>OX463838.1:49902353-50100591 GCA_949825065.1 Odontocerum albicorne | reverse complement strand
AATCCTTAAAACGTGATTTAATAAAATTTTGAAATATCACTCATTATCATACAAATAACATAAGAGGTTTTCTGTTTAAATGGCAATAGTAAACGATTTTTTTCTTTTCCAAAGTTATAAGCAACCAATAAATCATTCATAAAATAAGTTTAATTTCCATTTGAATAGAATATCTCTCAAATACATATATTCACGCAGTTATTTCATAAAATCAAGCATACCTCTTGATGAGCGTATCTTTGGGCAAAAATACTAAAATATTTGGTTTCAGCGGAGATGTCATTTCTATTTAAGAAATAAAAACTAATTTTTTAACGAAAATAAAGATACGATTTACAAGAATCTTACATAACTAATCTTATATTTATGTACACTAGGTTCAGAGTCTTTCGAAATAAATAAAAAAGGCTAGAATATAGTATAAATATCCTTAAATCTAAATACAGCCTTATAACTGGAGAATGGAGTTGACCATATTTATCCTTTTTGATTTCCTTATAAACGACAGTTTTTTTTTGTTTATTTAATCATTTGTTTCCTCTTTTTATGCTATACATTTTCCATGTGCTTTTCTTACGTGATTATATCGTTTTGTATCCGGACACGTTAAGATTATTTAGGTATATACCGTTTATTTCCTATTTCATAAAAGCCACATAAAACAAACCGAATGAATAAAGTTTTTTGCAATAATTAGGCATATATTCTTAAGAGACTAGTTTTAGAGCGAGATGCTTTTAAGTATTCTTCAGCATTCGAAGCCTATGAAAAGAGTTGTTTTGTTTATTGAGTAGGAAAAGTGTTTCAAGTATATAAAAACCAATAAATTTCCTTATGATTTTTTTTAATACTTATCGATAGGCTATCGATTAACATGAAAGCTTTTACTTATTTACCATTAAGAACACAAGAAGATGGAAATTCTAATTTATGTGCATTCGATAATAAGAGGTTGGTTAGATTCTATAACACTTGGCCTAGTTTCATCACTTTGTCTTGGAGGGTTATAGTGTCTATCGGGAGGTTGTGATCCAGGATGAGGTCCATTGAGGGGTTGCTGTTGGTCCTGTATTCTACCTTGAGGAACTTGATGTGTGACTTGCAGGTCTTGATGACTATGTAGATTTTGTTGGGGATGTTGAGGGTGTTGCTGATAGTCCATGTGCTGAGACATCAAGGGAGGTGGAAGTTGAAGGAAACCAGGGCCAAGGAGCCTCGGGAGTGGTCTCATGTCAAATGAATCATCGGGAAGATCTTTGTCAGGGGGTCCTAGAAAATGGTTTATTATTAAATACACGAATATGTACAGGTTTTATAACAAATTAGATTTCTTATTTTTTACGCAATTTAAAATATCAAAATTAACTTATTAAATAACAGGGACAATATTAAAAAAAAACAGTTGATTTTTAATCAAATGCAAATTGCATCTAAATACATATTTCTTATTAAACATATTTTGAGTAAACTTAAATAAACAGAGGCTGCTTAAAAAAACTATTGTAGTAAAGATATCGAAATAAATTATAATTATTATTAATTTCCCCGTGGTAACCAAACACAATGTTAATTTGACTTTAAGAATCAAACCCTTAAACATATATATTTTGTTATTTGGATAAATTTACAATAAAGCTGTAAGATTTTATTGTATACTTGTAAATAATAAATTGTTGAAAATAACGTATAAATAAATATAGAAATTAATAAAAGAGTAAACGCTCTTTATTTTTATTAAAGTAATACGTATTTTCGGGTTTACAATGCCACGCCGGTGTAGGCACATCACTCGCTTTTCGTACATATTGATGATACGATCACACTTTGAACCTGAAACTCTACCAACAAGTGTCTAACTAGACCTTGAAACTCTGCGTTAAAGTTAATCACAATAAAGTTGAGGGCAATAATAACAATATAGGAATTTAAAATCGTATTTTTTTAAATTTGAATATACTCGTATATTAAAAAAATGTATTGATTATTCTACTTCAACCAGTTTTGGTAAAATATCACGTTTTGAATAACTTATTGAGAAATTGATACAATGAACCTCGGGTTAATGCCATTTCTAAGGGCATTGGCATAGTGTTGGTGGGATTGAGAAAGTGCAGAAATTGTGGTGCATGGCACAGCATACTGCAGGAGTTGTGGAGAGGATTGGAAAGTCTGCCCACCGGCCTCGGTTGGCGTAAGTGAAAGTGCCAGTGTTCAACTCTCGCCTCAGTCGGTCGGTCGGTTCAAACACACACACTTCATCAGAGAAATTTATGAATGTTTTATGTATGTTTAATTTTCTTTTAAGTTTAATAAAAACTGTTATTTACTGAGTGTTTGATAAAAAAAAGTGAAAAGCTTATATGATTAAAAAAGGTTTTTTGTTGTTGATAAGTGTTACTTTTATTTGTGAAATAAGTGAAAAAAATTGAGACGTTGAAAGCTAATGTTTGTGCAAAATTTTAATTCTTTAAAAATTAGTATAATTATAAGAAGTGACCCTACTATATTTTTTTGGTGTTTTGGTTTTTGAATAAAAATAAGTATTTTTAAGTTACTTAACAGTAATTTAGAGTATTGTCAAAAGTGTAAGTAAAAATGCAGTTTCTTAAAAAAGTGAGTAGTGTTAGAATAATTGGAAAGAATTACGACATAAAATTTGTTGTGAAGTGAAAGTTTTTAATTGAATGTGATAAAAGTGAAGTGATTGCATACCTAGATATTCTGTGTTGGCTGCATTGGCCATGGCGAGTTCTTCTTCGATGTTGTTGGGCTTGCAGCTCGTGGTTTTCCAGTGGGTGCGCAATCCTGAAGCACTAATGTATTTCTTGTCACAGCCCTGACACACGTAAGGTCTGTCGTTGGTGTGGAGCCGCTTATGCAGTTTGAGGTGCACAAACTGCGTAAACTTCTGCATGCACAGGTCACAGGCGTACGGCTTCTGTCCCGAGTGAAGCCTCAGGTGGGTCTTCAAGTTAGAAGTAGAAGAGAACCGCTTTTTGCAGATATCACACTGGTGTGGTTTTTCACCCGTATGAACCAAATGATGCTTCTGAAGATGTGCCAGTTGTGTGAAAGATTTCGTGCATACACTACACTTAAAAGGTCGTTCTCCGGAGTGTGTTCTTAGATGAACCTTCAAATTAGAGAGTTGTCCAAAAGTTTTAGTGCAAACGTTGCATTCATAATGCATTTTTCCATCTTTTTTCTTTAAAGGATATGGAAGGCTTCTATATCCTCTAGAGCTTTGAGAGTTAGGACTTAATGGACTGCAGCTTCTCGTGTATGACCCGCCGTCAGGACTTAGACTTCCCGGTGGCGATGGTCTCGAAGGTGACATATGCTGCAGAGGTGGCAACGGTTGCATTATATGATTATTCATGTTAGAACCCTGTAGCATGTTCAATTGGGAACAGTTTTTTAATGTTATAACACTAGACGAGGTGAATTGCGATTGGTGCCCATTCCTCTCGTATTGATGAGAGGATGACAATGGGGGAGAGTGGGTGCTCGGAGGGGATCCGCTCAGTCTCGTCATCATAGAGGAGTATGGAGGAGAATACATGCTGTACGGATAATTGGGTGAAGAATGACTTTCATACCTCATCTCCCTGATTTCTCTTATTTCCCTAATTTCTCTAATTTCAGTCGTGTGCGGCACCATTTGATGTGGTGGTGACGCATACATAAGTGCTGGTGGCTGTGGTGAAGGAACTCTGTGATTATTGCGCGGAATTATTATTTGTGGTCCAGATTGCATCGCACCGGGCACCGGACTTGGGAGGTTTGAACTAGAATCTGGACTGCATGCGTTGCCGTACCTATGGCTCTTCTTGTAGGAATATGCCATTTCTGTCGGTGATGTGGGTGGCGGCGTTGCATTATTTGGTAGTCTGCGGTTCGATTCATTATTATTATTAGTATCCGGCCTGTTACCGGTGAGGATTGTTTCTAATATACTAGAGCTGGGAGGCGTGTATCGATGGAACGTTGCTGGTGGAGGTGATGGAACAGGCTCAGCTTCGTAATAAGGTTTAGTCATTTGTACTACATCGTTTTGCGATGATTCTAACACAATGACAGTTGATGTGGCTGGATCTCGTCTTGGTGGTGATGAAGAGGATATCGGAATATCTTCAGTTGGATCTTCGGCTATTATCAATTCTTTTTCACTATCGCAATCAACATCCTTATTGTTTTGATAATGATAAGCTCGTGACATTTTTATTTTAACTTTTCTGAATTCATTCCGATGTATGTCACCAATATCTGCATTCTTTTGCACAATAACCGTAGTTTCTTTCGGTGCATTTGTTTTTTTCGAACAGTCTAGTACGTAATTATTTTCTGAATCAGAATCACTCGAGTCTTCTGGTGGTGTGAATCCGTCATCGTGATAACCGTTGCTGTGGTATCCTTCGTCAGAACGGACGGAGCCGTCAGCCGGAGTGAGCTGATGGTGGTCGTAGGGCGCGGGCGGTGGTGCCGCGGGAGACCTGTCCTCGCCGACTCTTCTGTGTGAAGGGCTATCTTTGTGTTGTACAATTATTGGAGGATTTTCCCTATGGTGTATTCTAAGGGGTAAATCCTGATTCGGGTGGATAACGCCTAGTGTAGGGTCTTTTCTATCAACGACAGAAGGGGGTTCGTCTTTGTACCCGAGGACAGGTGAAGGATGCCTTTGCACTGGTGGAGAACGTCGGCTTATAACTCTCACATTTTGTAAGTTCTGATTTATCACTGGTGCGGTAATGGTAGGTGAATGTGGTTCATGATGTTGAAGCGTTCCTATTAAATCTTTTGGATGTGTCAATCCCAAAACATATTTCATATGGTTGAATGCAATTTCTGGATGAACAGGTGCGGGAGGAATTCCATATGCTTTTTTTATGGTTTCCTCTTTGCCTGCAAATTAATAATTTACATCAGTCAATTATTTTTTGTTTACTTACAGGGTGTATATGGTATAAGTTTTCTTTATATAAATTAAAATATTAATAGATTTTTAACTCACAAATTGTGTACGTCGCTCTCCCTGGATCTGCGTCGTACCCAAGTCTTGTAGCAAAATCCTTGCAATACCAAACCATCAACTCTTCATTTGGCATAATATCCCTATAAAAAGAAGGATACATAAGTGCAAATTAGTATAGAATAGTTTTTTTACTCTAATACTATATATATGAAGATATACCAAGGCTTAAACAAAAATAATATGCAAGATGTAAGTATCCGGTTCATCCCCATTAAACTATGTAATTTATACATATCGCAAGCTTAAAAACGTCACTCAACAGTTGGTTAAAGGCCTAAGAGCTATCTAGAAGCAATAAGGGTGCTATTTGCAGGAATATTCAGCTTAAAATATCCACTAAAGCTTGGTTCCGCCGAAGAAATCTGTCCAAACTAATTGTTTGAAAATATTTCTGTGGTGTCTGCTACATACGGGATAAGAATAAGCAACTGTTTTATGGGAAGCCACCTTTATAAAATCGATATAAAAGAAAGTCCTACGTGCACGTGTGGAATAGGTGAGGAGACACCATCGACCATGTTTTCTTTGAGTGTTCTCTGCGCACCGCATACAACCTTTACTCAATTGTAAATGCCTCCTGTCTGTTCAACATGCCCCACCTATTCGCATTCAATTATCCATTCATTTATAATCACATATCGGAATTTATTGTCCTTAACTCATTAAATATTTAGAGCCACAGTACTTCTTACATTTTCTCATACTGCCGTCTTTCCTTCAAAGTGTTATTAGCACAAATCATCATCTTTATAGGATCGAATACCTCATTAATAATAATAATAGTGATTCATGAAGATAACACGGCCCGCTTTAAAACATTATATCGAAAAGAGTTTGGTTACCTAATAGTGTAGAAGTAAATGTGTTCCCCGTGCTGGCATGCGGCGAGGTTCATGACGGAGAAGGAGTAGGCCGAGGCCACATAACGCATCCAGTTGGCCAGACTCGTGTCAGATCCATCCAAGTAGTAGTAGTCATTTTCTTTGAATATCTGCACACATAATTGTTAGCTTATGAGTTAAAACAATTCACTAATGGTTATATGTGAATTCATATCTTGTATGATATCTTTTCAATACTAAAATGAGTCAAATATTGACTCTAGAAGAATATTACAGAAGTGTAATGAAATAATTAAACATAAAAATATCCTATTTCATTAGAATGTGTTTAGTCAGATTTATGGTATATTGTGAAGTACTCGTATACAAAATGATGGCACTAATTCATATAAATATATATCATACATAACGTCACGCCGAGTACCTTGCGCGGTAGGCAGATAAAATATCTACAATTTTGTACAGGGTGGCGCAGATGAAAGACATGTTTTTTGAATGGCTAGTATTTTGCAAAGAGAGGAAACGCATGTTTTTCATTTAAGCATAACATTGTTTATTTTCAAGATAATTTTTTTGTTAATACTCGTACAGGTAAATGAAGTAATAATATTGCACCTTTAAATTAATTGTGAAAAATAATGTGAGGCAAGTGTTGCCCTTTTTCACGGTCACATATCTGCAGCCTCTCTTGAAAGTTATGCATCACTCTCACAAACATTTTTTCTGGTAGGTATTCCTTCGATTTCTTGCCGAATAGAAACTTTCAGTGGGCAAAAAAGGGCAACACTTGCCTGACATTATTTTTCACAATTAATTTAAAGGTGCAATATTATTACTTCATTTACCTGTATTATTTAAAAAAATATCTTGAAAATAAACAATGTTATGCTTAAATGAAAAACATGCGTTTCCTCTCTTTGCAAAATACTAACCATTCAAAAAACATGCGTTTCCTCTGCGCCACCCTGTATATCCAAGCACACAATTTTCACATTCATAGATCTTCTCGTTATGCACAACTTTCTATCGTTCATACTTTTAACTTTACCTTCTTTAAAAATTTCATTCATTTGACTCGTTTATAGTGATATTTAATTTTGTTTCAGATATCCTATACCTATCTATACTTTTATTAACAAAATGTATAAATTAATTTAAAATAAAATAAAATGTGCAGCTAAATAGCATCTATCTTTAACTCGTCATAAATTATAAATATTTTAGCTTTATCTAAAGATACTTTCAAATTTGAAATGACAATAACTCCTTTACAATATATGCCAGAAAATCAAAAGTATTGTATATAAATTAAAAACAAAAACGTAAAAATATTTTAAAAAAACAGCATAATTTGTTAGTATTGTATTTACAAATATTGAAGTGTTTATAAAATTACTTACTTTTATATTTCCATAAGTGTGATGTCGAACCGTTTCTTGCACCTGGTTAAAGATAAGAAAGGAAGAAATATAGAATCCAAAGAGAAAAGTGATATTTACAATAGAAAAAAAGTATTGACCATAACCCGATGTTTAACCCAAGTGTAGAGTTTAGTTGGAATAAAAAATCAAAGAAATATCCGTTTTAGTTTAACACTAAAGAATTTTTAGGGTTAAACTAGAAAGGCTCACTTATTTAACTACCATATCCGTAATTTTTAAATTTAAATGTGTTAAAAATTAAAAAAAAAATATTTTACAAAGTTATTGAAATAAAAATAAGACTAGATATTTCAACCACGAGAATGCATCAACATGCAATATACAGTCTGTCCAATGGGAAGGTGACTGATGTAATTTTCACTTAACTACCAGCGCCATCTGTGGATGAATAAATGCGTTAATTAGTGACATTTCTATTATCTTCCGTTAAATTTTCAAAGCGCTGGCATCGCTGGTTCATTCGTAATGACGTAACAATTGACAGTACCTTCTGATTCTCGGTCGGAAAAGGAACAATGGAGCAACGTCCCAATATTACATTTTGTTTTAAATGGGGTAAAAGTGCCACAGAAACTTTTGAAATTATTAAAACTGTTTGTGGTAGTAAAGCAATGAGTCGTAATAACATTTTTAAGTGGTATACAAGATTTCGTGATGGTAGAGAGACCATTGAAGATGATCCATGGCCTGGACCATAATTTAAAGTTCAAATTGAAGAAAATGTTCAAAAAGAGGTTGAAATTCTTCAAAATGATCGTTGTGCGTTTACTAGGCTCATCGAGGAGCTCACTGGAATTCCTAAATCTATTGTCCATCGGGTTTTAGCGAAAAAATTGGACAAACGAAAGATCACACACCGACTGACGATCAGAAAGTTTGCAGAGTGGAGCACTGCAGATACATGAAAAGAGCGACTGATATGGATCCAGACTTTATGTCAAGCATTGTAACAGGTGATAAAACATGATGTTTTCAGTATGAGCCACTTACAAAGCGCCAGAGCTTGGAATGGAAGGGTCCACAATCTCCGAAACCGAAAAAAGTGCGCATGCAGAAGAGTCAAATCAAGATTTTGCTTACCATTTTCTTTGATTCCAAAGAAAAAATCCAAAGAAATTTACGCCAAAAACTGAAATTAACGATGAAAAGAAAGCGTTTCGACCCGATTTCAGACATCCAGAAAGCTTCGACTGCGATTTGGGAAGCAATGCCAAAGAATGGGTTTCAGGATGGTTTCAGAAAATTTTACAACCGCTTCCAGTATTATATTGACTCACAAAGAGTGTATTTTGAATAAAAGGCAATGTAAACTAAAAATAAACCACGTCTTGTATTTCATTTCCCGTCAGCCACCTTTCACATTGGACATACTGTGTATAATAAAAAGAAAGCATTTTAAGTATTGTTCATTTAATGTTGAACTCATGTGAGTAGGGAATTAGTGATCCAACAAATGAATTAAGAATATTTATTATTTCCCTAATGTAATGATATATTTCACTAATAATCTTTACATTAATAGTGAAATTTTCAATTATAGTAGGTTTAACTATACAACCAACACCCTGTAGGCAGAAAGCGTGAGAATGTTTAAAATTGCTAAATGTACAGATATTGAAGCTTACCCTCCAATAGTACCTCCATGAAACTTTGTTATCTGGAGAGTTTGGAGTTCTTTTGCCTTCAAATGGACCAAATCTCGTTCCTTTTGGTATGACTCCCGTACTCCATACGCCTTCAGTCTGAAAAAATACAAATGTATTAAACAACGAAAAATATCTTGGAGGCTTTTAATAAAAAAAGTAAAAAATTAAATGCTAATATTTAGGTATAATTTTAGATATAAATTTGAAATTGAACTTTTTTGGATTGATAAAAAAAAATCGATACACATAATTAAAAGCGACTGTTGTTCATCCTAATATTTCGGAGTCGATTCTTAATTGTTGTGTTTGAATATTCGAGTTTAGAGTGACCTATATTCCTTCTCATTCTTTATTGCAAGTAATCATAAAATTATGTACTTATATAATTTTATAAGAAAACATAGGTAATGTAAGAATTCTATATAAAACGAATTGATTAAATTGATTTTCACTGTGCGTTTTCGACCAGTTTCGTACAATAAGAATAGGTAATATTGTATTATTGCACAAAGCGTTTTTTTTATCCTTAGTATTCCATAAAATAACAAATTTTTGGGTCAACTAATTGGTGTAATTTTTGTTCTCATTGACTTTATTCGTGTCATGTGAGGGTAGGAATAAGCTTAGTGGGTTAACATATTCAATAAATTACTTTGTTACTCCACTTATCCCACTAATCCCTGCTACACGTGTTTCTATCTCCTATATAGAATAAATATCTCTTCAGGCAGAATTATACCTGTTTGATATGAGAGCAGTGCTTAGGTGAGACAGGTGAATTGTTATGTGGACAGTGTGTGTGGTGTTATAATTTTTTTAAAAGTTATTACATGACACGAGTCTGACCCAAGCTATACTCTTGTAACAAACCTGGATCATTCCGTTTGAAAAGAACCTCAGAATAGGAGGTAGAAACATGTGTAGTCTTTATATGATAGTGACGTTTATTTTTTAATCTGATAAGGTTATTTTGTTGTAATATATTTACTGGAGTATTGGGAGTTGATAACAGTCCCGAAGGCTTGAGGGTGAGGCTCCTGGGCAGCGTCTTCTCGGCGCGGTCCTGCGTACCCGGCGGACACGGCACGTCCGGCACGATGTATACCGTGAGCCGTTCATAGTCCTCCTCGCGCAGTGCGCACGTCTCATGCGCCAGTTCCTGTTGGGGCTCAGCGCTTTCTACGCTGCGCTCCATATTGGACTGAAAACAAACGAAAAAACATACATTAATATAACTACTTAATATAATGCTGGAAGTCTGATGGTGGGCATTATCGCTAACATAATTGATGTCTCGAGTTTGAATCCCATTTTCTAACAAAAGTGATAAATAAAATGACTCCAATAAATCTATCGAAATAAAGGCAACGGGAAATTTAATCTGTCATGCCTTCAAACTTGGATATCCTTGTCATTGGAACCATAGTTTTGATATATCAAGAGTATGCTACTTGATTAGGGCTTTGATATATATTGTTATGAGGATAATTGTGTTTTTCTATAGTATTGAGTAAATGAATTATGTGTGAATTTTTATTTATTTTTTTAAACAAATTTTTTGTATGGGTTTTTTCTTCAAAGTTATATGCGTAAGACACAGTCTGCTGCTTGCTCGCCTTGCAGTGCGCTTGTCTATGTGTCGGTATGTGTGTGTTTCTTTTAATTGTAATTTTGTAATAATCATATTAATGTTTATACTTTTCAACATATTTTTTGTATCGAAACGCAATAAAATTTTACTACATATAATTTTAATGGGAAACCGACTGTATATTGAAAGAAAATTATATAGTATAAATATAAGAAATCATAACTTGAATTTTAAAAACACTGTTTTCTTGATCACTGGTTTCAAAGACTTGTGTCATTTTCGTCAGGTAATAAGAAACAAAATTACACGTTCAAAACACATTTTAAAGATGCAATTTAGTTTTTTATAGCCTGAAAAAGAAGGCAGGTCTTTGAAACCGTCAGAGAGCTTAATTGATACAATAGTGGTGAATACAAAGAAAAATAGGGTTTAATTTGTTTTATTTAACTGTAATAAACCAATGCATAAATATACGTCATCCGCCCACAAACGGATGACGTCTATTCATCTACCATATTTGGAATGAAACATTTTCAAGGATTTTTTATTAAAACAAATCATTGTAAAAAAAAATAATTGAGATTGATTATCTTCGATTAATTTATGGATTCAATCATTCAAATACATCAAACACGTGTTGTTTGTTTAAAATCTTCACATGATAATATATATTGTATTTTGTATGATATAATATCAAAAACAGAGTTAGTTTTCCATCAACAATTGTTGTTTTTCACAAGATGAACGCTTCAAATGGAATTTAATTAAGTAGGGAAGCCAGTAGAATTGGATCGGACGAGGAAAGGTCATAGTGTCAGCTGGGAAGAGAGTGCCCGGAGGCCGTCGCCGCGCGACCTCCCGAGGGCGGGAGGTGGCGGCCGGCCGGGTGCACCGGCCTTGACCTCAAGCCTCCACTTAGATGGATCTGCTGCGTAAGACTGATACTTGACGTAGAATTTTTATAATGGTTCAATACAAAGTAAAGCTTTTAAATATTACGTGAGCATTCTTTAGATATGTAAAATGGAAGATCATTGTAATACAATTTGTATTATTTATAGCAGTTAAATAAATTAAAATACTCGCTGAGATAATTCTGTTGTAATAAAGGATCGCTATAAAAAGGTATACTTCAGAAAGCTTCTAAGTGTAATAAATTATGTTTAAAATATAATTATTACGTAAATAATCTCAATAACCATTGAGCTGATTTCTGGGTTTAGATTTGCATCATTTTTACGATGTATAAGTATCTATCCGAGAATATATTTATTTAATACTTTATTGTAAAACAATCTGGCGGGATTATTGCCAGGCGGCAATAAGCTCGCCAGATTGTTTTACAACCCATTTGTTTTATTTTCAACCAGATTGTTTAATAATCTTTTCCAAATAACGAGAGAAAAGTAAATAAAGGAAATTATATATGCAAATAAATGAAAAATAAATCGATAAAAAGAAGAAAATAATGATAGGTAATAAGATAATTTATATAGCGCCATTTAGAGAGGATACACTCCTCAAGGGCGCCCTAATTCGGGATTCGAACCCACTTTTATTAACAAACTAATATTTTAACAAAAAAGTAAGGTTGAGCGTAATAATAGGAAAGTTGTGTTATCAGGTAGCAAAGTTATCAAACAATCGGTCAATCCTTAACGACCTTCCTGGTCTAGTTGGTAAGACTTTGTCTTCCAACCCAGGGATTATGGGTTCGATTCCCGTTGGTATCCAATTTGATAAAAAGGGTTATTGTCTGATTTTTAATGAATGATTTTTAACTAACTTTTATATTTGTTGGAAGAGATTGCTACTAGCCAGGTTGTATTGTATTCTAAGAAAGTCTATCCATCCATTCACGCAATTTCCCTTTCGGGGTAGGTAAATAGGACAGAGCGCCACACTTTCTCAACTTGGTTCACACATCCTTAGCCTCTTCCATATCCATACATCTCATACAACTTCTACGATTTCTCTGACTTTCTACTTTTCTTTTTTTCAGAATATCCATCACTTTATCCAATCATACTTTTCTTAGTCTTCCTCTCATATGCCTTCCACTCACATATGTTTTGTTAGCCTTCATTCATTCGCTTTACATGCCATCTCAACGTACTTTTGTTTATATTACTTAATACATCATTGTTAAGTTCACGTTCATCCCTTCTCACTTCATTCCGTATTCGTGGTGCATGGCCGCGCGGCACCGCACTGGACTTTCGTGCGGAAGGTCACCGGTTCGAAATCCGAGCTATGCTACTAACACAGGTATTTTTTTCGCCTAGTATTCGGGGGTATACGGATACTTATGACTTCGGTCATGTCTATTCTTTCAAAAAGAGAAAAAAACCATGCAAGTGTGATCCGATCGTCTAATTTCGGTGTGTCATCGGATTAAAAAAAACCTCCACGGCACGGCTTCGCTTTTCAACTGTATTGACGTGGGAATGGCGAAAGGATCCTCTGCTACGAGACCCAACAAGGACGAAGGGGGAAGATTCTGTATTATCTTCTCAATGCACACATCTTTACTGCATTTTGTCGGCTCTTCTCAGTCTTTTTCCATGGCCACGTTTCATTCCCATACATCAAAGTTGGCACCATAATACTATTGTGGACTGTCATTTAAGAAATTTTTTTATACTGTCCGGTTCGAGTATGTATGTTTTAGTGCCTCATTTACTTTGTTTCCGAACGCTACACGCCGTTCGAGTCTTAACTTTTCTATCATCCACAACGAAAGTAACAAAAATCTTAATTTACAGGTAGAAATACGTATTTTATAGAAATAATGGTATCCATGTTATAAAATAAATTGTTGCGGACAGAAAAATAATTTAATACAATTTAAGTTAATTTTAAATTAACCTATTGGCATTTATTTGAATATGCGTATTTATTTAAGAAAAAAAACTGTTGAAGATGCTTCTTCAAAAGAAAAATAACTAGTACACTGCCTGAGATTATTAACGAATTCCAAAAACATCTGTTTTGAAGAAATATGTGGAAATGACGCAGTTGAACTAAATGAGTAGGAAGGTGATTTTCCTTTTCAAGCCACCGCACGCTCCGTCACCAAGGAGATGGGCGCGGAAATTTCCATGCGCTCAGCTCGGATATTGATTAATTGGAAACGCAAAGTGCAAATGATGTAAATTATTTTTGTTTTCAATGAGAAATACAACAACATACAAGTGTTTTCACAATAATATAAGATTTGTAGCCATATGATACAAGATAAATCTTTCGAGTTTATTCCAACCAATTAACGATAGTTAAAAAAATAGTTATAACGTAATAAATAAGCCAATTTATTCATCATCCATTAATCAAGAAAAAAATGTTAAAGTAATATACTTTAAAAAATACAAATCATTTAACTCTTTCTTCTGATATATGATAAGTGATCTATGGGTGAGAAACGTAGTTTATAAGCGCCATTTAGATTATTCAGATAGAATGAAACATGAAAGTGAGACTATAACCGATATGTTAACAACGAATAGCAATATTACTATCTACTCGACCATTAGCCGTAGCTTTATTTATCTACTCGTATTTACAACTATTTATTTTAAAGTCCCATCGTTTTCCCCCGCCCCCATCTTCGTAATATATTATTATTTAAAATATCTATATCTAAGTATACATCTCTATCCTTTCTCTCTATATACATATAGTATATATCAACGCTCGTGACGTAGGTACATATAAATATAAGTATATTAATATGTAACTTATATGTATTTATAACCTTAATTTATGTACCAAATCCTACCTATCCTTTCCTCTCTAAAAAGTTATTCTTTACACCACCACCCAAATATCCAAAACAAATAACCCAAGTCCGTTTTATAATACCCGATGAAGGAGTAAGGTGTCCGAAAATCGGACCGACACTTCGAGTAAATTATCGACTTTGATGACATTAGCCGTGGCATTGTTGTATTGTATTACACTTTTACTCAATACAGTAACGATATGACTGAATTAATGCCATACGCCAATGTTCTGGCAATCAACCAGAAATATTTTAAAGAAGTCCCCGTGTCCTTACTGATAAAACGCCTATCTTCCTATCAGAGGGTTGTACGAGTAGATGTAATTCATGTTGATACATAAAAGTTTTTTAAAAAGTTCAAGTCTAGTTTTGTTTTAATAACTTTTTGGTTCGTTGGAAGAAGTTGCCCCATGGTAATGAACGCATCATATCGTACCGTATACAATAAAGTGTGATGTCATAAAATAGAAGCTTTAAGTGAAAATCAGAAAACGTCTCTTTTAAAAAAAATGGACACCATTGGAAATCGAAGGCGCTACATCTGGTTTGGAAAAAAAAACGTCTTATCGACAGGGTTATGGAGGAGGAAATAATATATATGATATTTTAATATGTATTTAGATGATTTTAACGGGAAAATAACATGGGATAAATAATTTATTTTGAGTCTACATTAGAAAATACAAAGATACAGAAACTACCAAACAGTATATTCTTCCGGTTAGCAACTTATTGAAATCGTGTTATTATTCTTACGGTTGGCACGTATTCACTTTATCTTGATGGGATATTGCAATAATTATTTATTACATAAACAATTGCGGAAAATATAAAATAAATAACAGACGTAATATAATAAATGGATTATGTAATATTTTTTAAAATTGAGTGATGTAACCACTTACTTTACTAGTTATATAATTGACAGTAAAATAATAATATAAAAAGTGACGTTTTTGATTAAAAAAAGTTGGTGAAATATATTTTTGATATTTAACTAAAAAAATCTCAAAGTTGATATTTTAATATCAATTCCCCAAAAAAATGTATTGTGGGCTTTACCATTCTATATTATAATTATGGGGGCATATGGCATTTTTTAAATTCTTGGTGACATTAGAAATGATTAAAAATATAGGGCCAAGATAACCATGATGATCGCCAATCGCCGAAAACGAGAGGAACTTTAAAGATGAAAGAGAAAAACAATTATGGTCCAGATATTGAAAGATTGCAATGAGATTCTTATATAATGAGATTTCAGTGTGGTATTTACTGAAAGCCTCTTTAACATCTTTCTGGTCGGTAGGAAGAGCCACCACGCCATAAGCTCGGCCAGGTTGTCCTGTATACAACTTAAGTGTAATACTTGATAATACAATACAAACATGTGAAAACACAACTCCAAAATTAAAAAAAAATGTAATTTTAGAAATCTGAGTCTATAATACTATTTTCATTGCCAAGATAAAAAAATAAATATAGGTTTATTGATAGCAACATAGTATGCACATATGTGTATATATACATATATTCTGAAATTGAATATTTATTTCAAGATAATGGCAAAGAAAATACATTTAAGAGTAAAGCTATCAAAAGGTCTGGGCTCATCTCATAACATCTCCCAGTCGAGATACAAGCCCACTAATAGAGAGCGAGCCCGGCCGCGAGGACATCAGATGTTTTTAGCCCACACCCTAATAAATATTTTATAACAACGAACTTGATATTTTGTAACAACCGACAGTGTTTTTTTTTGCCTCCAAATATTGGAATTTTTGGTTGTTATGCGTTTATGGCTAAAAATACTTTATCAAAAAAGTCTGGAGATTCAAATAATTAACGTGTAAATAAACTCTTATAATTACTATATTATGTAAAACGCATCATAAAAGGTCCAAAGTGGTTGAAATGTATATCCGATTTCCTTGAACGTTCCCGAGACTTTCGTCTTTGTTCTTCCGAAGCGCGGCCGTGCGGTGGGTCGATACGAGGGGCGGGGTTTCGCTCTGGTGACCCACTTGTCCTTCTCTGCGCAGTTATGTCTGCGCAAAAGAAAGACCCTGTGACGAAAGTGCGGACTAAGGAAATGCAAAAGGATATGACATGTAAGTGAAACTAGCGCTTTCGAATGTGATTGGAGAAAATCCCACTTTGATGGTGTGTTAAGACGTATATTCGCCAAAAAGATCTGACCTATATCATTACTTTTTTAACATATTTATCAAAATGTAAGACCGGATTGTTTGGGCTTGTTTGGAATTTAAATTTACTTAATTTAATTATACGTTTTATGAGCTCCATATTTTTGCCAGTTTCATTTAAGAATATTTGAATTTAAGCTAAACAATATATTTTGTGAGTTGGATTTTTTTGCATAAGTCCATCGTTTGTATGTGATTTGGGAGATGTGTCTTTCGATGGATTTGTCATATCTCCGTATGCAGTTGTTGAATATACAAAAAACAAATATATAAATTTAGATATTTATCAAGATAACATTTATATGTATTATTGATTTCTAAACATTCACGTTCTAATATCAAAGTACAGGTTATCTTAGAGAAAATTCTTTCTTTATCATAAGTAATCACAGTATATCTTAATATTTTCAATTGATATCTTTCGTAGGGAAAATTTAATTGATGACATATGATATTGGCCCCATTGGTGGCTTCTTGGTTTTTTCGTTTAGTTATAAATTGATTAAATATTTAAGTTATCAATATCACATCTAATTTGTTTAAAATAGTATTCAAATAATTTATCTTGCATTTTACTGTCGTCTTTGTGGATTTTTTAAGTTAAAAATAAAACTCAGAAATTTTTTTCCCTACAATGTCTAAAAAACTAAGAAAGTATTTATATCATTAGAAAATAGATAAGCAATATGATTGTATTTTATACAATAGAATAGTAATTTAAGTAAATAAAAATATGTACATTAAAAATTAGAGAAAACGGGATATTTTCTCTATACAGAGA
The DNA here is from genome assembly GCA_949825065.1 of Odontocerum albicorne. Taxonomy (NCBI): domain Eukaryota; kingdom Metazoa; phylum Arthropoda; class Insecta; order Trichoptera; family Odontoceridae; genus Odontocerum; species Odontocerum albicorne. The sequence continues at coordinate 50,083,269 of OX463838.1, read as the reverse complement.
TGTTATTTTTGTCTACCCCGCAAGTGACATGGCGTAATTGTAGTACTTATGTATGTGTATTCTCTTTAGCAATATAATAATTAAAATCATTTATGTTTAGACAATAAAATATATGTATATTTGATGTATTGTTGATAATATAAAATAGCGTTCAAATTTAATACAGCTTCATCATATTACTATGCATATTTGCGATTAGATTATAAATAAATGCAATAAAGTGCAGCCACAGACCGGCGAAGGGCAAATCTGTTTGCGGCACGTGTCGGCGTATCGGCTCACTTTCATTGCCGTCGCTGCGCTGCGAGTTGCGAGCTAGGACACATCTGCATGTGAGGCGTCGGTCGCGTTATGTCACCACACAAACGTATATGTTATGCAAAAAAGTATCCAACCCATACTCTTTCTGTTTTGTAATATTTTAGTAAATTTAATATCCGCAATATCTGATTGTCTAAGAACTACGATTTGGAAAAATAAACTCAATTGAATTGATAGCAAATTTAGAATTTATAACACCTGTATCAGATCGATCATGACTTAAAATGTTCAAACCAGAACATTCTTTGAACATCTGAGATGAGAATACCATCTTAGGAAAATTTCTCACAGATAGGATGAGAAATAACTAGGAAGATATTGTAGTACTGGAATCAATGTGAATCAGACGAGCAGATACAAAGTCCCACATACAGCGGCACACGAGATTTTTGCAGGACAAATTATGTCAACAAGACCACCTAAAAGGTAGAAAAACAGCTGGTGTTCTATATCTTTCAGGAATGGCTTTCGCACCATAGCAGATACAAGATCTATATAAGAAGAAAACGAAGAATATACGTCAGTTAAACCTTTTTTAAGAGTGAAACATTACCAGTGTTTAAATTCATTCCTTCGTTTATATGGTACCTTTCAACTTATTCAGCTTGATGATTTAGACATACTGAAGAGAATTGCCGGGAAATAACATTGAACCGTCAGGTTTAGAGTCACTTGAGTAGGCACATAACTCTTTTTTCGAAGTCACACTTGTTAGGAATACAATCGCATGCGAAGAGGAAACAAAACTCACACACTTCAAGTATTCTTACCATACTAACTATTTTAATACCCTGGGACCCTTTTATTCGGTTTATGCACATTCATAAAACCACATAAATGTATGTTTCAATTAACTGTCTATTACTTATATACACCGGTTTGATTTATGATACACAATAGTAAAATAAACATATAGAGCAGTATTTTCATTCGATGTTTCACATGAACAAATTTTTTTTTTATGTAACGGATTTCTTTTGCATTATACACATTCATATAACCACATAAATGTATGTTTCAATTCACCGTCTACTGCTTACATACATCGGCTTGATATACACATTTGTATAATAAACATAAAGAGTAGTATTATCATACGATATTTCATATTAACAAAATTTATATTTAATATATTGGATATCTTTTGCATATTATGTACGTTCATATAACCACATAAATGTATGTTTCAATTAACCTTCTAATACGTATATACATCGGCTTGATGTACACATTTGTATAATAAACATAAAAGATAGTATTCTCATACGTAATTTCATATGAACAAAATTTATGTTTAATATATTTGATTTATTTTGCATATCATTTGCGTTCATATAACCACATAAATGTATTTCACCGTACTGAAGAGTGGCCTTAAAATTGAATAGAATATTGGATTGTTATGAAACTGTTTATCTTATATGTTAATTATTTCATATGAACCAACTAATAATAGTAGTATCTTATACTTGTTTGCATTGCAATTGTATATAACATCGACTAGACTTAGATGTATTGAGATTACCTCAAGCACGTTTTAAAGCTAGTTTGATTATAAAGTCGTTTGTAAAATTATTAGATCAAAATTTTAAGAATTAAATTTCAAGATATAATTTATCGTTAAATAGTATTTGAATATCCATATCAATATTTAGTTTGAACCATCTTTAGAAAAGTTCAATTGATATTAGATTTTTAAATGTAAAATACACTTTGTAGATAAGCTGAAATAAAATTTTCACCAAAACAGATTGATGTGCTGTAACATGTAAATGTGTAATATGTTTTTATAATTGGGCTATATTTTATAAAATTTGGAATCAGATTTGATTCTGAAACTGTCCATATAATATGAAAAGCTAAACCTTTATAAACATCAAGTAACACACATTACTGTTCATTCAGGTCATTCTTTATGAAAGCGTGAATTTAAACATGTTTGAAAACATGATTCAATTAGGACAATTCTTATAAACATGCCAATTTGAGTAAGCTATAAAAAAGCTGTGTTTGCAAATGATGAAAATAGTATAATTAATATCAATTTGAGAAAAGAAAAACACATTGATAAAAAATAGCTTCCCTGATTAACATTGATTGATACATATAAAAATCATGAATATGTAAATATAATTCGACAAACGTGTATGGGTGGTAAAATATGTTTGTAAAAATAAATTTTGTAGTATTTTAAAGCAAAAACTAAAGAAATCTAATTCCTAATTATAAATAAATATGTTTGCTTCTAGATATTTACATGCGCAAGAAGCTACACGTGACTACTGCAACACGTTGCATAGGCGAGACTTTATTATACACACAAAATACATTGAGTTATGAGTTACTAATTACTATTATGCATTTGCTGTCAGAATCACGCAATGATGTAGTCCTTCTACGAGTAGTTATGCCATTATTTATCTAAGGTTTATTATAAGATAAAAAAACGTAGAATACATGGGGTGACAATATACGACAGAAAACGAAATAAAGTGATAAGGGATGAATGTGAACTAAAGGTTTATGTGTTAAGTAAGATAAAGAACACTCTTGAGTTGAATTGCCCATGTGGAACAAATTAAAGAAGAAATACTAAAAAACGAATATATAGTACTAATGTGTGTGGAAGGCGTGTGAGAGGAAGACCAAGGAAAATAGGATTGGATCAATGATACTTTGAAATAAGGAAACGTATCATGTCAGAGAAATCGTAGTTGTATGAATGTAGAAGAGGCTAATGATATATATCAAAATATGTAAGTCTGGCGCTCTGTCTTCCATTTTCTCCACGAGAGGAAAATGAAGTGAGGATATGTATATATATTCGTACATATAACGTTAATATTGATGGCATTATTTCGAAGTTTTTTCTTTGACCTCTGCAATCAACAATGTACATATTGATCACAGAGGTGAAATGAAAAACTTATACGGTATAAAATAGAATTTACCTTTATATATTAATATGTATTACTTATTTATTGAAGTGTTGAACTTTTCAAAAAAATCCTTCTTGTTTTGTGTATGACATATTTTATTATAGTCACTTTGCGTGTTTGAATTTTGTAGTATAATATTGTTAAATACACTAAGCTCTTAAACCGTCTTGAAACCACTTTTTCTACGGAATTTCCCTTTAATCTCTCCTCCTTTTAATAAAAGTAGCATTTTCTAAAAAACACATTGTGGATCCCTCCCATTTACTTACAAATCATCGTCTTAAGTACTGTTTCTCAACTTTTTAAGCCTTGCGATCCCCAAAGCCAGAAATAATAAAACAAGTATTTCGCGTATTTTTTTTGTCAATCCGCCGAACCAGTATCTAACATAGTTATTTATTATTTCTAAGTTTGATTATGATTACATAACTTACGCTACCTACTATACTCTTTCACTAACTAAATAATATAATATATATACAGAGGTAACTATTAGAGAAATCGATATAAACAATGACTTGGTGTGTAATTTTACTCCGAAAGTGTTTTTTTGCTTTTTGGACACGTAAATTATTTTACTAATGCGACCCCCCTGATATTACAAAATGATCCCTCTGGCATTCAAGACCCGTAGGTTGAGACACGATGGTCTTAAGTATTGATAAATTATTATATATTACGGACAGTCAAAATAAATTCATCATCATTATATGTTAATCACCATATTTGTTTCATCAGGAATATTCAAGGATGCAATAAAACACTTTAAACCTGGTCGATGTCCAAAGCACAGAATAATACATCGTCAAATAGACTTTTTGAAGGAATTTACAAACAGCTTTTATTAATATCTAGATATTTTATATTTTTGTGAACGAATTAATGAGTTTCTAACGCAAGATCTTATAATTATTACGCATCTTAACAATGGTTCATGTGTCGCTTTGGTAAAAAAAAGTTACACAACGTTCGGTTATGAGATAAATACCGAGAGTGGTTACGTGGGCATTGGTAATGGATTTAAAATAAAGGTCAGGTGCAGCAGAGTAGTAACATTGACGTCATGCAGTTGCAGCCGTGACTTTCAAGCTGTATGCACCCGTATAGGTACGCGCGAGCATTCGTGCGATGCACCTCTCTCGGCGCGCACACTTATGTAACACTGCATTCCGAACAGTATTATTTATCGAAAGCAGAAAATAATATGTTTATTTTGAAAATGCAAGTGGATATATGTTAGAAAATCAATGTCTTTTAGAATGTTTTATTAAATGAAATAAATAATTTCAACATAACTTAAATATTTGTATTCAAATAATTATAAATTTTTTTGTCGTAAATAATTTAAAAACGACTCGTACTTAATACAATATCTATAAAATCTTCATTTGATTATTTTATCCTTGTTTTATTATTCTTGCTTGGTATGCGTGTTATGAGAAATTTTCGTAAAATAACATAACATAGAAATACTCGTACATTAATTTAAGTATTATTTCACAAATATTACACTCCACCTAAAGCCGAATGTGTTCCTATCCCATATTAGAAGATCTACAAAGATTTCTTTCTAGATCTTCTGATATGGATTGTTGATCGTCTTCCCTTGATAAGTTAGCTGCGGTTTTTTTTTACCAAATACGTTTTTTAAACATACGTAGATACAGAGAAGTTCCTAATCTAATGGCCGCAGTCACTGCTTTCCTATCTTTACACTTAATTTATTTTTATGTAATATTTTTAATCCGTCAATAAAAGTGGATTCAAATTCCATATCAGATAGTCCTTGAGGAAAACCTGCTCTCTAAACGGCGCTATACCCATTGTCCTTTTATTGTTATTACTCGTATTATTATTAGTAATAACCATTCAATAAACAAAAAGTTTGTTTCTTAAATTCCATAAGATCCTGAGTTTATTATAAAAATATAATTTGTATAAAGTATGTCATCTATATCTTCTCGCTATTTTATAAAAAATCATTATATTTTTATTCATCATTATTTGATTTTGCAAATGTGAGTGAAAAGCGTGGTTCAGAAAGATTAAAGAAAGTATGGTTGGATTTAGTAAATTATATTTTGAAAAAAGGTTAAGTAAGAGTTGCATGAGAAGGTGATGTGGAAGAGACGAAGAAGGTATGCCAAGATAGGAAAGTATCGCGTTCTCTAATCTTAGCCTACCCCGACAAGAAGAGGCGTGGTGGTTTGTATGTAATATTTTATGTAATAAGAAAAACTCACCAGTCGCATGATTAACTGGATATAACAAGTGAAGATTTTTTTCCTTCTCTTTTGCTTAACATTTCATTCCTGCTGGTGCTTCGAACTGAAAAGAAATAAATAAATTTCGAGGATAAAATATGGATTTACTAAAAAGTTGAAATCAGTCATCATTTGTTAAAAAAAATTATTTAAAGCGATAAAGAACAAAAGCGAAGAAAAATACTTTGATTTTTGCAATTAAAATCGACTTCGTGAGGACGTAGGGTTTATGCTACGTTTATGCTTTAGGGTTTATGTTTAACCTCTTTCTGGTTGTATTGAAGAGATTTCCACATGACATTCAATCTGGTTGTACTGTTTATAACGAAAACGAAATATAATGCAAAATCTGCAAAAGTAGTTTTTGTCCAGCCTTTCTGTTGAATGTTTTACAATCAATTTGAAAATAAAATTATACAATTTTTTTAAAAACTTCAAATATAATTTATGAAATACAACTATTAAAATCAATACGTTTCCTTGTGAGACTTTATCGACCCAATTCCTTTTATTTAAACGTTAAAATATTGCATATGCAAAATATTAGTAAAAAATGGTATTGAAGTATAATAACTTGAACTTGTTAAAAATATAAATATTTATGTTCGTTCATCTTCTCACATAAATTTGATATAACATATTTAAAATATAAACTGTTTATATTCATCGGTATAAATTATTTTCTTCGTCATTCTTTTCAAAAACTCTACAACAAAATAAATATTCTTAAAATATAATTTTTAATTTATTTAAAGTTGACGCATCTCGTATTCTTCAATAAAATTTTATATAATTGCATTATATAACACAATTACAATATTTATGCACCACTGTGTGTTTTAAGAGGAAAAATAAATACTCAATATTTATTCATATAAGGTAGAAAATCGATAAACAAAGTGACATCTGTCGAGATATAGGTATATAAATATACCTTTTCAAACCTCGAAAAATTTTGTTAAAACCATACGCTACTATAGAAATAAAATAAAATATTTAAATGAGTTTTGTATTTAATTAAGATTGAAGATCAAAAATTAATATAATAATAACTTACGATTCATTAATTACGTGATGCTTTAGATATGACGGTTTATTATTAAATACAGGTACAATACTTTCTAGTGATCTTTGTTTTTGCTGTATAGAATTATAAAAAAACAAACGAGCACATTGAATTCCAACTTGACTTTAAGTGCAACGTTTCTCAGTGTAATATGTTCAAATGTGAAGTAGTTGCGCAAGGGAGAATATACATATGTATGTTTATAATTGTTTATAATAAACATTTCTAATTAAGATTAATATAGTTAGATATAATTAACATTTGTTTTTGAACGAATGAAACATTATGACACGTTTACAACGCGTGAGCTTTTTTTTATGAAAATTGGTGTAAGAAAGTTAAATGTTTAAACATACTCGTACTATCGTATTGTAAAAGAAATAACCTTGAAAATAATGTTAACTGAAATAGTAACTTAATTGATAAAAGCTCTCTTAACTAATTTATATTATAAATTTGGTTGATTTTTTTACATTAAATTAACAAGATACTATGGTATATTGTATGACTTTCAAGCAGATACATCTGACGGATTTATTTAGTATTTTTTACAAATCAACCAGCTTTTGTTTAATAATTATTATTGGTATCCATGACCGTGTCTTTAACGAAATGTAAGAAAACAATAATTGAGAAAAATTAACCAAAGTAAAATACTAGATAAATCTTAAGGAAAATAGAGAATCGTCTGTATATTGTTATTTATGAGCAATGCAAATATATATTGGGTAAAATGTGCATTTTTTAAAATAAATTGGAATGGTTAAATTTCAGACCGTAGATAAATTTTCTTATTTGTTTACAGGTTATCCATAAAATAATAAGTCTGGCGCTTGTGCTTGGGGATATATACCTCTTAAAATTAAGATTGAAAAATGAATATATTAAAAAAAAAAAAACTTTTGGTCAATATGAATTATCAAATGAGGAAAATAATATTTGATGCGCATCGTGAAAATAACTATCATTAATAATTCCTTTGAACTTCCTCGAGTGATAAGGAATCACGTTTTCTGTTGAACATGCACAATCCAATAGTTATATAACTGATAACCTTATTCACTTCTAGAAATTCACTATTTGCTAAATGATAAAACCCGTTAAGCAAAAATATGTTATTTATTTGTTTACATACTTAGAATATACACAAAGGAAGATCTTTTTACGAGTATATAATTATTCCTTTCTTTTAGATGAATATTCTTCGTTATATTTTATCGTGTTTCAGAAGGTGTATTTTCCATTTAAGTTTAAGGGTTTTATTGTATTTAAAATCATAAGAATTATCGTTTTTGTTGTATATCAGATAGTCCGTAGAGAAACAATGCATTTAAGTATAACGTAAAAATGATTGTTGGTTAACAATTTATAAACTTTTGTTTGTTTTATATTTATCTGAGGTGAACCGCTTAGTCACGATAATGATGCTATGTAAAAATAATCTTTTCATGAAAAGAACTGACAGATCTCATTTTTATTTATAATCTTCTTTTTATCTTAAAAGTGATGTACATGGATATAATTCGATTTAACCTTTTCTCGTGTGTTTTATATTCTCCACAGTACAATACATACAACTTAAATAGTTTTTATGGAAATGCGATTAAGTCAGTCTAGCACAAGTACATACAACTAGTTTTCATGGAAAGGCGACCGGTCTAGTACAATTACATACAAATAGTTTTTATGGAAAGGTGAACCGTCTAGTACAAGTACATACAAATGCAAAAAAGTTCCATTTTTATGGTTGAAATATTTCACTAGTCAAGATCTGTGGTGACGTAGTCTCAATATCAATTTGATATATTGGTCCTAAATACTAAAACATTCAGCTGAAATATGCACTCTTTGCATTTAAATCCTTACACAAACTTAAATCCTTACACAAACTTAAATTCCAAACTATCACACACATAATTCTAGTCATTTCTTAATCATATCTAACAACTCCTCATCCCAAGTTCCAAATTCGCATCAGTGAGTCATTCACTAATATGCCTACGTAAAGGGAAACCTCCGAAACCTTCCCACTCATCAAATAGCCACCTTGGCACATTTTGTTTATTTGATGGCGCGATATTACAAAAATTGCCTATTTTAGAAATGTATTGCTAATTCTTGGCGCAAAGAACTTCCGTTTATAGTTTCAATATTTTTATGAATTATAAAATTTTCCACGTTTTGTATTACCCTTGAAATGAACGAAGTTTTCTTTTCGTTCAATAATGCATAATAGCATACAATTGTATGACATGATAAAATTCAATGCGCAATTAACATACTGTAACCTTGCCCTTCGGCGTTATTTACATTGAACTTAGATTGAAAACTGTGGTAGTTAATGCTATCAGTAACTTATATAATTTGGTTAGTAGGACATATTGACAAAATATTGTTTATAATATATGACATATTTTGTTGAAACATATTGATAAATGCTTTATTGCGGAAGTACTATAATCACGCGATATATAATATGTTTAATAGATATCGTGATACACTTAAATGCAAGTTGAACAAAACACATTATTTTCTTAGTTTCTGATAATTGTTGACCTAATCAATTTACGAAAATTCAAAATTAATATTTTTTGACTCAAAAAAGTTATTATCAAAATAAAACCTATTGTTTAATTTTTATTAATTTTTTCACATCAGCATTGTGTTTTATGCTAGTAAGAAGAGTAAAATTAAAACTGTTCTTAAGAATCTTTTTAAAAATTTCCACCGTCTTGTATGGACAAGTATGGAACACTTTTTAAGACGGAATTGAGCTATGAAGTATTTTTAGTATTATACTGACTTGATATTTTCCACATAATATATTCAGAAATACTTATTTGATATTTGAAATAAACTTAAAAATATGATTTTGGGTGGGGTATTTAGAACATTTTTTATAGGAAATCCACCCCCACTAGAACGATCTGAGACACGACATAATAGCCACAAATGCTATTATAAGGGGTAAAATTATGGATTTTAAAAATAAAATAACCATTTATAGATAATTGTGCTGATCTTCTCAACTGATTTAACTTCAAAATGTTTTTAATCGATCTATACGTGGAAAAGTTCTTCTAAAAAAACATGAAAATCAGTAGATGCAGTAAACATATGACATTAACTACATCAAATCTGTCACGGTAAAGGCAACCAAAAAAACCATGATCTACAGCAGGGGTGGGCATGCATGAGGTTAACGAAAGTCACATTCTGGATTTTCATATATTTAAAGAGCCACACCATAGTCTCGTTCCCACGTAGCATTCAATACATAAATTCAAATTTATTTATCAAATATTTTACACAAATCTTATTTGCCATATAAAATATACAAAATACACATATAAGAAAATAAAAAAAATGCGCAGAATACGGTTTGCGTGGTTTGCGCAGATAAAGAGGCAGGAGATGCGCGCGCACCCTACACATTTAAATTACAGCACACACGTATACATCAATACTTGCGTCTTTGACAGTTGCATACATTGATGCGCATCTTGTCACTTACAACATTTAGAAAGGAAAACCGCGAAAATAGAAAGGAAAACCGCGAAAAAAAAAAGTATAATGGAAAAATAAAGTACAGTTCCCGGCGGTAGGTAATACACATCGTTTGTAGATCGTCGTCTCTGTCGCACAATGTGCTAAGAGTCCGGTATCGTAGCCACGATGCGGTTAGCGCATCGTGCGACAGAGATGACGCTCTACAAACGATGTGTATTACTTACCGCCGGGTACTTGTATCTGTGCTTTTATAAGAGACATTGGGAGCCGCACTTAACCCAATGAAGAGCCTTATGCGGCTCTCGGAGCCGCATTTGCCAAAGTCTGATCTATAGTCTCAACATGTATATATACTACACTCTCAGTCGGTTCCTCTACAATACTCATTCTATAAAGATTGCTTATCAACACACAGTAGACTATTCGCAAGCAACACATTTTTATCTCGGTATGACAAACATTTTTTTGAAAACTTATAATTGTGAAAAGGTGGCGTAAGATAGGTAAAATCTCAAGAAAAATAAGTCGTATAAATCAATATTATTTCTTCATTCAATCAATTCCTAGAAAAAAATCTAAAAAGTACTAGAAGTTATTATGACGAATATTTTGAAATTAGTGTCTTTGAGGTGATAAATGCAGTAAACGTTATTTAATTATTTGTGGAGATATAGGAATGACATGAGAAGGTCACTTTGAATGGTTAAGGTACGTTCGTCGTTGTAATAAATGGCTTGTGGTGATGATCGTGGATAAATAAGGTCCTTGAAAATCTTTTTATTATATAATGTTGTTTTTATTCAATGTTACGTATAATTTGATTTATAATATATAAATTAATAGTATGTAATTTAATATATTGTTTATCTTTCAATATACTCTTTTGTATATTTTTTTAAAACCAAAATAATATTTTGACTATAATTTAATATTCTTATGTCTTGCTTAAATGTATAATATGTTAATGTAAAATTAATGTAAATTCTTGCATTCAATTTGAAAAATATATATGGGGTGACAAAGTATGACAGAATACGGAATGAAGTGGTAAGTTGTGAATGTGAACATAAAGCTGATGTGTTAAGTAAGAGGAATAAGAGTACGTTGAATTGTTTTGGGCATGTAGAACGAATGAATGAAGAAAGACTAACGAAACAAATAAACAGTGCCGATGTGAGTGGAAGGCGTATGAGATGAAGACGAAAGAAAGTATGGTTGGATCAAGTAAATGATATTCTGAAAGAAAGAAAATTAGAAAGTCAGAGAAATCTTAAAGGTTTTATGAGGTGTATATTTGCGTAAAAGGTTATGATTAATGTGAAGTTAGAAAAGTATGGAGGTCTGTCGTCTCTGCCTACCCTTACACAGAAATGTCGTAAGTATCAAAATTGTAAGTATTGTTTAACGACCGTACTCTTATTAAATTGTTTTATTCATTATTATTGTTTCTTTAACTGCTTTTCTGTTTACTTATTAAATTTGTAAATATTTATACAAACGTTATTATTTAAGTTAAAGTAAATTATCATTCCTTGTGATTTTTTAATTAAACATTTTCAAAATGTATATGAAGAATAAGTGACCTTTTTTATATATGGTTATATTTTTTTATGAAAAATGTAACCAAATAATTGAGCTAGTTATCATAAAAAATACCAAAGAAAGAAAAAGTAAATGTCTGTTTGTTTATATTAATGGCAATTAGTATTTTATATTTTAAGTATAAATGCATCTAAGAATAATATTGGTATTTCAGAGTTGGAAGTGCATCGTGCATACGATGCGATTTATCGCTCAATGTCAAGTGCACTGATTGCGGTAGTAGCATACACTAATACGCAACGCTGGTACTGGATGGCCTGACGCGTACTTGAAAAAAACATTATAAATTTTTCAAGATAAAATTCTGTGAAAAAGGAATCCGCAGTGTGCAACCATTTTAAAGAAAAATCGATTATTTCAATTAACCGAAAGTCATCAAAGAAAAATATTATATATGTTTTCTCAATTTTTTATACTTATCTTTCAACTTAAAACACGGCTATGTCTTAGTCAGGGTTGTTGAAGAAACGTTTAAAAAAACATTTCTCACTATTTTTACAATAATTTTAAATCATATATACAATATTTAAACGTGAAGAATATGTTACATCGAGTTGCATAAAAAACATACGTGTTGCCTTAACATTAATTTTTTTTTTTTTTAAATGAAAACTGTATTAAAAAATGTTAATTAACTAAAAAATTATATAATACAATACTTAATGGAATATAAATAATACAATAATAAAACTAAATTTAATATATTTTTTCATTTCATGTCTAAAGGTTTTATGTATTTTCTATTCCACTCTATACTGTTTGCATATCAGGAACTAGCTGCAGTAGGAACATATGCATAGGAAAATTCAAAACTAATTTTATCCAATTGAATCTAAGCCAAATTGTAGCAAGGTCGGCGCGCATAGAAGAGTCCACCGTCGCGCATTGCCCATTGAGAGTACACGGGTGGGAGTGGGACAGAACAGTTACTGCAACCTTGCGATCTAATTATATCGTTCAGCTATGAAAATGTGCATAAGATGCATCTTGGAGATTGCAAGTGATTAAGACAGTCGATTTCTACAGGAAATGTCATAATTTGTCCGATTTCATTGGTTAAAGGACACATTTCAAACAAACTGATCAAGTGTATTTTACTTTCTTGTGATATTTTACAGAATGTTAATTATTCGTCTACAAAATTAAAAGAGAAAGAGAGACGCTAGATTAAAAAATAAACATATAAAACGGTTGAGTGTCTAACAATGTAAAATCTCAAATACATATTATTTTTGGATTTTAGTTTGACAAGATTATACAAATAAATTTGGTTAGAATATTTCAGCTGGTTAACCAATGTTCATTTTAAAAATATATTTTTTAACTAAACTTGGTAATTTTTTTTTTAGGTTTTAAATGGCCCAAATATGAAAAATATGCTACCTGAAATTTTCTTACCTGGAATGAGCTGTGATCACATAATGGACATAGAATGAGCTGTGATCACATAATGGATATAGAATGAGCTGTGATCACATAATGGATATAGAATGAGTTGTGATCACATAATGGATATAGACACATAGAATTACTTCGATGTCATCGAGTTGAGATCAAATATGTATAGTACTCAATGGTTATTGACATTCAAATTAATTTGCTTATAGAAAACATTTAGTATGTTATTTAATACCTAGAAATTCTTTCCATTAAATATTTTTTATAAGTTACTTAACATTCTCTAATATGACAAATTTTTCTGAAATAAAATTGTCTCCAAGAATATTTCAACACGTTCACGAAAGCTTATTTGCCGTAACATTTTTTAAAATTCTCATAAAAGTATCTATAATTGAAATTCATAATTTAATATTTATAATATAAACTATTTTGAAGGAATATTCAAATGTTTAAACAAATCATCTTTAAATTTCAAGGAATAAAACTGAAAATTACGTGATGAAGAATTGGACAGTAAAAATTTAAAAATCGTACGTCATTTTGCATTAAAATCCAGTTTAGACAAAATTGTTTTTAACAATATGGTCATAAGAAACGATTTTATTTAATAAGTGTTTGCTGTTCAAAAAAACAATAATGAATAACACAAATTAACCAGATAATACAGAAAACAATAAGAAAAATATACTTGTGAAAATCACTTACTTTTTCTTTATTTCCGGATTTTTCTTTTTTCAAAATAAATCGCCACAATTCAAAACAAAACACAAATTTTCCGTAAAACACTCGACAGCTCTATTTTTTTTGAGCTTTGTAATATTTAAGCACAGTTAGTTTAATAAACTTGTAGTGTTTTTTTTGAACATAGTAAAATATGTCATAGAAACGTTCGTTTGTTTCAATCTATTGCGCTGTTTTGAAAAACGTTCATGGGGTAGCCATATTGAATTTTCTTTATTGTACTGAGTTGTGTTTAAAATATCTATGGTTGTGTTTTTTAAATGTTGATAGACGATAAAGAAAGTATTTCCTTATACGGTATCACCAATCAGCATACGCAAAAAATGTGATATTTATTGAAAATTCTATCTCAAAAGATAAATAAGGTCATTTATTTTCTTGGATACTTGGTCAAAAAAATATTTATTTTTAAGAAATTGTTTCGTCCTCCTTTTTTTTATAAAAAATATATAAAATTAGTTATTGAATTATTGGAATAGTTTAAAAAATTTCCTTTAAAATAATTCACTGGTTAGATCATTTTTGAATATCTTGTGCGTATATAAACTTATACACTTGTCGGTAAAATTCTAATGTAAAAAATGTTAAAAAATTCACCGATTTAAAAAAAGTTAGAATGATACTGTTAATGATTTTTTAAAACTTTTCTTCCTTGTTGTATATCAACAATCAGCGATACGATTGTGTTATCAAATGTTATGCCGTTGACGATACGTCCACTCGCCAGCAGCGTTCACGATTTTATCAGGCGGAACGTTGTACCATATGCGTTTTTGCATCGGCCCAGTGCGATATATTGCCGCGTCCTGAAATTCAGCCTAATGAAATTCACCCTCCACATACGAAAGTGCACCTACACATTTAAAGTTCTAGAAGTTCTCTCGCCTTCCGCTAGGGCGAGAGAACGACGAGCCACTGACCTTTCCTAACGCTTTATCACTGAAGGCGGGCAGAATTGTAACTAAACCTAATGTGGGTAAAACAGACTGGTGACGTTACCGACCGACCTACATGCACTTATACGGCTGGTGCATCGGAGGTAATCTGTCCTTTTCCCACAGACGGAACGTCGGCAGAGGAAATGAAATGAGCGCTCTTCCGCGGTGTCGACTGTACTGCTAAGTCTGTCTCGCTCGTTGCAATTGGAAAAACGTATTGACTAGAAAAAGAGGAAAATACGTGCACTTCGGCTCTTTCTCCGGAATGAAACGTGACATTAGAAATATGCAAAATAAAACCTTCGAGAGAAAAAGTCTTTTGAATATAATTTCCTAGTAAATTTGAATGTGCATTTAGCGTACACTTTTTAAAGAACTGTGATGATTAATTGCACTGTATAAAATTGCAACAAGTCGATGCTTAGATATTGCGCCAAACTAGGTAATCTTCAAGTTCATTATTTTTGGTCCGATGACCGCTTGTTACTGACAAGCTTTGAAAAGCTCTTTCAGAGCTACAATGTGTTATTTTTCTTTTATGATCATAATAACACAAAAATTACGATTACCCTTGATGGTAAAACTATCAATGTATTATTTATAAAATCTAATACAAAATTATTTTTATGATATCTTTTCTTAAGATAATAATTGAAAGTCTTTGAAAATTTAAGCATTCCTTTTTTCTACTTTGTGTTTAAAATACGCGTTACTTCTTCAATTCACTTAAGACATACTTGTGCCTTTTGTCCTCTAAATTTTTATTTGTTACAACTTTATATCTATAAAAAAAAAGACATATTTAAGACTATGAGGCATCACTACTATTGATGGAATAATTAAAATTTATTTTACTACACCCTCGTTGTATACAGTAAGACTTGGATTGTTTATCATCATGTTGTAATTTATTCGAATCAACCAGAAAGATGAGGCCGTAATAATTTAAATAGACTGGATCCTTTTTTAAAAAAAAATGTGCCAAAAGGTATCGAACATGCAACTCTCTTACCAATTTTAACATAGTACAGATGTCGCCTTCTTATTAACATAAGAAGTTTTATCTACGACGATAAATTATTTTCAAAGGATTTGATAGATAAGAGCAACCTATTGATAAAGAACTAGATTAATCTTTCTTTGAATATAAATTTAAAAAATATCCATTAATTTATTTTAGAATAAAAACTTTCAAAGATGCAGTAAATGTGTCAATTATAAACTTCCGGACGCCAGCTAAACAGCAAAATTTCCGGACTTGCACATGCGCCATAGTTTGGTTAAAACTAATTGATCTTCACTTTCTCAGTTTCACTATATATTTTGTCTTAATGATACGGAGTTATCGAACTGTATAAAAATATTTGATTTGATAAAATAAGCAACTTCCTATAATTAATAATAATATATTGATAATTCATCAATTTTCTAGTCCTCAACATTTAAATATTTTATTTGTAATCTTTTAATTTTTAATGAGTCATACAACAAAAATTTTTTTTTTGTAAAATAATGATTACTTTAAGAAATATACCGCCTGTAAAGATGCCAGTCATAAAAATTCAAGAATTGAAATTGATGCGAAATTTACAATGTGATTTATCCTATAAAATAAATGCCACCAGCTTTCATCAAAGTTAAACTCTAGATGACCTTTGTAACAGTTGGAAAGACATTTTCCAATCCGGGGGTTGTGGGTTTGATTTACGTTTGAATACAGATTTTTTAAATGGTCCCAAACTGGTTTTCTGTTAAGGCGTCTTTAACATCTTTCTGATTCGTTGGAGAATATTGACACAAGGTAATGATCATTTTGCCCCTGCCCTCCAATTTTATATTATACTTTTAGGTCTCAATAGATATACATTTTGCATTACAGTTTCCTTGTTTACAGTAAAATTTGGCGGGTTCACTACCAATTGCAAAAAAGTTGTTAATGAGGTCTAAAGTGAAAACCAAACTGGAACCCATTTTTAAAATATCTCAATACTATTGGCAATCGAATCTGCAGCTCCAGGGCTGAAAGACAGACGTAGTATCAACTATTTATTTGTCTGTTTATACTCAGGTCTATTAATGGAATTTCTCCATTGTATCTTTCAAATCTGTGTCCGAGAGATGTTCCTACAGGAATGAGTAGTACTTAAGAGGTCTATTTCGTCTTCATCTAATAAAATGATAGCTCTGAATTGACCTAATAAAGCGAGATATTATGATAGAGCTTTTGCCATTGCAGGTCTTGTGGCGTGGAATGGTCTACTTCGTTTAGTGTTAGAGATATGGATGGCATGTGCAGCTTTAGGACGCACTTGTACATATTATTTTATGGGAAGTATCATCAAAATTTATGATTGTATACGAACACAGCCAATTATTTTATATTACACTACACATAGTCGAATGTGTTGCTATCAGATATTGAAAGATCTAAAAAGGTTTCTTTGCAGTTCCTCTTTCCTCTGCAAGTTTTCTGGGGCTGAATAACCAAATATGTTTTTCGTAACATGTGTAGATGCGGGGAAGTACCTGATCTATGTAAGTACGGGGAAGTACCTGATCTAGTAACCTCCTTCCTACCCTAAAGCTCAATTTATATTTTGTAATATTTTTAATCTGTTAATAATAGTAAGTTCGAATTTCAAGTTGGGGCACTCTCGAGAAGATCTTGCTCTTTAAACGGTGTCATATAATTTGTCCTCTTATTATTATTATCATTATTACCAGGCCACTGAGGTCGTCCTCATAGGGAGGGAACCGTTATCATTGATACCCATTTTTCTTATAACAATCTCAATTTCGCTTCATGTGCAAGTTGGTTTAATTTTACCATCCCTTTATGTAAGTGTTTATAAATATATCAATTTTTTGCATTTCAGTTCTTCTGAAAGTAAAATGTGTAAGTAAAAAATATGAAAGCTTGAAAGCTGAATCCACCAACACTTGGATAGTATCGCGTGTACCGGTATAGAGTGCAACGTTTGTTATGGTGGTTGTGTTTCGAGTTTAGAAAGAGAGAGTGAAAGGCGCCGGTAGTCCTGACGACAGGGCGAGGGGTGGAGTGGTGGTGCAGCCGCGGGGAGTGGGAGAGAAGGGCGGTCATTCACCCCTGTATGGACGCAGTTTCATTTACTACTCGTTAATAATATAGGACGAAAGAAAAGTTCAGTTGGTTTTCGATGTAATATTATTTGCCTTAAAATAATTTCTTTGCGTATTTTAGTTGGCATAATGTTAATTTGATGTGATAAAAAGGTGTAGTTTTTTCATAAAAATACTTTATTTTTATGATCAATTCTGTAGAATTTAGTATTAAATCTTCTGAATACATTATCTGTCCAAAAAAGTATATAACAGATGAACATGTGCGTGAAAAAATGCAAGTCACATAACTATTTTGATATATTTAAGGAAAGTTTACGTTGCTTTGAATAGACTAGAGTAAACAAATTAAGACACCATTTAAATTTGAAATGCACGTTTGATTGGTTTGATACTTTTGCAAATAGATGTGTACATCATAGTATAAATAGGCCAAAACCCATACGATGGTTGTCGTCAAAGAAATAATACGAGAATTGAATTCTGAACACAAAAGAGCGAGAGAGGAATACTTGTATTCACTCCGAAAGTAATTTGAAACTCGGTGGGTCCGTGATAAATGAAAATATGGAAACAATACTGAACAAATTTTAAATACCTAGCTAACAATTTTGAACCGGTATAAAAGGGGACGATGTATAAATGATATATATAAACAAATTCTACATTTATGAATATATATTTTCATAAATGTAGAATTTGTATTACTTCCGTGAATATTTCACGGACTGCAACTAGTATAATATAAGACTAGTTGCAACCCGTGAAATATTCACGGAAGTAAAACAAATTCTACATTTATGAAAATATATATTCATAAATGTAGAATTTGTTTATATATATCATTTATACATCGTCCCCTTTTATACCGGTTCAAAATTGTTAGCTAGGTATTTAAAATTCGTTCAGTATAGTTTTCATCTTTTCATTTATCACGGACCCACCGGGATTCAAATTTCGAATTACTTTCGGAGATAATCCAAGTATTCCTCTCTGGCTCTCTTGTGTTCATAATTTAATTCTCGTATTCTTTCTTTGGCGACAGCCGTCGTATGGGTTTTGGCCTATTTATATTATGATATTGCAAATTTAATAAAATGTTTTCTTGATTATTAGTTAAAGTCCCTATACAATACATACTCTTAATTAATCTAAATGAAACAATAAAACCTACGTATAATAAATAAATAAATATTCTGTTAGGAGTTTATTTATAAACGCTTGAATACTTTTTTAAATAATTCAAATAAGAAAACCTTTAACATTTCTATCTCATTATTCCGTAAACAATGAGTTTTACGCTCCTTTGATGAGAAAATAACAATGCTAACAAAGTGTGTTACTTAGCTCAGGGGCGACGCTTCATTGAACCGATAATTTTGAGTTCTTTGAACTAGGGGGGCGGAATCGCGACCTACCCCCAGTAGAAACGTAGAGGCGTAGCAAGCCGTAGTAGCTGAGCTTTGTACGTAGACAGGGGAACTTTTCGGTTCGTTACGCTATCCAGCTGATTATGAAATGTTTCTCATTATATTTGTATCGCTTGGTGAAGAATTGTGTTTAAATTTACTTAAATAAGAAACCGTAAATATTTTTTTATTGACATTGTGTAAAAATATGATCTAAATTGTATTATTTTTTGACTTTTTTTTAGATAGCCAATCATTTTTAAAATGAATTAATTTAGAGTTACCTTGGATGGTTGAAATAAAATAGGCACTAAGTACAAAAAAAAAACTAAGTATGCAGTTTCATTCTGTATATATAAACTTGACTTGTGAATATCTCGTTAAAAGTGAATTCCAAATTTGAATATTTATTTTGATACTAAAAAAAGTCAGAAGTCAATTTTTATGATTCAAATAAAACATGTTCAATTTTCTGTATCAAACATTAATACAACTACTTCAATATAAATTCACGAGAAATTGAATCCAAGATTAATATATGTAATATGTATTTTTATATTTAATTCAATAGCAAAAGAAGAATGAGCGGATGTGGCCTCTGAAGAGCCATACAATTTTAACACATCAAAAACTTTGCAGTGAATACAATTTCTATTTTGAATAATAAAAACAAACCACATAAACCTATACTTATATACTCGTATTTGTATGTGATTCCATCAAAATTTTGGCAAAAGTCAGAATATTTCCAAACTAGAGTTCTGAAAAGTATCATACCGCTTATCTATCTGTGATGTAATCATTTTTATATTTCAGTCGAGAGGGCAATGTGTTAAAATCTGAAATGGCACCAGGCAGTAAGAAGGGAGGCTTTAGCATTAGAGATTTTCTTGGAGCGAGGTTTTGGGAGGTTGCGATGGAATGGGAAGGCACTGGTCGATACTTGGCTACGCTTCAGCCTGTATTCCTGACCTGATGCAATGTATTGTGTAATAGGCGGGGTGAAGATTCTTCATCTCGTAATAATCACATCACTCAAAGAACAAGGGACTGAAAGGAAATCTATAAGGAACAAATGGGTGATTGAATGTTTTACATATTACAATTTTATCAACACAATGTCTACATACTCGTATCTCACCTCGGAGATGTTCAAGGAAGATGACATCATATCGTTTATCATATTTTTTCTTTTCGTAGGTTTTGTCCATGAAAAATTTAATGTTTTAATATGTTTTGATGTAACAAATTATGTTAATATTTCAACGTATTTATTTTCAAAATATTTTGGCAATATTTAAGTTATGGAGATTTCCCGTATTAATGCTGTTGCAAAGCATTTTATTTGCCCATTTATATTTCAATTTCTTCCTATATAATATTTGGGTTCATACGTTAGCGATAACTTCCTGAATTATTTTTATTTATATTATCTTCCTATAAATAATTAAAACTTCCCATAAATGGAATGAGGTGATTGTGGAAGAATGTGAAATTAAGGCTGATGTGTTGAGTAAGATGAAAAGCATTTGGGATGGTTTGGGCATGTAGAACGAATTAATGAAAAAATACTTAACAAACAAATATACTTAGCAAATGTGCGTGGAACGCGTGGGGGGACGAATATCAAGAAAAGTGTGGTTGAATTAAGTAAAGGATGTTTTAAGTTAGATTTTGAATGAAGGATTCAAGTGATTAAATGAGGTGGAATTTTTGTTTCTGTTTTTGGGAATCTACAAGAATTTTGGTAATATGTACCGATAATATAATATTTTATAGTAATTGTGGTTTGATATTACAGAGTCAAAAAAATATTTATTTTTTGTTGACATAAATGTTGCACTTTACGTCACGCAAAATTCGATACGGTAAAAATGTAAAAAAAATCGACAAGAATTATGTCTTCAAATCTTATTTTCACCGTTATTATACTCGGGCAAAAACTTGTTTACGTGATATTCATAAATTTATTTCTATAAAGAAGATTTTACATGAAAAAACAAACAAAGTAAAAACATTCTAGGTAGATAAACACAAAAGAAATCGTGTTCCATTTTTTATGCAATCCGATTGTCTGTTGTACATTATGAGAGTATGGCTGAATGACTGAACGCGTGACGCAAGCAGCGACGCGAAGTCTCCATCACGTTTTCAGTTTTGGTATAGAGCGGGCGCAGATATAAGTGACCCCTTTATGTTGGTTTAACAATGAAGGTTCACGTAACGGTCGCGTTCTTTGCGCAGACATTTCTCCGTTATGTGGTATTACTTGGTGCTACATGTTATTTTTTCTTTTTTTTTGGATGTGTGCATTTTTTTATTAACTATGGCGTGATTTCACAAAAAAAACACTGTTTTTCAAAAGAAGATTATATTTTGTAATTATCAAAGGCATTATGGCATTGACGACTTCCGTAATCTCGATATTTAGATGTTTAAATTCCACTCGGAGATTATGGGTTCGATTCTCGATGGTGCTATAAAAAGTCCCTGCCTGATAAAAAAGTTCGTCTGGTAATATTTCTCGCTCTCGTCGATGAGTGTTGTTGCCTCTTCAGGTGTGGAAGTGCAATAAAAAATGTGAGTTCCGTGTCCTACGCTAGTGGTTCTAAGCGTGATGGCTCAATTACTGAGACTGAAGACAATATTGTCTCCCAGCCACGTTCTTCAATATGTCTCACTCATTAATTTGGATATGTTGAAAGGTACAATACGAAAGAAAATAAACAATTGCATAAACATCGTGGGCTGACGGTCAGCAAAATATTTATACACAGACTTTTTTCATTTTGATTAATTATTTTACTGGCACTTGACCGGTCTTGTAGCACATTTAATTAAAATATAGTTTTGTATTTTTAATGATAAAATATTTCTTCGTCATATAACTAATTTTATTTT
Organism: Odontocerum albicorne; assembly: GCA_949825065.1. NCBI lineage: Eukaryota > Metazoa > Arthropoda > Insecta > Trichoptera > Odontoceridae > Odontocerum > Odontocerum albicorne. Next base: position 50,061,078 of record OX463838.1, on the reverse strand, counting down.
ACTTCTGCGACGTGTATTTCAATCACTATTGAAACGTTTCATACGGCAGTTGGTATTTGTGTATCTGAATAAAGCCTCAGGAGGGGGGGGGGGTCTGGTAGAATCAAATACCAAATATTATAAAATTATTACAATTACACATTATTTTTTGGAATTTAGTCATCAGAATATACTTATAGAGATTTTGTTCATTTTATGATCCAAAATAAGTTCAGATATTATGAAAGATTTTTAAAGTTTATTTGAAATATGTATGCTACCCTTAAATCTCAAAACAATTACTTTGAAAAAATATAAGTTGTAAAATTTTTTTTAAATGTGGTACTTCCAAAATAATCATATTTTGAATAAGGGAAGAGTCTAAAACATTAATAATTTGATATTACGCATGATGAGGTGTAGGGTTAAGGAGAAGCGCTATATATTTCCATGGAAAGTGAATATCTACTCTACCTGCCTATCCTGACAGGGACAATGCGTGATGGTACTGAAGCGTATGGGCTAAAAAAAATAATGTCGTCACGGTCAGGCTCGCTGTCATTGGTGGGGGTGTATATATGGGGGATGTTATAAGATGAGCCCAGAACTTTAAAAGCTTCTCTCTTAAATGTATTTTCTTATTATTATCGATGTTATCCTGAGATATATGTAGTTTATGAATACACTCGTATGTGTATATACATACTATGTACTCGTAACTATCAATAAACATTTATTTGTTTTATGAATATTTTAGTTTAAATTTTATTCATTTAAAAATACCAGTAGTTAATATTAATATATGAATAATTCTTATTGTTGAATGAACCATTAATACTAGGGATGATTAATATAATAAATATAATTTAATTACAGCTGTTTTTACTATAACAAATCTGCGTGTCGTTTATGACCTTACCGAGTTGAACTTTCCAATTTACCGTTGCACCAGCAAGGACGCGTGTGCGACAGTAACAGCACCATTCAAATAGAAAGAGACGGACAAAGACTTGCTCCGGTATATGGTGATACGTATACATTTTTACTTTTTCTGTCTGAAAAAAAAATTCTTCTGTCAAAACTATATACTTACTTAAATAGACGTTCGATTTCCCTTGGTATCAAAATTTAAAAAAAGTTTTCATGCCTGTTTTTTACTTAAACACTGTTTTGATTAGTTGGTTTGACAATAAGAGAGTGCCATTGACAATGAACTCATCGAGTTGGATGTATACAATGAAAACGTAATACAATACAGCATAAATACTTATTTTAAACATGATTTTTTTAAATTTAATTTGATTGTTCAATTCAACTTGATGTAAAATATCGATAAAAATCATAATAGTTAATGTTTATTTAATTGTAATTTTGAAAATTTTAAAGTGTTTTCAAGCAATGATTAATTAAGAAAGAATGACATCGGTATTGTATCCAAAAAGAGTTAGCAAATTTACTTTTGAATAAAATAGAAATGATAAATATTCTTCAACGAACAATTTTCTTCGACATCCATTCATCCTATCGTGTAGCTCATGACTGAGTATCGTGACTCCCATGCTAATCCTTGACGATTCCTCTCCATCCATTTCCATATATGTCCTTTCGAAGGACAGTTGCCAAGCGTAGTTCCATTGCGTTTCTCAATTGGTTACTCAAACGCATTGAAACATTTCCTTTTGTGCGTCGTCCTTCCACGCGTCCAGTGACAACTTCAACGTCAACTATTTAACATGTTGAAAAAAATGCACAAAAATGTATAATTTTTAGGTTTTATAAAAATAAATTTTTGAAAAAATAGTTAACTAAAAATATGTTTTGTTAAAGTTTTAGTAAACATAACATACTCGTACTTTTCAACAAAGACTAAAAAATCTCGAGAAGAAAATATTTTCTTCGCGTTTTCGATAGCGATTCACTGTTTTTTGACAACGGTAAAAAAGTAAGAAGTTATTCTAACTTCTTGATCACGGTGTACAAAAACATTGAATCCGTTCGGGGTCATTGCCCGCCGCGGATATTTTCTTCTCTTTCAGTCTGCGTGCTCTGTCCCGTTCGCACCCGTTATACTGCCTTCGCTTCGTTCTAACTGAGAAAGAAATGTGCTTGCTATCTTTGTCCCGCGTACTACATATCTACATTTCCATCTCGTTCTACTTTTATAATGTCATGGAATTTCATCGCGTTGGCTATTCAAGTTCGATTAGAATAAATAATACAATAAAATAATGTATATTTTTACAAATAAATCTTACATAAATATAAATTATGAAATAATGAATGAAAATCTGCAAAGAACCACAACAATATTTTTGTACGATCTGTGATGTGATATGTGACAGCACTGAATGACAGAATACAAAAGGAAGTGATTACGAATGAATACGAACTTAAATTAAGATTTGACCACGTAAAACAAATGATGAAAAAAAAATTATTTATATAAGTTGTATAGAGGAGACGAATAGTTTGAAAACACCTATAAAAACATGACATGACCAAATCAATCAAATTCTGATACAGAGAAAAGTTAAAAGCTTTTATAATTGGAGAGTATTTATGAAGATATGTATGAACGTGGCAGAAGTGAAATATGTATGCCTGGATGGAACGAAGAAGACCTCTGTAATTTTTTTCCATGTGTCTCGATGGTAATGACTCGTCATTGACATTTTTAAAAAGCACCTGAAAATACTTATGATTTGAAGTCAATCAAGAATATAACGCGTTTCATTCGCCATTTTTATTTGTCATCCAACAATCCGCATTTTTTATTTTGATTGGTGATATTTAATTTTTATCGTTATTTATATTGAATGTGAATTTAATAAAAATAAAAAATAAAATGAATATTAATTAAATCAATTTTTCGCACCCACATAACTTCCTTTACTTTATTTTGTGTGATTTGTTGGAAGATTGTTATACTATAAAATGTTAAATAATGATGAAAAATAAGCATTACTATACTTGGGAAAATGTAGGATGGTTCCTGTGACGTTTGAAACGTCATGTCTCAAAGAGATTGGGTAAAATCGTTTTTTTTTACAAATCGAATAGTTTTTTTTATACATCGAAAAATTGTTTTTCTCTAAACTGACGTTTTAATTCCTAATTATCATTATACTGACTTTCTAATGTATTGTATGATTTGTATCTATCTTTAAATAGGCCAAGATCCACTATTAATTAATACTAATTATGAACATTTCATTTTATGTTTAAAATAATTGAAAATCCAATTATCGAATACCCTATCCCTAGCCAATGCACACTAACGTAGAGACTTTTGACAAATGTCACCAAATATTATTTTATTTTAACAAACTGCCACATTTTTGCTAATTTGTAACAAGATGTATTCATTTGTAATTATTGTTTTATGTAATGTATTTACCTAAATAACTTATATTTATTAGAATTGAGTCTTATATTAAAGTTGATAAAATAATTGAAATTAATGAACGTCGTTACAAGGTTGTATTGGGGCAAATTTGTGAACTGGCACAGGAACCGTGATACAATTTCTTAAGTATAATACTACAAAAGTTTGCTTATATAAAGAAATACATTGTTAACTCGTGAAAAATAAATAATATCCAAGAAGGCAAAACGAGTTTATCGTGCAATCAAACGAGATGATGAGAAAGCTAAATTCAATTTTCAAGGCTCTATTGAAATTGTGAAAAGGGTTGTGAGTCGGGTTTCCGATACTATCATGCACCATGAAAAGTGCAGCGCTGCCAACTGCAGGCGCCATAACCTACCGCACCGAGACACCCTCACCCATATTGCAACCCCCTGTGAGCCTTGCACAGGACATGCACAGCCTACACAACCCATATCTAGGGGTGAACTCTTTATCACTCGCTCAATAGCTTGGCAGTGTAGGACTTGTATTTTTTGTGAAAAAAATTACATGACTTAATCGTGGTTATTTAAAAACGATCTTAGAGTTACTCGTTCAAGTGTCAAGCAAAGATTATATCCTCTCTGGAATTTTATATAAAAAAAGTTAAACATCTAAATAAAGGGGTGGATAATTCTTTTAAATTAATATCTATTCATCTATTACCGTGGATTACTTCTGTTAAGTGCAGAGTTGATAAAATTGCCATAGGTCTAACACTTAATTTTTCCTAATCGTTTTGCAAGAAATAAAATTTGATAACAGGATCTTAATTACATTTTATATTCATTTGAGATTGATTGATAAAAATACAGCTTTTCTAAAAAATCTATAGGGAATTTTAAATTTCTTAATTTATCAAATATATTTTTTAACTTCTTAAAGACCACGCATGTTTATGCACTCCTGTATTTATTATCCTTCGAGAGCTTTAAGAGACTTCTCTCGACCCTCTTCGAAAGCACTCTGTTTTTAACATTTTACTAAACAAATATTTTTGATGTTATTCTTTTCCATAGGTGTATTTGGGTAAAACATTAATAATATATTCATCGTTATCATAACTAAAAAAATATTAATTAAAAAACTATTCACAGGATTTAAACTTGTTAAACATTTGGAAAGCAAATCTAAAAGTATATTTTTCCCAAACAAAGTGTGAACCATGCTTAAGTTTTCATGTAAATGTATAGATAATGTTTATCATGATTAAGTCTTAGGGTAGGTTTAAGTTAAAATTTATCTTATCTGCACTACCACCCTTGAATATCACATGAACTAGTACTACTCCTACTTTCACCCTATGCTACTCCACAACCCTCCTCCCACGCTAGGCGCTACTGCACCCAAACTTTGCTGGATCCGCAAAGCCATTCATGCATTTGTCTACCGTATTATGCTTTAACTTGAAGCAGATTCATTAAGAGTAAACCATAACTCGTTTGGCTAAATCTTCTAGGATATTGGCGAGTAAATGTTATTCCAAGGATATTTTTAAGATTATTCATCTATATAAGAATAAATTATCATATTTTTATCTATTTCTGGCATAACACGTCGAAATATCATGCCGTAAATAGCATGCCTCTAAACAACCTTACATTAAAATATCAAAAGGATATCCTGAGATCCAGGCAAAATCCTAGTTTACTGGGGACCCGACAAATGAAAGGCAACAAACCCAGATCCATTAAAATTAAAATTATATGTCCAAATTAAATTACCTGTTGTTTTTTCGCAAATTATGTATATTTCTTGTCATGTTTAATAAATAAATAAAAAATAAAATAAATAATCAAAATTTTCTAAAAAAGCCAAAGTATTTTTATAACTTACGTAAACAAACCTTGATTTTGAACTTACCTTGAGATATTTTAAATAATTTTTAATAATAAAAAAAATAAAAACCTATTGAAGGAAAATATTGATCAAGGATATTTTTAAATCGAACAAAAATATATCTACTTAAAACGATCAACAAATGTAATAACAAATTATATTATTGTCATTCCAAAATAAATTTGTGGCCAACAATTTTTATTTTGGCTATTTTTGACGTTTCTGGCAGTAAAAACGGACACTTGAATAACTATTGTGCATAAAACAGCGATAACATGATGCAGGCAATGCCCTGCAAAAGTTTGTAATAAAATTCTCATCCCTCACCCCCTGCGTGGGAGGAGGACACCCCTTGGAACGGTGCCCCATTGCGACGAATTTTGCGTAAGGTTATTGTCCTCTCGGCCCTACCCCAAGCGGTTCGTTGTTGGTAAGGCTTTATTTGCTATGTGCTGTCAGACGGGGAAGGTTATTTTCCATATATAGGGTTGGCAACTGAAAATCGATTGATGTAATTCTGTCATGTCGGTAATATATTGTATTAAATTTTTTTGTGCATACCTGGCGTATTTATTGCTATGTTGTGAACTGTTACAACCAATTGGAAATATTTTAACGAGGTCTTGAAAGAAAACCATAGGGAAAACTTTTTATAAAAATGGTTATCTACTGGAATCGATCTCCCCCCTTCCGGGTTGGAAGACACGCGTCTTACTACTAGGCCATGGACATCGTTTATGGGTTCTCATATCTTGAAAATAACTTGAGAATATACTGAAATAAATCTCTTAAAAATATTTATTTTGCATTGTGTTAAATCTTTTAGTAATTTGAAGAGATCAAAATATGTATTACACATTACCAAAAAAATCAAGAAAAATAATTATCCAATAATCGTGGAAATCCATCAATATAATTATGGAAAAGAAGAGCTAATCTACCGATCAGTGCAAGAACACCTATTCTAAAAACCAAAACTATTTCAAATCTACGAACTTCTAATATTCTTTAAGCTACATATATGTTCATATGTACGAGTACATGCGAAAACCTTGTACCAAAAAATAATCTGAGACCAAGTGTACCACGCAACGAAGTACACTTAGTTATTAATTTAAATATTTCAAATTCTGCTCTGAAAATAAGGGTAGGTTAAATTTATCTATTGATTATATTGATTTCCAAAAATTATATTCAAGCAATAAGTATTGGTTTATTGATAATAACATAGTACTCGTATGTACATAACTTATATATGATAAATACATCCCAAAATCGCACATATATCTTAAGATAAATAGCAGAAAGTATATTTAAGAGATAAGCTATCATAAGGTCTGTGCTCATCTCACAACATCCCCTCGGTCGAAATACATCTCATCAATATAGGGCGAACCCAGCCGAAAGCACATTATATGTTTTTCCGCCCACGTTATACCAAGAGAGTAACATAGGCCAAGTTTATTTACCGATTGTATTTTTTTTAAAGTATATTATACCAAGAGAGTCATGTAAGACAAGTTTATTACTCTATAATATTATGTGTAAAGTTTATTTAATTTGGTACTAACAGAATATATTTAGTAAGGCCAAGTTTATTAAGCGATAATGTGCCTTCCGTAAAGTACATAAAATATTTCACACTGTATAACATTATTGCTGAGTAATGCATTTTTCAGTGAAGGGTACCCAGACTCGGTTGGCAAGCACCCATACCAATATTTCTAGTTTACCCGATGCAGTATGAGTTCAGGGGAGCGGAGGTCATATCAGTTTTTGGGAATCCCAACAAAATTCTGAAGTTAGTCCCTCTCTGCATAGTTCAGAAATTGTTTTGTTTTAAACTCATTATTTTAAAAAATTAATTGAAAAAAAAACATAGTATTGATAGTTGAATTGATAAATAATTATTAAAAACATACATTGTACTGTCTTGTATTGCACTTTTGTTGTTAACAATACTATCTGGTGATCTTATTGCCACGTGTCAATCCCTTCCAACCAACCATAAAGTTGTTACAAGGGACTTAAGGGAAAGCAAGACTGAAATGTTTTTAAAAAATCTAGGTTCCAGCGGGAATCGAACTCAGAGCCCCAGGTTCGAGATAAGCGTCTTACCAACTAGGCCACAGAAGGTAATACGTTAAGGTCTTATGACTTTTTACTTTCCTATAAGTAAGAATTATTGTGTTTCCAATCACATTTTACATACTTTGTACTTATGTAAACATATTTTATAGAACTATTAATATTGACAATGTATATAACATATTCTTAAATATGTTGGGCAAATATTTTTATATAGTGTTATATAATCAATTATAAATAGAAACTATGTTATGTTATAAATATAAAATCAATAGAAGTATGAATTTGGTTAAGAAATAATAATTCGTTTAAAAAATCGGGAATTACTTTCGGGTTTGCTGTATAAATGGAGGATCCGACGTCGGTTATTGACCCTCAGTACACACCCGTCGGCTGCTGTAGCAACCCCACCCACCACCCCACCCGCTACTACCCCACTAATACAGCCAGACCTCTATGACCGTCTACGGGTCTACGACATACCGATTGAACTGTAGTTGGTTCAGTTACGACTGAGTTCTGACGTAAACTAAATGGCTCTTTTTAATAATTATTTCGTTTCTTTAGAAAACCCCACTTTATATTCTCGTTTAATTTTGAATTGAAAAATATTACAAAAAATAGTGAATGGTTTATAAATAAACTGAAAAACATATTTTTGAAATATAAAAAATATTTTTAAATTTACGTCCACATATTTTTTTAATTTTATTTATTATTACAAATGACAAGAAATATACATAATTTGTGAAAAAACAACAGGTAATTTAATTTGGACATACAATTTTAATGGATCTGGGTTTGTTGCGTTTCATTTGTCGTATCCCCAATAAACTAGGCTTTTGCCTGTATCTCACTGAGGATATTTAGCATGAAAAAATAAATCGATACTTCTTTCCGATTTTTGATTACACAAAAACAAAATCCCGCTGAACGTCCCCATCAACCTGACAAACAGTGACACTCAATTACAACTTGAAACATCATGCCAAATTATACTCCTCACACATCATCACTCCTTTTTCAATGATAGGTATTCCAGAAGTGAGATACAGTGTAAAATGTGGAGGGGCCGCACTTTTTGAAAAATTGGTAAAGAAAACAAAATTTGAAAATAGGTTTTATGTCTTTTATTTGTTCATTCTTACGCTAGAAACAAAAACAAAACCATTCTACGCATAGCTAAAAAATGTAAACATGAATAGGTAAACCGACATAAGATACTGCGTATAATTATTCTTATTATTAATATTTTTTCGAATATTATTTCTTCCCCAGTAGTAACATAATGAGTTATACATCGTACAAGACCCATGTAGCTTGAGCACGATGAACTTTTCAGACAACTTTTTCCTTTGCAATTTATATAATTTTCTCAATATTCAGTACGTTTGGTGTTATAATTTGCAATAGGTTCAAAAGATGATCGTTTCCTTCCACTGTAGTAACATAACGAGTTATACATCTTACAAGACGCATTTAGCTTGTTTGAGCACGATGAACATTGCAGTTAACTTTTTCCTTTGCAGTATACTTTATAATTTTCTCAAAATTTAATACATTTGTTGTTATCGTTTGTAGTAGGTCTATAAGATGAACTTTCCTTCCATAGTAGTAACATAATGGGTTATACATCGTATAAGACTCATTTAGCTAGTTTAAACACGATGAACATTTTAGCTAACTTTTTCCTTTGCTGTATATATAATAATTTTCTCAGTATTCAATACATTTGTTGTTATCGTTTGCAATAGATCCAGACGATGAATTTTTCCTTCCATTTCATTAACATTATGAGCTATACATCGTATAAGACTCATTTAGCTAGTTTGAGCACGATGAACATTAGAGTCAACTTTTTCCTTTACAGTATACCATATATTATAATTTTCTCAATATTCAATGCATTTGTTGTTGTCATCTGCAATAGGTCCGGAAGATGATTTTTTATTGGAGAATTCTGAGCTGGTATTGACTTTGCAAATTTATATATCTCCTTTTAGAAGGCAAGCTTAGATTTTTTATGTATCAATTTTCCAGAATCCACTAATTTGCTTCTTGTGAAAAGAACTTTTTGAATGGCTTAAAAAATCCGGTGACACGCAATTTTTTTCTATTCCAAATTTTGTAGGTTTGTATTTCAATAAGATAAAAAGCTATCCAAACTCATCATGATCTTTCTTACCTTCGGTTTCATAGTAATAAATATTTTTTAAACCATTTGGAATAAGTCGTTGATAATATATATATTTTTTTTAATTCATTTACACGACCATCCGCATTCAAGAGATCATCGGCGTAAGCCACTGTTATCTTGATTTTTCCTTCCCATTATAAAAAGTATACACAACACAATATATAAAACTTGCCTTCCGTTTACTTACAAAATACTACGTCATTGGTGTGGCTCAAAGAGCGGCTCGAAAAGCATTTTCGTGTCGTGACTTCTTCCTCTTTCGTGGTTCTCTCCTGCTCTTCTTTCCTTCCTGTCGCAGACGATATTTTTTTATATGTGAATCGTCAAATGAATACTGCCTTGTTTGTATCAATTTTTTTTAGTTTAATTTTATTCGAATAAAGCTCTAATGCAAGTATTTCTTCCAAAACAGAAACATTTTTTTTATTGAATTACAAGTATATACGAGTATACATGTATACGTAATATATGAAAAAATAAGACAGAAAAAAAATATTTCAAGAGGATAAAAATAACATCGATTTGGGCTTGCTAACCTGCCGTTTGTTGTGACCCCAGTAAATTAAGCTTTTCTGGTTAGCTGGAAATAATTCAAGCTAACACGTTCATCGGACAATGAATTGTTTAAATAAATAAATAAAAAACTTAATTATCTCTTCTTTCGTCATGCAAGCTACAGTGGCATTTGAACTACATTGCAGGTGGATGTAGGTTGGTTGAATAGAAAAAGTTGTGCATCGCACTGCGGAAAATGAAAGGGAGTGGCGCTTTCACCGTCTCTGCATTTCTGCTTGGGGTAGGTTCCCAGCTCTCCAGCACTCTTCCCGCTGGAGTTGTATAGTAGCCGAGTGCTTTGACCTTACTAACGGGCCAGATTAATTAGCATCATTTGATTACTTGATCGAAGGTTACTTTTTTATAAGGAAAAAGTGTGTTAAGAAATAATTATTTAAAAATTTTCATAAGAGTTTGGAGAGAAACTTTGTAGAAATCTATATTATAATACGTAACAAGAAATTGCTTTTTCATTCCACTAAACACCCCTTTAACAGAGGTTGTCTTCAGCAGTTTTGTTATAAAAATAATATTTAAGTCCAACTGGGGTCATGTTTTATCTCAAGCACGTGTGGTCTATTTACTTAAAAGAAATATTTTAATGAGATTGGTAAAATATAGCATTTCTTAGTTATTCCTTACTACTTTTACTTTTTAAACTTTATATTTACTCTAATATTACTAAATTAATTATTACTAAACAAATATTACTAACTTTCTCTTGTTACAAAAAATAAAAGGGTGGACTAGAAAACAGAAAAAGAAGTTCTATAAATTGTTACTAAAAAAATTGAATTTGAACATTTTTTCCTTTTGTTCATGTGAAAATAAAAATCTGGAAATTACAATCCCAAGATCAATATAATACCATTCGCTTGAATAAAAATATTGTAAAATATAATAAATGTTTTATTTATTTATACATGACAAGAAATTTTATAAATACATAATTTGTGATAAAACAGCATGTAATTTAATGTGGACACGTTTTTTATAGATCTAAATTTGTTGCCATTCGTTTGTCGTGTCCCCAGTAAAGTAGGCGTTCGTCTGTATCTAACTAAGGACATTAAATCATACGTTTGTGCTTAAATATAAAATATAGACTTTCATGTATAATTTAACGAAGGCACCCAAACGGCAAGACTTTAAAATATTTTATAAGACAAAAAGTTTAAAACTTTGTCGATTTTATAGATTTAGTAAATAATGATTTTTTAGAAGAAAATGGTAAAACACTTTTCGAGGATATTAACATTTTCAATATAAAGCTAAGAAATATTTCGTACATTTAATTTAAAACCTTTAATCTTTTTCGAGGATGGTAAATACAAACTGAAAAGGTTTCCGAAAAAGTTTTTTTTAATCCTTCTATGTATTTACTGGACTAAAGGTAGCATCGGCAAAAAATCCAAAGGATTTGGATATTCTTAGAACCCTTAAGTATTTTCAAAAGGACAAAAAATGAGAAACGGTTAAATGCTTCTTGGGTATTGTTTGTCTTCAACTTTAAAATGGCAATGCGTCCAAATGACAGATGTTTTTCTTCGAAAAGTTTTGTGCAGATTTAGTTATATGAATACGAATGCACATAATGCAAAAAGTGCATAGAAGCAATGGACACTTGAAATGAATGAGTTTAACAGCAATTTTAAAGGAATAATGCATATAGCTTACTTATTATTAATATTAAGAATAAAGTAAGAATTCTCCTTGTATGGAATCTAAATATTTGTATAATTTATTGATACATGAAATACTTAATGAAAACATTAAAGTTTCTATAATTGTATACAGGATAATAAAGTGAAATTTTACGGAATTTTATGAATTTCCCATTAAACCGATTATAGTTTTCATAGTCAAATAAAATCTTTAAATCAATTATCGACGACCTCCATGGCCTATTTTGTAAGACATCTGCTTGCAGTCCGGGGGTTAAGAGTTTCGATCCCCGTTGGAACCCAATGTTTTATAAGGATTCCAGTCTGGTTTTCACTTAAGGGCTCTTTGATATCTTTCTGGATGGCTGGAGGAGATTGTCATGTGACGTTTTACTATACACAATAAAAATGTAATATAATAAAAGTATTTAAAAAATCCACGTTGTACTCAAATACACGTTACAAGTGGTGTTGGAGGAGGATGCTCCCATGGACCGCAAAGTGCATCAATCTCTCGATCATCGAATACTTAGGGATTACTGAAAGAGTTTTGACAACGTCTTTGAAAGTAATCCTAACATACTTAGAGCATGTTATATATATATATATATATATATATATATATATATATATATATATATATATATATATATATATATATATATATATATATATATATATATATATATATATATATATATATATATATATATATATATATATATATATATATATATATATATATATATATATATATATATATATATATATATATATATATATATATGATTTTTTGTTTGGTTTAAGCGAAGGGTTATATATGTTTATTTTAGGTTTTCAGTTACTTCGCGAACTGTAAATATTGGATTCTGACATCAGGTAGATCTGATGTCAGAATCCAATATTTACAGTTCGCGAAGTAACTGAAAACCTAAAATAAACATATATATATATATATATATATATATATATATATATATATATATATATATATATATATATATATATATATATATATATATATATATATATATATATATATATATATATATATATATATATATATATATATATATATATATATATATATATTTCTGAATTTTCTTTAAATTACTTTTATTAATTCCGTTCATGTATCATTATTAAGTTTCATACCATTTGATTTTTAAAGCATCAACTTAGCAGAAATTTTAGAAGCGTGGTGAATAGTAGAGCATAACTTATGAAGTATTATATAAAAACATCAGTTATGTTCTTATTTTTAGATCAACTCTGCATAATTGTGTATTTCTAATTAAAAATAATTATAGCTTTCTGATAGAAATATCTAGATTCATGGAGCAAAATTGTTATTCGTTCTGCTTTAGTGCTATTTGGGTAGACGAACGCCTAACGAATGTATACTTAAGAAATAATATTGTCTAGTTGAGCGCAGTAACATGAAAAGTGTTGTTTTGATAAATCTACGTTGAAATGACTGAAAGTGGTAACGCTGCTCATTTCTACCTAGTGGCACTGATAGCATACACTTTCCTCACCATTTGGAACAGGTAGAACAAGAAAGGTATAGGCGGCTAACGGTACATTTCACCTTTCCGCAACGCTATTATGGACAGAACAAGATCACAAAAATACCGGTAAGTAATGTCGAGCTTTAATAGAAAGGTACAAAAAATTTCAATGGAGTAATATTAAATTCAAATAACTAACACACTTTTTTGCAACCGAACGTTTTTCGGATACTATTAGCGCAAGTGCGTGCATATTGTGAACTTCTCAGGTGTCTCTATTGAAGAGTTTACCGCATAGTGGCGATCCATTATAATCGACAAAGGATACACATCAATAGTTTCAAGCTTTTCAAAACGGTGGGCAACTTTTGTAAGAAATTTACAGTTGGAATTGGTTATGGTGTTATATTTGATAAATGACTATACAACCAAAGAAATGTGAGCAGTCATTTTTGAAAATCTGCGCTTTCAAAATATTGTAAGGTGTTGAATGACAGAATGTGGTACTTTTTTGAAAGAACACACATTGATAGTAATTAAAATTACCAGTGTAAGGAAGTTTACTGCTAAAAAACATAAAAATTTATATGAGATACAACATAAAAAAATGTTTATATGAGATACAACATACAAAAATGTTTATATGAGATACAACATAAATAATTGTTTTTTAACCAGATTTTTATATTTTGTTTGTATGAAAAAAAACTTAACTGGAACCGAACAATATTTAACGAAGATAACGAGAGTCACATTCATTTTGAGTGTAAAATTGTAGTATATGATTGTGTTACTCTGTAGTCGTATACAATGTAACTTGGCGGGTTTATTGTCATTTGACAATCTCAACCAACCAACCAGAAATATGTTAAAGATGACCTAGTGTAACTAGATTGAAACCCTTTTGATAAAAAAAATAGGTACCTAGTACCAAGAATCGAACCAGTAATTGTCGGGTTAACTAGCAAAGCTAAGATAGAATTAACTAGCAAAGCTACGGAAGTCATCTTAATATTCTCAAAACATCTGAATTGTAATCTAAAGGTTATTATTGTATTTCTGAAAATATTTTACAATACTATAAATTTAATATTCAGATATTATTTTGAACCAGATTTGAGAGAGAAAAATATATACAGATTAGAAAATAAAATAAGAGAATAATTTTTAAAATTCAATATTTACAGTAATGCTTGTAGGCTTTTAGAATAAATAATTCCTTTCCAGCATTTCCGCTTCAGAGGATATGAAAGATGAAGCTATGTTTACAGTCGGCTGGAAGAGGCAGGTGCTTGGAAACTTACCGATTAGTGTTACAATACGCATTGAAAAAATGTAAATGTTATTATCCTTTTATTATTAAAATGGAGGTAGTTACAGCTGTATTATATTCGTATGCGATGCTCAGTTTAAGAAGTTTTATATGTATTGTATTGTCCTGCACTATCGTTGTATAAAGTACAACCTGACTGGTTAAATGGCATGTAGAAATCTCTTCCAATCAACAAGAAATATGTATCAAAAAGCTAGGATTAAAAGTCAAACTGAAATCATTTAAAACAAATCTGGGCACCAACGAGAGCCAAACTCGCAATCCTCGAGTTGGAAGACAGGCGTTATTTTAAGTAGACCACGGAGGGGGTTTGTAGTTTAGAATGTCTTTTCAAATCAATATAATTTTTTCACGAAAAGTAAGCAAGCATTTTTCAGCGTTTATTCATCTCAAAGAATTTCAATGTTTGAAGGGCTAATTAATTAATAGGACTTCATTGACTAAGTTGGTAAGATGCTTTCTTCCAGCCCGGGGATGACTTGTTTGATGCCCGTTGTAACCCGGAGTTTTTTTTTAAAGGGTTCCAGTACGGTTTTAACGTAAGGTCTCTTTAACATCTTTCTGATCGATCGAAAGAGATCGCCACTTGGCAATATGCTCACTAGATTATACTGTAGGCAATGAAATTTTAATACAATGCAATGAAATACAATAAAATAGAGAAGGAATACTTTTCACCATACTCATTAATATTGGTTTCTGAAAATATGATTTTTTAATTTCATGAAATATTAGATAAAATGGTTATGGGCTAATTCTTAACGTAAATAAATTCTGTTATCTAGGCTATATGTTTTTCGACAGGGAAACAGGCAAACGAAGCATTGAATATAATGTAAAATAACCACGCTGTATCAAAGAAGTAAAAATTACAATATATATTATACTTTGTTGGTGCCCGCCTTGACGTATGGCAGTGAAACTAAAACTTGACAGAAGAAGGATAATGCCGTAAAGATGTGAAAACTACTAAAACATGTAGAGTGTCAATGTATGAAATAAGTAGGAATGAAGACATAAAAAATTAATGCTAGAATAAAATGGATGTGAATGAAGAGCGGAACTCTTAGATGCTTTGAGTATATGGCGAGAATGAACTACGAAATAATGACTAAGTAAGAATATGAGTCAGAAGTAAAAGGTGTGTGGGTAATAGAAGGTAGTACATGATGCAATGAATGAATGTGGAGAATCGAAAGTTTGGTATTTGGATTGAAAAGATCTATTCTCTTTGCTTACGCGGCAAGGGTCACGGCGTGATGTTATGTATGTATTGAGTAAAAAGTTACCTTTTAAAACGATATACTCGTATAGTTTTTAAATTTATTAATAGGTAGCGTATTTTTCTTGGTCTTTAATTAGTATGCATAGCACGAGGTGAATGCATACTGAAGAACTGTTATGTTTTATAGAGTGCCGCTACAGTGTTTATTAAAGGCCAATTTTCATAAACAATGCACTCAAGAGGCTTTACAAAACCGTTAGGTTCTTCAGATATCGTAATACAAATGTCTCGTGCTGATTTACGAGCACTCTAACAAACTCGAATACTCGTGTAATTTTGAAATAATTTTTTATCAGTGGTCTTCACGATATTTTTATCGGTGGTCAAATGAGAACAGTTCATCACAGATTGATTCTCTTTGTGGCATACATACATATATTACCCAGTTGGGGCAGACAGAGGACAGAACGTGAAACAATCTTAACACAACGTAATTACTTCGCCTCTTCCACAGCCCTACATCTCCGTCTATTTATCTTATTCCTTACCTTTCTTTCTGTAAAAATTTCATTCACTTGGTTCAACCTAACTTTTTACAACGTTATCTATAAAGATTCCTTCTTTTGCTTGTATTATTAATTAAGTCTATCGTCATTCATCCTTTCAAAGTGTCCAAATCAAGTCAACGTGCTCTTTTTCACCCTACATAACACATCAGTTTTTAGCCTACATTTGTTCTTAATAATTACTTTACTTATTCTATCATACATTAACACATTACATATTTTTCTCAGTGTACGTATTTTCACTGCATTTACTTTTCTTCGTAAGTAAGTTATGTCAACATGGACATAGAAAGACACTTAGAAATGAGCCAAAATAATTCTGTAGAAAAAAGTGCATTTAGAAAAATACATAGAGTAACGCTATATGACAAAATATGGAATGAAGTGATTAGGGATGAAAGTGAACTTAAGACTGATGTATCGAGTAAGATGAAGAGCTCTCAGATGCTTTGGGCACGTGGAACGAATAAATCAAGCAATAATAATAAACAAATATAGAGTGCAAATGTGTGTATGTAAAAGGCGTGATGGTAAGAGTCAATGAAAGTATGGTTAAATCAAGTAAATAAAATTTTCAAAGAAGGAAATGCGAGAAGTAAGAGAAATGGTAGGAACTGTATGATAAAGTGTATAAATGTGGAAGAAGCGAAATATGTGTGTCATAAAGGAAAGTCTGATAATAAGTCCTCTCTACCTACCTCAGATGGAAAACAGGGTGATGGTATGTATTAATGTCCAAAATACTTTAAATAAATTTCTTGGATCAGAAAACAGGCAGCTTATCATCTAGGGCCTAGATTCTAGGCCACGAAGGTCGCCCATGTATGAATAAAATAACCATTGTTGTTAATTTAGTTATTTTACTTAGAAAATAATTTAGTAATTTTATCATAGAAAATATTAAAATACTAATCTATATCAGAAGATGTGTGGATGTGGAGAAGAGGAGGGAAGCATGTATTGATATAAAAGTTGAGAATTCTATCATATTTGCCCGCCCAATAGAGAAAAAGCGTGATATTATATGATAGAAAAAAGTATATAAATGTTGTTTTGTCTCTGTAACATAAAGATAAAAACGTACTATCAGTAATGCTTATTTTGTAAATGAATGATTCATTACATATTGCTGATTATAAGGTATCATTGTGTATATTTAAGATTTTGGTATAAAAAATTATACATCTGCTTTGGGCACACGCCAACTGCGACATACGATAGTCAAATATGAAAAAAAATATCAAATATATTTAAATTCTTACACCCCTTTATCTTCAATAAACATAAGTATAACCCTTGTCAGTTTTATTGTATTCCGTTGAAGTTACCGTTACGTATTGCGTTGTGGTACATAAAAATAACAATGTGTGTTCAATAATGACCTAGATATTCAAAGATATTATTCAATATTCTAAATGGATACCATCTGTTTCCGATTTACTTAGACGCGCATGCCACCTTTTAATAATGCCAGGTGAATTGGTCGGTTCAGATTATGTTGAGGGATTGTTTCTGTTTATTTAAAAAAAACATTATCAGACAAAAATCACGAAGCCCGAATTCAGTAATTGGCTATTTAGTTGGATATCACAATCACGCCGTGGTCCTATTGGGGTAAGCAGACAGATCTTCACTTCATTCTATCTTGATACAGATATTTCGCTTCTACTACGTCCTATACTAAAAGCTCCTCTCCCATTATAAAGGCTTTTCACACTTTTTTCATTCAGAAATTCATAATTTTTGTCGTTCCACGTTTTTTTTCGGTCTCTCGAAACTACTCGTACCTTCAATATGGAATATTTATGATAATCTTTTATTATTTATTATTTCTACATGGCCGAAACATATTATTGCTTTTTCCTTAATCTTAAATACTGTCTCTTTTTACAGTCAGCATTCTCTCATAATTTTCTCATGCTTTATTTTATCACACGTTGTTTTTTTGTTTATATTCTATGCACAATATTCTCATATCAACCTCATTTATTATACTTAAATATTTTTGTATCATACTGCAACCATAAAATAGACAAAACTTTGTTTATTCCAAATCTATACTAATAAATTTAGAAACTGGATTTAAACACTTTTTACATTGAAAAGTCTTAATTCATTTAATATTGTCAAGTATACCAATAATACACCTCAAATTTAATAGGTTTTGACGAATTTGAATGTTTAAGAATCGAGTTTTTTTCTCAATTTATTAATATATAATAAATCATTATTCATACAAGAACAGATATCTAGATACGATACATGATATAAACCACGTTTTTTTTTCAAGTTATAACCTTTATCGCTTGAATGATTTACTCAAATCACCACTAAATCTGGAAGGAGCGCTTTTTACTAAAAAGATAACTGTACCGTTAGGTCGAGTCAACAAAAAAACCAACCCAAATAATACAAAATGCATTATGCATCTGTGCAAGTGATGCTTAAGGAAATTGATTCTTAACTAAGATATATATAAGGACCCTCATTTTCTACCGGGAAGCATCCAGATTCTTTTATCTTGTTTTCTTTTCCTTGGGATCGGATTCCATTGGTCCTCTGTTATATTGTGATGTGGGTGCATTTTTTGTACGGACGCATAATATGCACATTTTAAATATAATTTAAAAATAGCCTAACTGTTCTTTTTTTATAACTTCAAAGATGGGCTCTAAAATAAATGTGATACATGCCGTTATTTTTCGGAAAAGATTTAAAATTATCGAGAAATCGATTTTTTATAAGCTTCGTAAAAAACATTAAAAATATTATTGTTGGAAATGAAACAGGCAAAATATATAAAATAATAATTTTATGATTGAACTACGAAGATTTTTTTTAATTGAAAACTAGTTTGATTTTGGCACTAGAAAAAATACGATCCAATTTTTAGCTGTTATTGTAGAAACAAAAATACACTCAAAATATTATAATAGGAAAATATTTAATTTTAAAATTATGTGAAAATGAATTTAAAATTTTCAGCATGACGCTATTTAACTCTTAACATTGATTATTAGGGGCTATAAACAATATTCAAACGTGAACTTGAAAAGAGTTAACGTGTTATTGAAAAGTTAACAAAATTATTTCCTATTCAAGGTCTTCGATGCATCCCAATCGTTGTGCGAAGAATCTAATGACAGCAAGTGAAGGCGTTATTCTTTCGCAGTGGTGAATGTATTGACTCCATTCAAGTTCAATGGCCTTTGACCACCGAAAACAAGTAAGGTGGGAAGGAGTGCTCCCTCCCTCCTCCGAGTATCCCTCCCACCACACACACCTCCCTCGCGGCACTACCTCCTCTCACCTAGTGTTGGAGGAAGATAATCTAGTAAGTGGAATCTCTATCAATGCATTCCAACATTTTGTTTATGTTGTAGTAATTAATTATAGCTGCAATGTTGTTTACGAATAATATTGCGATATGTACTCGTACTTACGACATTGAATAATATTTTTGTAACAATTTATGTACTTTGAATTATAATAATTGGTTTATTTGTTTATATATTCATTCAGTCGTACGGCACTTCAGCATATCCAAATTAACAATTCGCACATATCGAAGCGGGGCTGGGAGGCAATGTTGTCTTCATCTTCATTTTTCAAGATTTCGTGTTAAGACCCACTGAAGTATGCACAAAACTCGCATGTCATTGGCAATACTCGCACACGTCTAAAATGTGCGAGTATTGTTACAAGACAATTTTTTTTGTATCTGGCTTTGATCTTTTTTTATTTTTGGGATACATTCGGGAATTGAACCTCAAAACCCCTATAGAAGCCAAACTTCCTATCAGCTGGGCTACTAAGATGTAAAAATTTACATATTTTTCAAAATGACAACTTGAACATTTTTATTTAGTAACAAATATAAGTTTCTTGTTGCTTCTAATAATTATGTTCACTCGATATAAATATTTAGATTTATTATTTACTTAACAACAGTTCAAAGCAGTACAACATAGTTTAATTAATTTAAAAGTTAAATTAGTAAGTTTATAGTTATGTTCTTCAAATAACTGATGGAAAGAAAACTCAATTCACAATGCATAATTTTTTTCTCGTTAGAATGAAAAAAATATAAATCGGTTGTTAAAATTTATATACAAACTTATTTGTTTGAGGTACACTTTTATTCCAGTGTTTTTACTGTTTATTTAAAAGAAATATATATAAAGAATATGTTAGAAATAGGTAGAATAAATGTTAAGAAAAAAATCTTAAATTGAATGTGATTGTTTTATGAAGTGTAAAAATAGGTGAATTTATTGAAGCTTTTAACGTTTTCAATTTAAACTTTCATCTGAAAATTAAGCTTTTTACAAATTATTCAAATAAAGAGAAAAATATATTGAAACGTGTAAATATTTTTACTTTAAATTTGAAATGGAAAAGTTTAATGGACATTGTTTAATAATTAAGCATTCATTCCGGTTAATATATTTTACATTATTTAGTTTTAAAATGATCGAAAATCGTAATTTAAAATTATTATAAACATGTTCTTTTCATTTACCATTGTACCGTGCTTTTACAGCATTAAAAAAATACTTTTATTTGATCCAAAGACATTAAAAACTCCAAATCTATAGTATATAAATTCTTAAACAATTCACGTATTAACCCTATGTGCATAATAAAATAAATACGCCATCTTTCCCAGTAGCGATACCAGATAAGACTAAGGTTGTGCCAAATAAATAAAACGTTTGTTGCTTCAACAGGTACGCGGAACGAGGAAGAGATTGTGGCGAGAAGAAGGTATGGAAGCACCGTTGTTCTTGAACAGAACTGGTTTCCATGGGCCGTGCAAGACGAGCGCTGCAACTGGCATCAACACTCAACATCGAAGTTGCGGGCGCTACTTCTCTGAGATGCTGCGACAATGAGTTGTCATGGTATCACATAGTTTTACACAAATTGTTTTTTAAACAAGATGAATAATACTTATTACGTATATATACTGTATTGGAATATAATATGTTTTTAAGTAAAAAAGAAATAAAAGTAAATTATACTAAATGTGATTTTGAATTTTATTTTCTCTCATATACAAAATATCAATTATACTGGATAAAATTAAATGAATTTTAAGTTAAAAAGGGCAACACTAGTTTGAGAATAAGTTATTTTTTGAAAATGCATATTAGTTTATTTCCAATTAAATTCAAAGTTTCTTCATAGACGTATGACACAGAAGTCAAAATAGTTGTACCAGACAATGCATGATTGATTGTTCAAGCCGTAAAATATATACGACTATGTCGTGATATATTAGTGAAGAGTTCTGTCCTCTCTACAAACATCGACAGGGTAACAGAACGATGGTATACGAGTATTTGAATGTGTACATACACATATGACACAATATAAAGGAAAACAAACAATATAACATTCAAATAAAGATTCAGATGGTCGCGCGGGAACGCGCGTTGCACAAATCGCTGAAATACGCACGTAACAAGATTCACAATGCTCACATACAATTGTTTATATGGTCACGCGACTTCGCGCGTCGTTTCGTCGCGCGACCATATAAACCATTGTACATGAGCATTATGAATCTTTTTACGCGCGTATTCCAGCGATTTGTGCAACGCGAATTCACTAAGTTCTGAACTTAGCCTATATTTTGTTTTATTGATAGTGCTTCCTTTTAACAATATTTAAAAGAGATGAAGACACTGAAAGAAAAGATTTTCTTTTCCTCAATGTTACTAAGGTATGAGTAAGTAAGTGAAGTGATGGCAATGCGATGTTGTTATTTTTAAATATGTATATTTAATTAATTAATTGGTTGTATTTATTGTTTGTATCGGCTCTTATGATAGTCGAATATGAAACAAAGTTAATTAGATTAAATAATATATGTATTTCTCACCAACAAAAAAACATTTTTTTAATTACAGATTGAAAACTCATTGTAAAGTTTTGCATGATGATGGATGATATCGAAATTGATGCATGATTTATAATACAAAAAAAACTTACATTTATGTTATCGAAATAATAAGAATATGGTATTTGCATACGATATAATCTCCTGGAACCTTCGAGAATTTAAATAAACAACTATAAAAAGAGGTGTCTCGCATTAGGATCAATATTTTTCTAGAACTTGTTTTGTAATATAAGAAGACATAACATAACCGACGTGACGTTCTAAAGCGGGTGTCACCTCTAAATTTTTAAACGTCATTTTATATAATTTGCGTCGTGATGATACTCATATTTTACAATTATAATATTAGGCGCAATAAAATGCTTCGCTTGTACATAATAACAATATTCTTCCCTATGTTAATTTCAAAGTCCTGTTCAAAATAATAAATTCCTCTAGTTTCCTTTTTTTAGATTTATGTGATCAGTAGAAATTATTGATCTCTTTTTGAGGTATCAAATTTTGATCTTTTTAATAATAAAATTTTAAAATAATTAAAATTTTAAACTAGAGTAAGAAACTGAGATTATCTATAGTAATAATAAAACGAGAATTTGTATCGTTTAGAAAGAAAACTCTCTTCAAGCGCGTTCCAACTAGGAACTAGAAAGCAAACTCTCCTCAAGGGCGCTCCAACTAGGAACTAGACAGCAAACTCTTCTCAAGGGCGCTCCAACTAGGAACTAGACAGCAAACTCTCCTCAAAGGCGCTCCAAATAGGAACTAGAAGCCACTATTATTAACCGATTAAAATATTACAAGATACATGTAAATAAGTAAAGTTTAAGATAAGGCACATTAAATAATGTCGCATTAAGTTAGAAAACCGCAGAAAACTTACCAAGGAAAGGCGGAAACCGTTGTAGATCTTCCGATAAGTAATACATTCGACTTTAGATATAGTATGGTGTATATATGTACTATTCATATATTGTCATAAATTTCGATAGGACTTTCCAAAAAAGGTTGTTTTCAAGTACTTTCTTAAGGTGCACACGCCATTCATATCCCTGGGCCACATTTTCTTTGAGTGTCCCATAGGCATTGCATGCGACTTATACGAAAGTATTGCTGTATCCTGTTAAGTCCACCTACTAGCGAGTGAGTGTAAGGATAACAAATTTCCTGCATCTGCTTATGTTTAAAATATATATTTGGTAGTAAAAAGGTAGAAAATTTGCCAAGGAAGATTAACTAGAAAGAAACTTTTGTGGATCTTCCGATATTTGATAGTAACATATTTGGCTTTAGGTGTGTGTAGTGTATGTGTGTATTATTTATATCAATGTGAGTCAAGTATCAAAACATTTATGGAATCATTTTGAACCAGTGAAAAACAGCTGTGATAATTTTCAAATTTATCTGTGATTTAAGCAGTTTGCTAGAGAATAGTTTCTCACTAGGTGTATTGACAAAATGAAAAAAGAACACTTCCAACTTAATTTCAAAAAAAAAATCACGGATGAATTTCTCGGCAACATAATAACTACAACATTAAGAATAAATTAAATCGCAGTTTTTAAAACCAAAATATTGGGAAATTTTATTATTTTTTTATTTCACCGGGCGAGTTTATTGCCATGTGGCAATCTCTTCCAACCAACCAGAAATGTTTTAACAGGCCCTAAGTGAAACCAGACTGGAAATCCATTTAAAAAAATCTGGATTTCAACGGGGATCGAACCCGCAACCTCCGGATTGTAGACAAGCGTCTTACCACCAGGCCACTTCTATTGTAACCTTCTGTTGTATAACACTTGCGTAGTATATAGCACAACCTAGCGCTCTTATTACCCTGTGGCAATCTCTTCCAATGAACTGGAAAATTTATAAAAAGTTCTTAATTAGAAATTACTAGAATTCATCATGTGAAGAAAAAACTTGGATCCAACAGGAATCGAATCAACAACCCACGGATCAGAAAATAGGCGTCAAATAGACTTTAGAGGATACTTCGTCAATTATAAGTCATGCTTTAAGAAATACTTCTCAAGCAATACATTATGTCAAAGAAATGGATATATTTACTTATAAAAAAGTTGTTAAAGAAGATGGTTCATAGAAGTAATATTTAGTCAATTTAATGATTTCGTCCCGTAAGTTCGTCGCGTTCTTGGCGCTAGATGGCGTTGTATCGTAAAACCGAAGTGTTATTAACTTCACACGTGTAAAGTTTTGATGTTGTTTGACAGAAGGAATTTTTCGAGTACTTGGGAAAAATTGTATTATTTGGTTGTGTTTTTTTACATTTTGTTATGTATTAAAAATGACAGAGAATAAGAAGCATTTTCGACATATCATGCTTTTTTATTTC
Organism: Odontocerum albicorne; assembly: GCA_949825065.1. NCBI lineage: Eukaryota > Metazoa > Arthropoda > Insecta > Trichoptera > Odontoceridae > Odontocerum > Odontocerum albicorne. Next base: position 50,036,451 of record OX463838.1, on the reverse strand, counting down.
CGGAAAGACAAGAATGCTTCGCAGACGCAAAATAAGATATGTGCTGTGTATGGTGAGGGTGCGGTTGACCATTCCACATGCCGTACTGTACATCGGTTTATATAGTGGTTCAGAAAGTTTCGTGAAAACAATTTTAATCTGAGCAATGCACCACGTTCTGGACGACCGGCTGAGGCTGATGGCGACGAAATATAGGCGCTAATTGAAAGTGATCGGCATAGAACAACTCGAGAGATTGGATAAATTCTTGGAATCAAACAGTCAACAGTGTCAGGGCGATTACATCAACTTGGAATGGTTAGCAAGGTCGATGTATGGGTGCCGCACGAGTTAGCGGAGAAAATTTTGAAAAACAGAATTTCTGCTTACAGTTATATCTATTGAAGAGCAACGAAATCAATCCATTTTTAAAGCGGATTGTTATAGATGATGAAAAATGGATTGTGTATAATAATGTTAAGCGTAAGAGATCACGGTCTAAGTGCGGAGAGGCCCCTTCAACCAGCGCCAAAGCCCGTTAATATCCGAAGAAGGTTACACTATGCATTTGGTGGGACTGGAAGGGAATCGTTTATTATGAGCTGTTACCTGAAAACCAGGCCATTAATTTGGAGAAATACTCTTTACAACTAAGTGAATGGAAGCGAGCAACTGACCAGAAGCGGCCTGACTTAGTCAACAGAAAGGGTATTGCGTTCTATCAAGACAATGCTAGACTACACATGTATTTGGCCCCCCAACACAAGCTTTTACAATTTAACTAGGATGTTTTGGTCCATCCACCGTACTCTCCCGATCTTGCGCCCTCCGACTATCAATTATTTAGATTGCTTCAAAACAGCTTAGATTGAAAACTTATCTTCCTTGAAATACTTGAAAATCCCCATGATCAGTTTTTTAGCCAGAAACCTCAAAGCAGGGATTATGCAGCTACCAGATATATGGATAAAGGCCATCCAACAGAATGGCGCACATACTATATTGATTAAATGTAATTTTTAGTATATAACATTTTTCTTGAATTTTTGTATAAAAAAGGGACGAACTTTAGCATCAACTCAATATTTCTTGTTTAAACCTCGATGAATGCTTATACATATGGTTTGCTCATGATGAAAAAAACTTAGAAAGAAGAACTTTCACTGTGTTAGCTGACGATTTAGGTGAAGTCATAAAATAATAAAAACTTTCCGATCCATGGAAAGAGTAGACAAGGAACTCAAATCGATCAAGTCACTTTGTTCTAAGTTCGAATCTTGCAATTTCTGGGTCATTTAAGTTTAATCAAACTACTAGCACAAAAGTCAATCAGGGATGACTTTTGAATTAATTGAAAAAATATTAAAACTATGATCTCAAATAATAATTCCAGCCATCTTGGATTCTAATCGCATGCTGTGATTGGTTTAAAATGAAAGATGGCCGGTTGTGTCCGACTTACGGAACATTTCAGCCGTGGCGAATCATGCTCATGTGATTTCATGCCACATTTTAATAAAATAATATCAATTTGTTAAATTTTCTACTCTAATTTATAAAAGATTAATAACCTTAATGTCTATTGACTATGCATTTTTATTAAAAAACTAAATTTACTAAATTGATCGAGTAAAGTAATATTATAAACAAAGATTTTTGCTCTTTTTTTTGTAGATACACCAATTCCAAAAATTGAGATTTCGATACTTTGAACATACCAATAGTTAAATCGAAAGTACAAATTCAATGTCCTAACATAAAAATATACTTATTCATGTGAATATTTTATATAACTTAACTGTATTTAATTTTTTAAATCATACATTGAATAAAAAAGATGTTTGAATTGAATATTTATTAATCGTATTTAAAAAAAAATCATGATTGACGATGAAAGATTTGAAAATGTTGTAAATTATCTAAGCCGTATGAAGGGAACATTCGTTATCTAACTGTGTTTTTGCTCAATCTTGATAATTTACTCTAATAATCTGTTCTCAAAACATTTAAGTTACAAAAAAGTTGTTTTAACAAGTTAAATACATACAAGTCTAGGTACGTTCGTCGCAAATATATCGTCTTTTTTGCCAGGTGTAGAATTATCCAAACTTCACAAGTTAGTAAAATTTACTACAAAAAAGGGGACCTTGAATTATGATATATATGTATATAGTTTATCTAAGAAATGAAAAGTATTTTTCTACTAAGTGGTAAATAAACTTTTTTCTTGATGTTATTTTTGTTGGGTGAAGATAAAATTTTAGATATTATATTCAAGTAGAGACAAAAAACGAAGTTTATACTGTACATCGCTTTATATAATGCTACAATCCGCAGTAATTACGTAGATCAAGGTTTTTTTGTAACCTTGATCATGAATTTTGTATGAAGGAGAATTTTGTAATTAAATTTTTATTTTATTTTCAATATTATTTCAACACATCTTTTAATATTTATCATAAAAGTTAAAAAAAAAACATCAATAAAATTAATTTGTTTATATAGCTCCTTAATTTTTGTTTAAATTGACTTTTATATCTTAATAAATACAACGATTATATATGTTATATATTGAAAATCGAAAGATTTTTTAGAAAAAGAAAAAAAAAATTGTACCTATTTATTGTGTGCAGTGTAAAAGTGTATACAAAGATAAGTTACTAGAAATATGTATAAAGTATTGGGAATATTCTGAGAAATATTTAAATTCCAGCGCAAGTCTTTTGACCTACATTGATAGAATAAAAATAAGGTCATATAGAAATCTAAAAAGATTATTAAAATTCATAAAAAAACCTTAATACTAAAAAAATGGTTTTCATCTTAATCAAAATTATTTGTCAAAAAATAACGACTGCGCAAATAAAACGAGGAAAATATAGCATTTATTTTGTATAAACATATTATTTTTCACCTTGCAAAGCGTTCTAAAGAAGCGAAACCAAGTAATATGTATCGCCCTCATAAAATTTAAGCGATAAACAGAGCTAAAAAGTTTGTTTTGGAAATTAATTTTCTTGTCAAACGTGATAAAAGTCTCAAGCAAATGTGAACTGTATGACGTTGTGCTCAAGGTTACTTTTTGTACGGCGTCCATTGACGACCATCGAAGTGAGGTTCAACGACCGACTTTTCACGAGTTTGACGGCCCCAAATATTGTTATATCACATGGGATAAAGCGGCGTTCACAATGCCGATAATTATTGTGTTCTATATAAGGAATTTGCAATTTTTGTTTGTTTAATTTCCTATTTACTTAACACAGCAAATATATTCTTTTATGAATGAAAGCAGAATACAATATTAAAGCCTTCTTATTTGACTGTAACTTATAATTTCTTATTTGAACCTAACTGTGGATATGTGGATTTTTCTCTACTTATGTAACTAATATTGAATGATTATTTTAAATTTTGTAGAATAATAGTAGGTCAAACCTTATTTGTATTATTAAATAAAAAAAACAAAAAATCATCAATGCCTTTAAATAAAATTGAAATATTCACTTGCATGTTATAAAATTAAAATTTGGCAGTCCAAAACATTTTAGCATGAGTTTTGTTTTATAAATATAGTTGCGAATATATTATATTTTCAATCAGCCATGTGTGATTAAATTATTGTTTTAAAAAAAGGTTGTTCATTAAAATAATTGTTATATGTCTTATCTTAAATTTTATATTGTATAATAATTTGATGTGTCGAGAATTTAAGATATACACAATCAGTGTAGTCGAGCTTTTACACAGAACACTAAAATTATACACATGATATACCTATCCGCATGCCGCCAGACAAAACTCGATCTAATGTCATGGTCAAGGTTATATTAAAATTTGATTAATGTTCATAAATAGTCGATACGAATCAAATTCGTCCAACCAGTTTTTTTAGACGAATCGTGATGATAAATCTTCGAGACTCGTTTTGTGTTTCAATGATAATTTAGTTTGACATTGACAAGTAATAAGATCTCTTTATATTTTTTGTCCTTTTCTTCTACGTCTAAGACGTGGGAATTCTATTAAATCTGCCATCTTCTGTACTTGAATTAATACTTGATGGTAGATATAATCTTGCGGTTTTGTAACTCATAAACCTGTCAAAGTCAAATTATTGCTGGTGAATCCAATTAGACTTTTTGTCGGGTTAATGAAATTAAAGAGTCTAATTGGCAAAGAAATATTAATAAAATTCAAATTTTACAATTTGAATAAATGCAAATCAAATTCGTTTAAAATAAACAATATATTTTCTAAACAAAAACTAATAAACATGATTGAATGAAAAAAAAAATACACAAGAAAAAATTTATCAAAATGAATTATTTAATATTTATAGTAACATTTTGTTTTTTCTGTATTTACTTGCATTCAAAATCGACCGTAAATACGACCTGTCCTCAGTGAGATGCTGGCAAAAACCTAGTTTAATGGGGGCACGACAAATGAAACGCAACAAATCCAGAACTATTCAAATTGTGTGTCCAAATTAAATTATCTTTTGTTTTTTCGTAAATTGTGTATTTATGAAATTTCTTGTAATGTATAAATAAATAAAATTAAAAAAGAAACTAAGGTCACTAAAGCCTTTGTAGAAATATATATAATAAATGTTTGTGTTATAAAAGTTTGTGACATATTAAAATAAAATAATAATATTGTTTTAAACACCAAAATATACGCAGTTGAATAACTTGTTATGACAAACTCAATAAAAATCGTACAAAATATATTCAATAGTCACAAATCATTAAATAATAGGACAATTTTCCAATAATAATAACACAAATACATTTTTAAAAAGAGGTTTTAAGAAAGGCTTTCATAATATTCCGAGTTCATTGCGATCGGTGATGATACGAGAGAAGAATAAATCACGACGCTCGTCCTTGGCGATTCAAATCTCAGGATTATGATAATTACCCTAGGATATGGACTCATCATACTCTGTACTCCGGAACAGTGAAATCATCGGAATACAAAAGATTTGCGCATTAAACCGACCAAAAAAACTCTCGCCTTGAACTTGATGAACTTGACTTTGAGATGTTGTTCAAGTCGTCATCGATTTGTAGGCGTTTTTATAATATAAGCTTATAAATTCAGTATTTTTTCTCTATTATTTTTCATTTTTGATTATTTCGTCGGATACAAAAGCTCGCACGGGATTCGACCTTGAAAATTAATTATGGTAGTAACGTACTGAGCAAACAATAACCAAATCTCAATGACAATTATTTAAATTATTGCTGAAAATATTTTTTGCGCCATAGAATTATTTTTTGTAAGTAAAAAATATAAAGCAATCCTTTGGGGTTAAAATATAATCTATTACGTTTATGTGTGATTAACAACAAACACTATTTCAAGGTTCATACTGAAATTTCTCAAGATTAATTTTGAAATAATCGTTTTCTTTTAATATTGTTTACTACAATATCTTTGAGTGTTTTGTTTTCCACAGGGTTCAGCTAATATCTGTCTCTCTGGTTTATATACACAAACAATAAATATAATTATAATCATTTTACGAAATGTAGACTATAACCAAACTGTTTAATAAGATTATATTATTTAAAAAAAAATGTTTGCTAAAATTTATTTCAACCAAAATTGCAAGTAAGTGATAGGTTTCTTGCTTGCCCGTGCAGTTAATTTCTATACATTAGAAAAGTTTTTAAACTTTCATGAAGACTTTCTTAATTCATATTGGAAAAAATAAACATAAATCTTCTATCTGACCTTTTGCAGTGATGATTCCTCAACAGTTTGAATGATGGCATAAGGAGCACACCTTCATTTCTTTCAATCTATCCGTGATAATCCAGTAAGTCACAAAAACACTGTGTTTGTAAATTAATCATTTTCTACCATTAGTTAAATAAAGCAAGTTGATTGTACAATGTTTAAACCACTTTTTTTATGATTTTGCAACTTTTATTTTTTACCACATATTTAACACTGCCGTTAAAATCACAACACAAATATGTTTGTTTCATAAATTATCAAATAACATTTTCATATGTCAATTATTTTTTTTTTAAATACACAGTTCACAATTAAAAACAATTCACTAAAACTCTGCAAAAAATATTTTCACAATAGTCATGTGATAGCGGCAGTGCGGCGAGTCCGCGGGTTCAAGTTCAATGACTGCCACTGACTTGATTATCTTCCGGTAATAAAGTGTCGAGCTCACTGAGTGAGCGTGCTGGGTGTTGAGTGTTGACTGTACGAGCTTCAAGTCAGTACTGAGACGGAGGTTGGGACAGACATGGGCCGGCGTAGCACTGAATGGGCCCGGGTGAACGAACTGTGGCCAGCGGCGTTACGTCTGCTCTTACGGAGGCCTGGGTCCGTTACATCCCGCAGGGAAAGGCCACTGCAACTGCGGTACGCCGCCGCACTATACTTTCTTCCTAGTTCACTCGAAATTCAATTTTGAATCATTTTCATTGGCATCCATGTAGTATTAGTCATGTATTACTTGTGTAATATTCACAATATGATTAAAAAATATCAATAGGACAAACTATGAATATTCCTTGTTTCTCGGAAATTAAAACGTTTCAAATAAAAAAATTGATTTAGGTATAAAAAATTGCAGACTTTCGGACGGAATACTTTTTAACCGTGTATGTCCTTATATAGATATATAGTAGACGTGTTTCATATGTGACTTAGTTCCTTCAGGGAAAAATCTCAAAAATTTAGTGTAATACTTGAAATAATTTGATTTTTTTTATATTATCTAACATGCTAGATTTTGTCACAGTGTTTTAGTGTAACATATAAATTTTCACAATTGTTTTATCATGTAAGTCTAAATTTTTTTGATATACTTGGTCTTTTTACGTATTTGGAAAACCTATCATGTGCAAAGGTCTTGAAGAAATAAATGAGTAAATGGAGTTAAATTAATAAACTGTGGCAAGAATCTGTGGAAACGCTAGATATGAAACACAGCAGTAAAAAAGTCTTATCACTTATTAAAAAGCTTAGTGAAGACCCTATAATTATCTGGAAACTAGTCAAAGCCACAGCAAACCCGGTGGCTCATCAGTTCCTAGTAAACTGGAACCCTGAGAAAGGGGAAAAAGGCGCAGACATCAAAACTTGTGAGAATCCTCCCGAAAAAAAGCAGCAGTCTTAACCACGAATTCAACATAATAGAACTGGACAATTGCATTAAACATATGAAAACCAGGAAAACCTCGGGCATCGACGGAATAACGGCTGAGTAAATGAAATACTTCGTTACTATAGCGCGGAGGTGGATCTTAACACTGTATGACTAGATATTGCCAATGAGCCAAATTCATGGAGGGAGGCCAGAGTCGTAACCATACTAAATCCAGGGAAGCCCCTAGATAGGCCAGCAAGCTATAGACCGATATCCCTACTCTGCTACACCTACTCTTAAAGCTGCTCATACTGGACAGAATAGGTCCAAAGATTGACTCAGCTCTCACCCCCCAAGAAACCGGTTTCCATCCGGAAAAGTCATGTGGACACGTCCTCAATCTAAACCAACACATTAAAGATGACTTCGCAAAAAGTCTGGTCACTGGATCTGTATTAGTATATCTAAAGGTAGCCTATGACACCACCAGTCATAGAACCCTCTTGAGCAACTATACAAACTACTAAACAATTACAAGGTTAACAACGACATTTGGGAAACTCCTCCGATTTCGAAGATTATTTATCACGTTAGAAAAAAAAACAAGTCACTGGAGACAATAGTTAAATGCCCCACAGTGGAGCGAATGGCGCTCATAATTTTCAACGTGTAAATCAACAACTTATCCATCGAAAGTGATAGAAAGCACTTCCTCTATTTGGACTTTTTTGCAATTGTATACCAGTATGAAAACTTCAATATTATCGAAAAAAAACTCGAGGAGACTTTGGAAAGGCTATGAAAATACTATGTCGTAAACCAACCGAAATTCAACCCTGCTAAAACCCAAAGGAGGACTTTCCATCTGCAAAATAAGGTTACAGGAAGACTATTGAATACCAAGGAAATGGAAGGCAGTTGGAATACTTGAGTGGCCCAAGTTACTTGTAGTGACCTTGGACTACACGCTCTCATATAAACAACACTGTGACAACACAAAGAGGAAGATATCAGAGATAAATTGCACACTTAGGAACCTAACAGGCAGCATATGGGGTGCCGATCCTCACCTTCTTAGGGTATCGGTTTTCGCACTGTGCTACTTCGTGGCCAAGTTTGTCTGCTCAGTGTGGTATAAGTCTGTCCACACTAAACAAATGACAGTGCGCTGAACGAGACATGTTGCATTGCACTCGTTGCTAAAGTACAAAATCTTGCTGGAATTGCCCCTCTCACGATACACCATCAGACTACAGACCACTTTGAGAAGGCTGTTTAAAAAACGGTCCCATACCACCTTACGGACAGGTACTAGATGCAGGGTCAAAGGCTAAACATCTATGGGGGAGTTTCATGGCTACCACCTGTCGGGCTGGAAAGCTAAACTGCCCACAATAATGTCCGAAGAATGGTGGAACCCTGTGAAGGGCTTCTCTTCTAGACAAAACTTCAACTGTCGAATGTAAAAGAGCTTGAACAGACTCCGTATATAAGGTGAGTGGAACCTTGAACAGCCACGCATATAGAAAATCTTGGACTACCCTGTCTGTGCCTGTGGCGAGCCGCAAAATTTCAACCTCCTCTTCACGTGCCATGGCTGCCCAACTGAGTGTGGGTTCGACAATTTCTTACGGGGGAGCGATAACAGTGCTGCCTTCGCCAAGTATAAGGGATACGTCTTTCAGTGAAGTCGAATAATTCCAATACGATGAAGAATAAGATAGAAACACGGAAACACAAATTCATGCGAACTATAACAACATGTATTTGAATCCTTACTTCTTTTATTGGAACGTGTAATAATTTAAACAAATATAAAACTTGTAAATCGAAAAGTTATTTATAAATAAAAAATACCTTGATTGAGTGGTTTAATATTCCAAAACGGGTGAAGCAAAGATGGGTAGAAGTGTTGTAAGCACCTATAATCTACATCTTTAATTTAAAATTAATAATGCTAAATTTCCACGCAAATGATAGAAAACAAGAACATGGTTCTAAAAAAATAAATCAGTAATTATAGACCAATAGCAGTTTTATCTTTCATAGTCAAGCTTTTAGAGACATTGATGAATCAAATACTAAGATCCTATGTCGATCCAACAATTATAAAAGAGTAACATGGCTTTAAGAGTAACATGGCTTTAAGAAAAAAGTTCTTTCGAATGAAACTTAATGATCTTAACTGATGATGTTAAGTGAACTGTGGTAATGGAAAATATTTTAGCTACTAATTATGAAGGGTTTAGGGTAACTTTTTTGATAACTTTACTGATAGGACACAATTTGTGTTATATGTGTAGTATAAATCTGATTACTTCTAAACATATTCAGGGATCCCCTTAGATCAAATTTGGTGCCTGCGTTCTACTTAATCTTTACCGATAGTATTAATTTTATAATAAGAGTGTCTCGGTTCTTATTAGTCACTGCCGATTTGAAGGTCTATAGAAGTATGTCTTCCAATGATTATTTTAGGCTGTTTGGGAGTGAAATTAAATCTATTTTAATATTGTATTTTAAAGTGTCTCTTGTCTTTTTCCAAAGAAAAGGTTTTTAATTACTGCAGATATTTTTTACTTATGATTCAGACAGTGGCTAGTGTCAAATTTTTTGGTACTCATTTAAACAGTAGACTTTCTTTTATTTACACGTGTAGGAACTGTGGGAGTAGCAGTCTGCTTACAGAGTATTGGAATTTGTGATAAAAGTCTAAATAATTTATAGGAGGATATTTTTTGCTATGTTACAGCAATGTAATTTTAAAGCGAGAATATTTAAAACGACACATGAATAACTCTTATGTCTTTCCACGCAATTATTATTTGTGAGATTTTCGTTAACAACATGTTTCAAGTATTTGACCTTGTTAGCTTAAGTATGTTCGATGTTATTCAGAAATACTGGAAGAACTTTGTTTGAATGATGTCAATGTCTGAACACCACCATTAGTATTTTGATCGTATTGTTTTCTATATTGTGCTTTGAAGCATCGTGTTTCAAATAAATTTATTACGATTCTAAATCCATTTATGTATATGATGCTAAAATATCCAATCTATGGCGCAAAAACAAATCAAGTATTGCGCCACACAAAAAGAGGGGTTTATTATTCAAGATTGATTAAAACCTTAATTTTATTTGGATTAAGTTGATGTTAACCTTACTTATACCATATTTTAAAAAGTTTCTATAAAGGTAATAAAAATATTGATAAAAAGTTGATACGGTTTTTTTTTAACAGTATGAAGTTACTGAATGGTTTTATTTGTGAAATATCAAAATTTACCTATAATATACCATATATGCAACTTATTATCTGATTATATGCAACTTATTTTCTTATTATAACACTTTCATAACACCATCCCTTTGTGAAAATAAAAAAATCTCAGCTCTATTTATTATTATGAAGAGTAGTGATATATGGATGTTACCTATACAATATTAGTTACAAAGTAGTTAAGTTTAATGAACAATGCAAATAAAACAAACATTATAATTTAAGGAATAAATTTTCTCATTAAAATGACAAGAAATTTATAAATTAAAAAAAAAAGTTCTACATGTTTTTTTTTACAAAAAATCATCTATTTACGGATGCTGAATTAATTCCAGAGACCGAAAATTGTAAGCATCACAAAGCTTAGACCATATATGCCAAAGGTCCACAACTTCAACGATGTTGTGAACTGGATAACTTCATGTTGGGGCCAATTCGTTCCTTGGCCTCGTGACGGTGAGCTCTATGATGGCAAGATTGGCCATCCAGCATATCAGAGAGACCCGGAGGAATTCCAATCGTAAAGCCATGTCGTAGACAGTGAGATACGAGATTTTCTCCAAGTACAGTCCTCATCACCTTCAATGGTATGTAGGAACCAATTTGTTTACTTGTAATGCTATCTTATTGGTCGGAAGTACCATAAAACATTCCTTGTTGACCACACAAAACATTTCTAGGCATATTTGTATGCGGTTTGGACCAAAAGCCATCACACCATGTTTTAACAATGGTTCTGTTCTGTTCAACAATTTAGTACTAAAGGATAACTCCGGAATTGATTATTTCAGTTTACCTTGCGTGACGTGAAAAATTCAATTAGATAAACTGAAGAAAATTTAAAAAAATAATCATATACACAGCCCGCAAAAATATATATACATATACACAGCCCGCAAAAATACATACGGTTTTTTAATTTCTTTGAAAAAATAATTTGGAAAAAAGTGAAGAAACAATACATAGATTTATAAAGCAAAAATAAAGTTAAATTAAAAGTGCGAATATTTAAAATTCGTATAAAATAATTTGCAGAAAAAGATACGATGAAAAAAAAGTTGAGAGTCGCTGAGAGCAATGAAACCTAGGATTATATTCACGGTTACGGCCAGCCACTCAGACAGTCTGCTAACATCGACAATGACCTCTTTTATACTCTGTCGTAACGACCGTTTTGCCTCGGCACAGAACGAGGAAGAGCTAGAACTATGTTCTTAGCAGGTAGTGACAGAGAAGGCACTAGGTGTATCTGTCTCTGGTTTTCACTAGATACGTAGGTAAATGCACTTTTTAGACAAAAAATTGCATACAAGTTGATAAGTAGAACGCCTAGAAATGTAATGCTGCGCTATGAGTGCACGCTATGTGCAATGACTGCCGTTTGTGTGCCTAGTGATTATAATTTTTATTTACAAATATATCACATTTTATACACATTTTTACTATCCAATTCCTGCTTTCCTTTGAGAAAAATATTTTATATATTGCCTAGAAAAATGACACTCGATTTATAATATGTATGATATATTACGAGGGGAGGTCAACAAATTCGCGGAATGAAGGGGCTAAGGGAGGGGGCGGTAGTGCGCATGTTCCAATAATATGACTCATTATTAGTATATTCACAAAGTTTTAGTCTAATTTTGACAGTATTGTTTAAGATATCGTCGGTGGAGTATGTCAAATGTTAATAACATCCCAAGTATGGAAAAAACTGAATATGGCGCAGTCATTAAGTTTCTCACGCAACAAGGGAAACCCCCCCCCCCCCATTCATTTTAGAGGAGATTTTAGCGGTTTATGAAGACTACTGCCCTGGAAAAACGATGGTTTACAAGTGGCATTGTTTTTTTAAGTAAGAAAGATAATCTATTGAAGACGACCTCCGACCAGGACGGCCAGTTAAGGCCACTTTTTCAAACATCGTCAAAAAAGAAGAAAATATTGTGCTAGAAGATGCCCACCTAAATAAACAACAGCTTGCAGGAATAGTTGGAGTATCACCTACAACCATTTTGAATATCCTCCATCAGCATCTAGGGATGTAAAAAGTCAGTGCAAGGTGAGTACCCTGAATGCTCACGCCACTTCAAAAACGAAAACGCGTCGAATGTTCACGATAGTTTTGAACCTCTGCAGAAACAACAAAGATGAGATTTTGAGCCAAATTGTTACTAGAAATAAAACTTGGATTCATCATTATGAGCTTGAGATGAATCAGAAGTCCATGCAGTGACATAAAAAGAGTACACAACCCCCTAAGAAGTTCAAAGTGTCATGATCGTCTGGAAAAAATATGGGTACATTTTTTTTGGATGCGGAAGGCATACTAGTGATATATTACAAAGATAAGGGCATCACAATAACTGGAGAATACTACTCTTGTCTGCTGATGCATTTAAAAGAAGCTGTGAAGGAGAAAAGAAGAAGAAAATGAACAAAAGGGGTGCTGCTTTGGCATGACAATGTAATGTGGGTCAACTTTGGTATCCAAACATTAAATCACCCTCCCTACAGCCCAGACCTGACTCCTGACTATTATTTGTTTCCAAATATGAAAAAAGAGCTTCGAGAGAAGAAATTTGAAGTTAAAAGTGCAATTTCGATTTATTTTGAGGGCAGAAACAATTTTTTTTTCGTAGGTTTAAATAAGCTTATTGAAAGATCTGAAAAATGTGTAAGAGTTAATTCTGAATACATTGAAAAGGACAAAATAAAAAACTGTTTTTCCCCTTCATTCCGTGAGTTTATTGACCTCCTATGTAAGAAGGAGCAAACAAAAAAAAATTTTTTTTGTTAATATATCTAGATGGGTTAATCATATATGTATAAAATTAGCAATTCACATGGAATTAACTCTTAAATAAATCAATCTCATCCCATAAAAAGTTACATGATGTTTTCTTAATTACCTCACAACAGGTAAAATGTGATATTTTATACATATGATATATTAATTTATCGTTTCATTTAATAAATGATAATAATTGATAAAATATGTACATGTAAGTATTAAGTTCAAAAACTTTATTTTTTATAAAAAAATACCCTTATACACTTGTAGGTTCCAATTTTAACTTGAAGCTTTTGTTATAATTTTTTTAACATTTGCAAGTGGAATTCTTAAAAATAATGAAGTTTTTTGGGTATTTAAATATGAATTTATCAAAAAGTGTTTATTTAATCATCAATATTAATATTGTCCTGTTCAAAGTAGTTCCCATAGGCTAAAATATGACTGCCAACGTTTTATCAAATACCGCAAAATATTCGTGGATCGTTTTTTTTGGGAAAGTTTACTCTCACCTAGCGATTTTGCCTTTATTTCCTCTGTGGTTGCAAAATGTTGTCCTTTCAATATCCTTTTCATATTTTGAACATGAAAAATCGCAGCTAGGCTTATCTGAATACGGTGGTTGCGGTATCACTGTGACTGATGGCTGGTTTTGGTAAAAAAAACACGAATTATTAGTGAAGTGTGAGCCAGTGCATTTCGTAGTGCAAAATCCAGGACTTGTTTTCCCACAATTCTGACAAATTTCCTCGAATTACCTCACACAAACGTCGTAAAATTTCTGTATAATTTTCCTTATTGACCGTAAGAATTTATAGTGGATTATACCATTGTAATTGAAAAAAACAGTAAAGAAAGAACATGCGTTTCACATTTTGATTTTCTGCAACATATTTTCTCATGCTCGTTCACTTCCACCCATCTACCATATCTCCCATTGTCTATATACTTAGTATGTGGAGCACAATATTACATTAAACTATAATCCAACTAATATTGCGATTATTTTCAAAATCGGCTTTACATTCATCGGTTTTAAGTTGCATTCATGAATATAAGAATATTTGAAATACTATTATTTTGTATTGAACTTTTTTTTCACAATAATGGCAAATTGTAATTTATTATATTGATTTTTTTCCATATTGGAGGTTTAATATTTCAACATCTCTTCTTTATCAATGTTGAGCATCCTGTTTCCTCTGATATGACTGAAACTTGGTGCAGCATTTGTATCCAACTTTCCTGATAAATTTTCAGCAAGTATAGTTTGAAAACGTCGTTTAATACTTAATATCACGTTCTAAAAATAATGATATATTTTTTGCTATGAAATGTGCTGTTTGAATATTCACATTTTTTTCTATCGAGTTAAAAAAATGGAAAAGAACTTTAATGCTTTAATTATTTTTTATAATGTGAAAAGAAAAGTTTAATACAGGTTAAATATTAATTATATGCAAGCATTTTTATACCAAGTTATACGACAAATTTAATTAGTGACAATTAAATACTAAGTTTTTATTATTTTTTACTGTGACGATTCATTACTTATTAGTGACAATTAAATGCTAAGTTTTTGATTATTTTTTACTGTGACGATTCATTACATATTAGTTAAAAAAAAAATATATAGAATTTTTTTATTGTCTGTGCTGCAAAAAAATTAAAAGTGATTATCCTGAGATACAACAAAAAAACCTCCTTGTAGACCGGGAAGGGATGTGACTACATACCTGCTATGAGGCATGGGACCCTATGGTTACACAAACATTATGTGTTCGGTAGGAGATATAACGGTATTCTGTCTTAGCATTTTATTTTCTTCAAAATACTTCTTAAAAAAATATTCTTTGTCTCAAGTAATGTTTTCACCGTAAAATAGTATAAAATTTCAGATTGCAACACATTTTGATTTTTATTTATTCCGAGTAGTGTTTGAGTTACTAAAAAGATTTTTTGATAAGCTAATAAAAAATTAAAGCAGAAAAGTCAAGGAAAAATAAAATAAAAACTTGTTCAAGGGTTCTACTGTTTCAAATATTAATATAATTTATAAAAAAAACATATAGAAAGATTGGCAAAAGTAAGTTTAAACATTGTATGTTTTTTCTATACTACATTACACAAAGTACAACCCCATGCTGATATGCATAGGTATAATTTTCTTGAAGGAATTATATAAAACGATATTCAGATTTTATAGATTATTGTATCCTTTGAGCATATATTGTATCCTTTGGGCATTTTTTTATCCCCCGAATATGTCATTTGAATACATATGGTTTTTCAACTGTGACTTGAATTATAATTATTAGTCCCAAAATTTCCAAAGTAAAATATTGTTTTAAAAACGTTTAGTTCTTTTATACTAAAAGTTTAGTTATCTTATATAAATAGTCTAGCGGTTGTAATAAAAGCTAAGGCTCTGTGAAGGTTATACAACTAATGCAAGTAAGTCATAAAGCTGTACATTGCTATTAAAAAGTTATATCTGTGAGTTATATCTTAACGTCACATTTATTCATACTTGATCTGTTTTACGTAATTGAGTAATATGAATGGTTTGATTCATGAGAAAATATTGTGATATTTAAAAATATCTTTGAAATAAAGTAGAGATACGCCTCGATGCGTTGTTATAATATAACTACGATACAGATCTTGTTATTCTTTTGAGGTTTCTCGCTTACCCGTCCTAGAGAATCTCCTTTTGATGTAGCTTCTCAGTGAACTATTTAATACGTTATCATTAAGAAATGTATCGTTAAGATATTATGCATTTAATGTTGTTTTTATTTATATTTTTTATTATTGATTTGTCGACAATCTTAACCAAAAATATTTTAGTTTTTGGATGGACATAGCAATTTGTGAATTGTTATTTAAATAATACTTTTTTTTTTCAATTTGGGTCTTTATTAAACTGTTACTAAATTATGACGTCCCGAATGACTTAGGGAGTTCTATATTTTAAGAAATGAAATAATATTTTTATTCGATCTTTTTTGTTAAAAAACTAATGTATACTATCACACCACTTACACCACTGTATCCTTTTCGGGGTTAAAATAAATGACAGAGTGAAATACTTTCCAATTAACATACGATATACATATTTTGCCTCTGCACCTTCTTATACAACTCTTACGATACCTCTGATTTTACATTTCATTCTTCCAAAATATCATTCTCTTGATCCAATCACACTATCTTTGATCCTCCACTCATAAGTACATTATATATTTGTTTTGTCGTTTTTTCTTCATTCATTCGATATTTAAATATTGTGTTGTGAATTCTGAAAATAAAAAAAATGTATTACTTAATCTAAAGAACGGGTCATACATAATAATCACTTTTATATAATATCATGTCGAATAATCGATCAAAATATAAAAGAAACATATATAAGTTAATAATCAACACTTGTAAGAGCATCAGCAACTGTCATTTTTTTCTTTTAAAGACACATGTCTTTAATCTTTGAACAAAGTATATTCAGTGAAAATGGTTGAGTTTAGTTCTAAATATTCACTTTTTTTTGTGAATGTTTAAATATTTATAATATTAGGAACGGCTGTTTTGTGCTCGAATTATCACGTTATATAAATGAATACACTTCTTAAAAACACAAAAAAAAATTCCAAAAATCTCAACTTTTTAAATATGATTTTAAGTCAGAAATTGATTGAATACAACATATATTTCTATTGTAATTGGTTTAATTTTAGTAAATTTTTAAGTTACCATAAAAAAATAGTATAAGCCATATGATTATTTTATATACAAATGCGTAGAAAATTCAGATCTTCTAATACAAAAAAAAATAAGCTTGCCTAGTGAAACAATTGTTAAAATGATTGCAATGTATGATAAGTTAACAGTTTCATCAACTTTTGTGTTAAAGTTAATTTTTGCCCTCAGTAAATTTTCGTAAAAATATTTTTGTGAAATTACACGTTTTATCAAAAAGTCCAATAACGCTCCATCGATGCAGAAAATATAAAATAAGTATTATTACATAACCCAGGTACCTTCCAGGCTCTTCCCACTTTCCATGTTATTTGACTCATGCAAAAAACTCAAGGTTGATCATATTTCAACATAAAAATCAAACCGTAAGTATGTAACCAAAAGGAAAGTCATATATATTCAAATAAAAGGATGTTACATAACAATCATCAATCTATTTTTTCGCTGAGTCTGTAATTTATTTCCATACGCCTTGACATCGTGAATCCTCAACAATTTGGTGGTTGGTAAAAAAGCTCTTAATGTTGCTGAATTCCAGGCTGAAGAGTGAATGAACCTCCGGATGGGGAGCCAGCAGTCATGGCCGCCAAATTATAGACAGCATCAATTCCACATCTTCTGGAACAGTGTCGTCATTATTATAAATAATGCTGAGATCATATCATCGTCAATTTTGGATGGGACTGTCAATTGATATGCGTATTAATTTATTGTATGGAATTTATTGAAGATAACATTGTGAATGCTAAAAAAAGTACAAACTTTTCATCACTCGATTCATTAATGCAACTTATTTTAGTTGAATATTTCAGATGTTTGTTCAGTTCAAGTATTTGTTAGATTTATTTAATTAAGTATACCAGAGTTATTTTGAGCTAATATGCTAACATATTTAAAGTGTGGTTAAGTTTTTTATGTATTCAAGTACTGCGGTTCGTAACATCATGTATTAAGTTTGACATACTGTCGACTTTGTGAATACTTAATTTATATTTTAGTATAATTCCTAGCCCTTCCTAAATTGATGAAAATATTTTCGAGATCAAAGATGTTATGGAAAATATTATAGAGCGCCTTAGATGTAATATTTGTTAGAGTTATACATTTAGTTTGAAAATTGATAGATATTTTAATTTTAAAATAATGTTGACCCTAAATTAGAAACATTAACTTTATCCTATACTGCTCGTACCTTCATCAAGGCATGGCGTGTCGAGCCAGGGAAGGCGGTTCTATTCGTCTAGCTTTAGCCTAGCCCATTGTACGCTGCCAATGACTCTTGAAGGCTATGATTAAGGCTTCTCGCTCTTTGTATGCACTTAAAGTTTCGATCTATGTTTTATTATAACTATGACAACGTATTTTTAGGATAACTTTGTCATATTTGTTATCATAAGTGTTTACATTAAAACCATAATGCACATATCCAATGTACGATCATGTATTAAGTTTGACATACTGTCGACTTTGTGAATACTTAATTTATATTTTAGTATAATTCCTAGCCCTTCCTAAATTGATGAAAATATTTTCGAGATCAAAGATGTTATGGAAAATATTATAGAGCGCCTTAGATGTAATATTTGTTAGAGTTATACATTTAGTTTGATAATTGATAGATATTTTAATTTTAAAATAATGTTGACCCTAAATTAGAAACATTAACTTCATCCTATACTGCTCGTACCTTCATCAAGGCATGGCGTGTCGAGCCAGGGAAGGCGGTTCTATTCATCTAGCTTTAGCCTAGCCCATTGTACGCTGCCAATGACTCTTGAAGGCTATGATTAAGGCTTCTCGCTCTTTGTATGCATTTAAAGTTTCGATCTATGTTTTATTATAACTATGACAACGTATTTTTAGGATAACTTTGTCATATTTGTTATCATAAGTGTTTACATTAAAACCATAATGCACATATCCAATGTAAGAAGAATTGAGTACGTCTAGGGTATTTGGTTTATATTTGATAAGTTTTAAGTTCCAGTCAATTTATCGTATGAGAATTTATAAAATTTATATTTGTGCGGAACTGAACAAAATTAAAGAGTCAATAAACTTTAAAGGAACTTGAGTGTACTTTGTTTCCAATTACCTATATCAATATATAAAAAAATATTGGACTCGTGACAATTTCATTAATCAAAACTTAATAAACAGGGGCAATTATTTAAATTACAACTACAAACATTTCTGGTTTCATTACAAAGGTTGAAAAAAGTAAACCAAATATTGTTTATATTGTAGATGTTTAAAAAGTAACTAATTTTATGTTAATATATGTTCATGCAGTTCGAGTATTTTGTTTTGATGTTTCAAATTATTCCTTTTAGGTTAGGACATGTTAAGTTTAATTTTTACCATTTAAAACTTAAAAAAACCTTTGATATTTTTATTTGCTTTAATACTTTATCATATTGCAATTATTCATTTACACAATTTTATTTCCCCACTTTGACTGACATGAATGTTTGGTTCAGTTATCATTTTATTATCAAATATTATTTAAATGCTCCAGGATACAGTGAAAAGTGCTATTTTAAAGATTTTAAGTTTTATTTTTTTAATTTGAATCATTTGGTTTAAAATCACTTGGACGTTAATGCCGTACTTTGCATCATTTAAGTAATTTCTTAACTAACTTATTTTATAGATATTTTCCACAACATTATGTTAGCATTCTTGAAGTAAATGCAGTCAAAAATAAATATTTTTACGTTATTTTATGGTCATCATTCAGTCAAATGCAAATTATGTTTAATTCTGTAAAAATGGAAAGTTTAAGGCCAATATTATAACATCTTAAAAAAGCGAATACATAATAAATGTTACAAAGTAACAATTTTAAATCATAATATTTTGGAAATTTAAGATTTGATACGTTGAAAATATGAGAAACAAAATATTAAACGGACATCGGTTAAAAAAACGGATGATGGAATATACTTTAATCAGTCATATTGCCCTCAATAGTACTTAAGCTTCGCAACTACTAATTAGGGGTAGAACAAAGTTTCTAGCATCCCAGAGTGTTTTTATTGCCATTACATATAACATAAGTTATAAAACTATTAAAGAAAAATGAATTCTGGGTGATTTTGATATTACGAGTACTTTATGAAAAGTAATACATTTTATTGAATTTCTATATTAAATAAAATGTATTGATTATTTGAACAATATGATTTGGATTATTTTAAAAATATATATTGAATACGTCGTCGTACAAAGCAAAAACTGCATTATATAAAATATATATTAAATACGTCGTCGTACAAAGCAAAAACCGCATTATATAAAATATATATTAACTACGTCGTCGTACAAAGCAAAAACTGCATTATATAAAATATATATTAAATACGTCGTCGTACAAAGCAAAAACTGCATTATATAAAATATATATTAAATACGTTGTCGTACAAAGCAAAAATTGCATTATAAAAAACATATATTAAATACGTCGTCGTACAAAGCAAAAACTGCATTATATAAAATTTCGCGACTTAACAATATAGTGTTTTTCTCACATTCTGTTAATTTAAATTATATTCATAAAAATACTGAAATTTCTTATAAATATTGTAAACCTGTTAAGCAATTATTGTATTTTAAAGTAATTTTTTTACATTATTATTTACTGGTCAGGCAATGAGACTCTGTAACCAGTTACAAACCAATGCTAGACTCACTCCGTCTTTGGCATGCTTTAAGAAGCGACTGAAAAAACTCTTTATTTCTAGTCAGTAATGTAATGTTTTATTCCTGAGTTTTCATTCTTCTTCACCATCTTCACCTTCATTTTTATTTGATTGATATAACATTTCTCACTATTACTTGTATTATAGATGTGTTCATAAATTTCATAAAGATGAATAATCATTTGAATATTTTTTTGCGACCATATAACTTGCTTTATAAACTTTTTTCTGATTGTTACAAACATATTGTCGCCTGCCAATAAGCCCGTCAGATTGTTTTTTTACAAGGACGTGTTAATACATAAATAAAGAAAATAAATTGAAACTTTTTTTGATTTTAATCTCATAAATAAAATAAATCAGCTTTCATAGTTTTATGGAAAAGTTAGACGATTTCAGAGTTTTCATTTTCCAAATCCGGTAAAGACGATTTTGAGATAAAATAAATAATTAAATTTTTCCTCAAAACTGGATGAGAGCAAATGAGTTATTTCTTTTTATTGTACTATATGAAGAAATAAATCTTAATATGAAGAAATAAATCTTTATGAAGAAATAAATCTTAATATATTAACTTTTTGACTTTGAATTGAATAACTATTAGACTTGAATTGACATAGAACAATGAGGCACGTAGTTTATTCTTCATATTAATTCTGTAATAATAAAGTAAATAGAAAATACTTAAATATGGTAGGTATTATTTCAATTAATTTTGAATCTAAAATGAACGAGTTTGAATAATGACAATTGATATATTTAATTTATAAGTTGAATGTAGATCTTAAATGAAACATTAAAATGTTGAAGTACATACTATACTTGACCTGAAAAATATTTTGAACAATATTACTAAATGTAAATCCCATGTTTGCTGTTACTAAAATTAACACTGATGATGAACTTTCTTAACGATTTTTAATGAGATAATATTTAAATAAACCAAATATAAGATTATTTCAGTTTAATTTAAAATAAAGATTTTACTGTATTTTTATTAACGTTGATTTCCGTCCATTTACCATAAAATAAAGTCTGTAAGTACAACGACCTCTTGAAAATCGCACCAAACGATCATCTCGAATAGAATTCTTACATCACCGTCTCTCCAATCGACCCACAAGTCAATTAATTATGTTATAAAATGCCAAAATATTCTAAAGATACTTTATGAAGGTTTTTTGTACGAATTCAGACATTTATATTCGTCTAAACATTTTATATTCATTTCAAAATTGATTAGATTACTTTAGATGTTAAAATATGTTTATTTTGTGTTTGTTTATTATATTAAGATTCATGTGCAAATTCAACTGAGTCGTTATTTAATTCATATGCAAGTTAAACGATTTATTTATATTATTATCTTATGAAAAAAATCATTAAAACATATTTAATGGAGATAAACTAATGTACACATGCAAATACGGTAAAAATACCTTATGGCCACCTTCTTCTTTTTCTTTCACTTCACTTATTTAACTTTTTGTAATATTTCAATAATAGTGAGTTTGGTTCCCGGTTTAAAATACCCATGTGGAGTTTCTGCTCCTTAAATGGCGCTTTATAATTATTATTGTACTTAGGCAAACGTTAAAATTTCATTAAATTTCAACAAAACACACATAAGACTGTAATGCTGGGCAATGTTCCTGGTAGAAAACCAATAAACCGGGCACTTTACATTGGATCGATCATGTGTAGGACTTGGCCAACTCTCTTTTGTGTCAGATATCACATACATCCAGAGACAGAAATTGCTGGAAAATATTGTGCAAGCTTCATTATGAAGATCACAACGTAAAGTCATTAGGAGGACGACTAGAGAGAAATATATGTATATAGAAATATATGGCACATTTGAACAAATGTGAGCATAATATTTTGCGAGCTATGAACAAAACTCTTTTGAATTAAGCTGGTCATATGTAGTACATGGATGAACAGTAATAGCAAAGAAGACCTTCTTGTAAAAATCAACGGTTGAAGAAATATTGTGAGGCCAAAGGTGGTAAGACGATGACGCGTACAATGGGAATTTGGAATTGGATATACACTGTTGTGGATCGGGGGGTATGATGAGAATGGTTACTGACGGCTTGTTCATTCTGGATCACTAAATGATGACTCCAAGGTTGATAAAAAGACTCATATTAAAATAACTCTGTTTTAGATGTCTTAAAATCATTCAAAAGGTAAATTCAAAGCACCTCTCTGATATCCAACTCCTCACAAGATTTGTTTAACTACTCATCAATTGACTCAAATCGATAGTTTTCTGAAGTATAGGATTTATCATGGTTGATTTAAGATTTCTTTCTTCAGTTTTATTTAAGAGTAACACCAGTTATAAAAAATCTGGGATATGTCCACTTTGTTCAATAATCTATCTTGCGTCACGTTCCATCGTTATAGAAATTATTGAGGAATACTTGAAAACTGTATAGCCAAGCGACTAAGGGTTGGACTTCTGTGCAGAAAGCAGGTGGTTCAAACATTGCGCTGCTCAACTTTCTTAAATAACGTTAGTATTTTTTCCACCTATTATTTATAAGAGTAAATCTATGACTTTGATATGTTATCTATTAATTTTTACCTTTCAGCTTGATTATTCTTTATATCCTTATTATTAGTAAGACTCAAAGCGCAGTTTAAAAGGTTTTTATTTCAATTATTTGCCAGTCCCTGCCATCATTATCCTTCTGCAACTTAGGCTAGCGTAGGTGTTAAAATATAGATCAGAGTGTAGCCATATAAGTATGTCAATATCAATCATTTGTGAAAAAAATATAATTTTCGTATGTAAGGAATGTGATTTATTGTATTTTTTGTGTGTGTGTGTGGTATATCATCATCATTGTCAACCAGGGTCGATTCACTGCTGGATGAAGGTCTCCCCAAGTTGACTACAATTATTTCGGTGTTTTGCTCGTTGATGCCATGTGATGCTGCCATGCTTCCTGATTTTATAAATCCAGCGTACCTTCAGTTGTCTTCTGGGGCTCTTTATACTTCTTGGGTACCATTTGATTATTTCGGATGTCCATCGAAAATCCGACATTCCGGCTACGTGTCATGCCCAAACCACTTAATTTTATGCACACCGTTATTTGTTTTGTTGCGAATGTAGGTGTTTCGTTTACGGTCTCTTTTAGTATATTCCAACACACATCTCAACCTGCCCCTTTGTGCGGTCTGGAGCTTTTGTGTGTTCTTTACTGTGAGCGTCCATGTCTCGCAGCCATACGTAAGCACTGGGAGAATACACTGATTGTAGACCTTCCGCTTCAAAGATATTGGGAGATTAATTTTGAAGATGTTGTTCAAACGTCCAAATGAGAGAATGTGTATGTATATGTGTGTATATGTATTTTTAATAATATATTGAATATTATTGTAGTTATTTCGAAGAATAAGCTGCAGTCAAGTATAACTGTGTTTGTATGAATCAGCACGCTTCAGAAAACAATAGATAGCAAATCATGAGGAGAATCAGCAACCTATACCATAAACGCGCAAATATATTAAACGATTCGCAAATGACGTTTTGTGAATTCTTGAAATTTCTTCGTTGGCACAAATAAACAACATAGCCTGGTGATTCAAACGTAACGCGTTGAACTCGATAGAGATCAGTGACTCACGGACAGCATCAGTGATTTCTTAAAAACAAACTCACTAAATTCGTCAAAACACTTTCACAACTTCTCCGTAATAAACGTTACCCCTTTCTGCATTCTCTACTAATTATTACCAGATTGAGTGAATCCCCACATTTTAATTCAACTTGACTCAATTATTAGTCATAATTTTTTAAGTACCACATGGCATCGTTTTAGATTTGAGTCACAATTATGACAACTTTTAATATTTACCATGTTATCATCATTTCGAGTTATATTATCAAATTGTGGTTAATTTTCGTTTTTACGCCTCACTTAACTTCAAAGATATCTTCTTCCAAAATAATCATCAAGACATCATAAAATTGGACAAAAGATAAAAAACATTCATTAAAAAAATGAGGAAATAAAAAACAAATATTGATTAATTTGCACTCTTTGCAAAAGACGAATGAAACAAATTCTCACACGAGGGAAGAGTGAAAAGCCTTTATATATAGTAGAAGATTATATATAACGAGGTGTCATAATGAATGTAGCAGACGCAAAAAATGTGCGCTAGGGTTATATGAATTTTAAGTTTTACCTGCCTAATGGTGTAAATGATTTACAATGAAAAAACTGCCCCTCTAAAAGAGGCATATAAATAAGTAGTGTGTTAAATATTAAATGCGATAAATTCGATATCACAAAAATTTCAAATTAGAATTGTGTTACTAAAATGCTAATCGATTTATAAATATTAATTTTCATTCTTAAAAAAAAATCATCACTCTATGCCTCTATTAGAGTAGCTAGATAAATCAGATCTCCTCTTTATTTTATCTTAGCACACATCTTGCACTTCTGATTTGTTCATACATATCCTCGTGATGCATACTCTCCTGTTTTTCACCGTTCCTTTATTTAGAATTGGATTAATTTGGTCATCTCATGTTTATCTAGGTGTTCCTAAATTTATCGTACCTTCTACATGAATAGACTATTTTAAAAAATCTTTTATCACTCATTCTTTTTACGTGGCTAATGATTTCCTACTTTCTGCATCTTAAACAATGCATCATCTTTAAATTCGCATTGTTTCCTAATGTTTTCGATACTTATTCTGTCACACATTGTTTACAAAATATTCTTTGCAATGCTGTCCTTTCTACAGCATTTATCTAAATTCTAGATTTACTTGCACCATACATGTTAAGTAGAAATAGGTAACAGGCATCTTTTTTATAAAAAAAACTTGGTTTATGTTATAAAGTGACAAAATATTTCAATACATTTCACGACGAATAAAAACAATATTGCGTTAGAACATTTGCAATAAATAACCTAACGGCAGTCATAAAGATTTAGAAACATGTAACACAACATATTGCAGTGAAAAGATGTCATTTCTAAAGCAAATAACTGTATACAGTCGAAATGCGACAGTTGTCTTCAAGTACCGTAATAAATTACAACAGGCATTGCATAACATCCGTGCAGAAAAGGGTACATTTTTGATAAAAAAAGCTTATATATATAATATCAGTTAAAAATCTATTTACCAATTTATATGAAATGATGTAAGCCAGGAAATACTCAAACTTTTAAGCAATGGTGGTAGCTCGCTACTGAAATTTTAAGCTCGGCTTACCAAAACAGTTATGTATTGAGCGATCATAAAATGGTATTAAATAAAAGTTAAATTTACCTTTAAAATAAGAAATACGCCTGGGTAATATTCTGTACGATTATATTATGATAGTTAAGTTAATAACAGTGATTAATTATAATGTATCTTAACAAATAGTGAATTAAAATATCATATCACCATCAATAAATAGTCTGCATTCATCACTGCAGGATGTAGGCCTTAGCAAGAAGTCCTGTCATTTGTACTTTGCTGTTACGTGATCGCTGTTTGCTTGCTTATTTTAGCATGCCTTTGATCTTTTGACAGGCCTTATTTTTTCTACTGGGTACTTCTGAATTACTTCATATGTCCAACGACGGCCCGTAGCTCGAGCGATGTGCCCAGCCCACTTGAATCTTTTTGCAGCCTCTTTAATATCGTCGTTTGCAAATATGTTGACAAATGTTCATCAGTTCAAACAAGAGTGATAATTTGGTCTTAATTGTATTCAGAATGTCAATTCGCACAGATAAGTAGAACAAGAAAAGCTGTTATATATACCGCAATTATTTGTTTCATTATTGTCTAAATTGCTGATAAAAAACAACCACGTGCATTTTAATGTGATTAATATTTTTTTGTCATCATCTTGTGTGAACAAATTGAACATATAAATATTCTACATAAAAAAAACTTTCTGTCACTGTTTTCAATATATCATGACACCAAATTCAGTTTTAGAATTATGTTTAATATTTTGAATCTTAATAAAATTTTACAAGTTCTAAGAAATATTCTCCGACTGAAAATTTCCCACACTGAGATTTAAAATCATATATTATCCTTTGCCCGAAGCAAAATTTACAAGGGTTGTTGTTTTCAGTAGCAGACCATAGAGTAATAAAACTCTTTTATCTAAGATTCTGGAGGCTGATTCATAGGCAAAAAATAAAATACATTGTTTCGTGAAACAATGACCTAAACGGAAAGGGACTTTGTTATTTTTATGGTTTTTAAAGTCCTAAATGTAAGTCTTATTTCTTTAATATATTGCAACTGCTTTGAATAATAAACTTGCCAATACTTAGGTGGGCCTAACGGTTAGTATTTTATTATTGAGATTAAGAGGTTGTGCGATTTTTGGAGAAATGTCAAAAGAGAAGCGAGTGAAGTATTTTGGCAATCTTTTTTTGGTAAAGATTAAAGGGTATTCCCTTGTTTTTCTCTTCGTTCAAAACTAAATTTCCCCAGCGCTCAAACTTCTATTGAAGGCCAAGTCCATTTTTGGTGGAATAACAACGTACAATGTGTGTTTTAAAATGTTTGAGTAAGCAGAAAATAATGTTTGTTCATTGTTGACACTGCTAAAACACGTGCAGTAAGCATATAACCGTTAGACGTAGGGTGCTTTTAAAGAGCACCTACTATGTTGGGAATCAAACCTTGGACGCCTGGGTGGTAAGCGAACTTAAGTACATACAGCTACTTAACGTTAGGATCAAGAAATTCAGATAAAGAAAAAATCTGAATGTGAAACCATTTAGTAAGAGAGTTCGCCAGTTATCAAATTCTGGATACCACCCACGCTCAGTATTAGGTTAGGTATACTGTTTTTCTTTATTATCATTAAACCATGCCTTGAGGTGGTATAGTTGACATGATCCAGATACTGTATTAAGTATCGGTTACTTTTGATCAACAGCTTTGTTGATTACTGTAAGACAGGCATCGTGATACATGTATGAGATATCCGTACTGAATATCCAACGCATGTTTCAAAAAGTTTACAATTTTCAGGATTTATAAATAGATACACTAAGTTTAATTCTGAACTTACATCGCCCTGCTGGAAACTTATAACGAGAAGGACGTCTAAGTACTTGGTAACAGACACGCGACACTAGCGCCATCTGTAGCGTTTTAGTTGGCTAATATTCTACACTAAAATTTAACGTCAAAACAGATGAGCAAGATGACAGGGAAAACATATAAAATATAGAAATGCTCGAAACCATTACTCGACAAATTGAGAATAAAAGTGCTATAAATGACGTGGATGTGCGTCTTTTGAGGAAAACTTGTAGAAATTCTATGAATGCATGGCTTAGTGGATGTCGTTATTAAGATAAAGAGATATATTTACATATGGTTAGGTTTAGTTGAGACAAGCAATGATAAATGACTAAAAAACATATTCAGAAAAGGGTAGAGGTATACTGGAAAAGGTGTGTCTGTATTAAGTGGACCAGATTTTTAAAGAATGTAAATTGAGAGTAGCATAAATAGAAAATCGTTCATTACAAGATGTATGAACGTAAAAAGAGCAAAATTTGTATGCCAATATATACAAGTGTTGGATTAAACCTTTTCTCTAAACTAAATAGCGTTTAAGAACTTATCGTGACGGTTTGTATCTATGTAGAATATGGTATATCTTTGTTGAATTAATTTACAAAGATTGATGTTCCATGATTTTCAATTTCCATCTTAATAGTCTTTGTAGATCGAACTAAACAGGAAAGCATGGAATATAACTGCTATAATTAGTTTCTTGGAATATAACGTTATATTATTGCATGACGTAATATAACCAGTATCAATAGTTTAAATAAAATTAATAATCGTTATATTTTGGAGCAGTATACGAGTATCAATGCTCAATATTCTGAGTAATACCAGATGCCAAGAGTAATACCAGATGCCAAGAGTAATACCAAATGTCGAGAGTAATACCAGATGTCAAAAGTAATACCAGATGCCAAAAGTAATACCAGAAGCCAAGAGTAATACCAGATGCCAAGAGTAATACTAGATGCTAAGAAAATGTACGGAAATTGTTTCCAGTCACAAGTTTGCTCATTCAAAGATACACCGAATTATCTTACATGTAAATAATTAAGAAACAAATTTTCTTTTCCGAGTACATGCATTTAGAAAATACAAGTATATATGGTGACAATGTATGACAGAACACGGAATTAATTTATTAGGGATGAATATGATCTTAAGGCTAATGTGCTGAGTAAGATGAGGTGCACTGTAAAATTATTTGGGTACGTGGAACGAATGGATAAAAAAAGACGTACAAAACAAATATATAGCGCAAATATGAGTGGAAGGCGTGATAGAGTAATATCAAAGAAAGTATGGTTGAAATATGTGTATGATATTTTGAAAGAAAGAAATGTAATAGGTCAGAGAAATTGTAGTAGTGTTATGAGGAGGTGTACGGATGTAAAAGAGGCGAAATATGTATGTCACGATTGGAAAGTCAGGCACTCTCTCCTCCCTGCCTACCCTGATAGGGAGACGCCGTGAGGGTATGTATGTAATTTTCTTTTCCATTTTGATTATGAACAGTAGTCCAACAGTAGTAGTCCTAAAATATGAACTGAATATTTCAGACAATTTTTTTTATCACTCATCCAGGTCATAAAAGTTTTTTTCGTTTAAAATTATTCTTCTTCTACGTGTAACTCTCACATTCAATGCGTTTACTTCAGGTGTGTCACAATGGCTGATCTTAGTTTGAGTAATTCTTGGATGTCTCCAAGATGTAGATACAGTTAGTAATTTTGTGTATTCATGTTGTGGTCCATGGTCTGGATCTTCTTGCACTCACATAAATATGATTCAATCCCATTTATGCATATCATGTGTAATTGGTCCAGTCCACAACTGATCCCATTCAGAGTGCACCACCCTTTCTAAGAAAACATTTAAAATAAATTTTCCTCCAATGATGAATAATTTGTCCAAAAAATTGTTGATAGCATTTTTACCATTCTCAGTTAATCTTGACGGAAAAACACAGAAATAATAACAAATAATATATGAGTAAATAGGATGACTATTAAATCACTTATTTTACGAATTAATCCTACTGTTAATGATTTGTGCTCGGAGTATTGACTGACTTTGGGACACCTTAATCCGTTTATCACATACTGTGAAACGGACCTCGGATGTTTTGTTTACGAGTTAATGGAAACCCATGGAATAATATGGGGTATTGCGCTAATATTTAAATATCCTGCATTAAAGATAATTTATTTTTTTAATCTTTTTCATATATTGTCATAATCCACATTTAACAATAAGCAGTAAAAATAAGCGTTTTATTATAGTGATTTGCATTTTAAAGTAAGTTTATTGTTCTTTCAATTTCAGATTCATTTAAGGCAAACGAAACCGTTTCAAACATAATAATTGGAAAAAAAATTGTCACCAATATCGTACCTATTGAAAGTATCGTAAATTTTGAGGAAAGTTTATCTTAACCCTCGATAGTAAATTTTGATATTTTAGAAAAACATATCTACTAAATTGCTACCAAGAGGATTTATTTTCGTTCCCTTCCTTAATAACAAGGTATAAATAAGCTTTTTCTACTCGCCATATTTTTGGAATAGTATATTACGAGGATTTCTGCGGCCTAATTGGTAAGATGCCTCTTTCCCAACCCGTGGGTTATGAGTTTGATTCTCGTTGGTACTCAATTTTTTTTAAAAAGGTTTGAGTCTAGTTTTTACTTAAGGCTTTTTAAACATATGTCATGTAAACTTGTTAAAAAACGGCCAAATTATCTTAATAATATTTATACGAATCGCAGAGACATTTATAAGTAAATGTGGTTATTAAATATTGTCTGGTCTAGATTATGATTACCTGTGGTTCTTCTTTAGGTCGATTTATGAAATGGAAATATGGGTGATATTAGCATGGCTCTAAATTTTATTATTTTTTATAATTGCTCAAGTATTCAGTACATTTGGATTCAATGTCTTTTAAACAAATGTTCCTTTAAGGTTGTTCAATAAACCTTTGTTGAGTTTTTTCTCAGAGATATAGTATTTGACAACCTCCATGTCAAGTCTGGGAGTTGTTGGCTAGAGTCTCGTTGGAATCCAAACTTTTTATGAAGAATTTTAGCCTAGTATTTACTTAAGGTCTTTATACCATTGTTCTGGTCGGTTGGAGGACACTGATACATAGCAATAAGCCCGACAAATTATACAGTTTAAGAAGTGTTATATAATACAATACATTGCTTGAAACTTCTCAAACTGTATCTTAACATATTATTAACTTAACGGAAATTGATCATAGATTATTTAGTATTTCATTTTCGAGTAGACATAAAAACAATATATAATATTTTTTTAATCTAAAAACTTCAAATAATTATCATTAATGGGGTCAAAAAAAAAAACAGAAATTTACAAGTACGTAATATGTTATCAATGTGCATAATTTTGTGATCACATCTGGTGAAGTATTCTATGTATTTTATAAAGTTTAAATAGCAATTTGTTGTCACAGTTCTACTTTGACAACAAATTGCTATTTAAACTTTATAAAATACATATTATACGAATTGAATATCAGAAAATACGAATACATAACATCTCTTTCTATAAACACTACACAATATATACTACACTACACCTAAAGTCGAATGTACTCGTATTACTATTACATAGCAGAAGATATACAAAAGTTTCACTGTAGTTCATTTTCCTTGGGTTCTACAGTTTTCTTACCAAATACGTTTTTTTTTCTAAACATATGCAGATGCATGGAAGTACCCAATTTAATAGTCGCAGCCACCCCATTTCTATCCTGACACTACGTATTTATATAATATATTTTATCTGTCAATAAGAGTCGGCTTGATTCCTGAATTAAATTTATAAATTATATGCTTTGTGTAAAATTTCGATCAATTTCCTGTTAGTGTTCTTTAATTCTTTTTTAAATAAATAAAACATGCTCTTAAGTGATAAAAATGGCGAAAAAGTCATAGTTGGATCAATTTGACGAGGTTGCTGATGAAATACGATGTATGAAATTGCAAGTATGAATATGTAACTGTTCTTATAAATGTAAAGTAAGCAGAATCTTTGGGTTAGGATAATCAAGTATAAATATATATTCTCTCTATCTATTTTGCAAAAGATATAACGTGATGTACTCTTATATACATTTGTAGAAATAAGGTATCATTGGACGACATAGGCGATTTCTACGTTATCGTGATCTCTGTGGCCTAGTTGGTTATACGCTTGCTTTCCAACATAAGGATTGCCTTATGGTAATAAGTTCTTCGGTTGTACCGCCTTTAACGATATTATAAAACCATGTCACATACTGTCAACTCAAAATTGATATTCGTATGACATATACTCGTATATCCATGATTTTAAAAACCTTAGATTTATGACGATAAGAGCAATTACCCAGAGAACATTGGTGTTTTTCAATAAAGACACGTACGATTTTATTTGTGTTATGTTTTTTATAAATCATAAATATTAAACAATCTTATTGAATTTGTCAACACCTGTAGTTACGAACGATACAATTTTTCAAGCGATGATGTAAACGAAATGTATACAATATACACCAGTATACTCCTACATATAGAAGCAGACGTGTATGTGTATAAAATATCCAAGTCATCACTATAGGTCATTTTTCGTGATCAAGTATGATTGTCAACCATCCTGTGCCTGAAGACGCCTGTGCTTGTATTGGTTTATTTTGTTTAAGCTGTTGCCTTCAGCAAGTACCCATTTTTGAAAAATAAACCCAAACTTTCGAAGGCAAGGAGATAAAACTTCCAAGACAATCGGCATATTCAATATATTACATCTTTCCATAAGGCAGAGTTTAATATAGCTTTATTTTTGTGTTGCTCTATAGCGCTACTATAATTTATGATGAGCAGCATACTATATAAGCTACAGGAAAACATAAATTCAAATGAAAAATTGTTTTCGAGTTCAGAAGTAAATCCGCCAGGAATCGAACCAGCGACGCCCGCTTATTTAGCTTGAATGATAATCGTTAAACCACGGTCGTCGACTCAAATCACATTTTATCTGTTTTAAGATATTAGTAAACTGTAAGATCGGTTAGGTGAGGCTAATGGAAAACACACTAACTGGTTAGAATTTTTGATTTTCGTGTTAAATATTGAGGAAGTTAACTAAGCAGCCTGGTGTGATCATTTTTTTTATTTGAATATTATTCTTGTTTCCTCGCATAGTTTCTATCTCAGAGTCAGATGTTTACGTTTCTCATCCATGGTACCATGTCCTTAAAAGTAACTTAATACATCTCTTCCAATTCTCCTGGGATTAAACACACATACTATATATTGGAAATTCCTCCACTATGTGACTGACGGTCTGGATCATTCCACATGAGCATAATAGGGAATCAATGAAACTTTTTCATCGTATTGGAATTATTGAACTTCACTAATAGACGTCTCATCAATGCTTGGCGAAGGTAACATTGCTGTTGCTCGGACATGAACTGGCTGTTGCTCGGACTGTTGCTCGGACATGGCGAAGGTAACATTGCTGTTGCTCGGACATGAATCAAACAGGTGGTCGATGTTTTACAGCTCGCTACAGGCGCTGGTAGGGTAATCTGAGATCCCCCATTTGACTAAGTTGTCGCAGTTCCGCCTATGTGCGTAGTCTGTTCAGGCTGTTTTACGTAAGTTAGTAGAGATATCCTCCAAGAGGGAGGCACTCTACAGACCTCCATTAGTCGAGGATTATTGTGGCCAGTTTCGCTCTCCAGAACAACATGCGCTCTATTTCGGGTGGGATTGTTAGACCTACGGTGGTGGCCATGAAACTTATTGTGAGTCCATCTCTTGAGCAGCCTTCTAAATGTAGGCTGCAGTTTGGCTGTGGATGAAGCGATTCCAGCAATGATTCGTACTTTAGTGATCGGCGCAGGTTTTCGGTGACAAACGACATTTTTTTAGAGAGAATCCTTTATCAAAGCCCTAGTAACCCTGTGTATTATTTTAACGAGGTTTCCTGGTTCGTATTTCAACCAAAAAACCCTACTTTTGTAGCTTGGATCTGTACTGTGTATATACGTCAATAATATGTTTATAGTACACAATAATAATTTTGTACTACATGATGTATTTGGACGAAGCCTTAGATAATATATGTACACCTTTTGTGAGTTGAGTCACATCGCATATACTTGGTGATTCTAACAATACAAAAGATCAGTACTTATTCGCATAACACATCCTCCGCACGGTATAATCTATGTATGTAATGAACAGAGGTGGAAATATGTATGCTTCAGCCCAGAGTGATGGAAAAATGATGTTTTCACATTTTAACGTATATAATAAAATCGTGAATGTAATATGAAAAAAAAAAGATTTTAGGAGGAAGTCTGTTCAATATGTGCCCACAAGTTAGCAGGTCAAAAACATGCCAGAACAATATTCACGCTCCATAATACCTTCTATGTTGTCGGTTCAAAATCCGTCGCAAATTGTGTATACAATGAATTAAGATGGGGATTATGAAACACTTAAGATAGTGATTATGGTTTTCTGATTTTTTTCCTTTTTAAGAACAACACGTTGCTCAAAAAAATATCGAAAAAAGCACTAAATCACGTAATTTCTTTTATCAATGCTGGAATTCTCTACAAACAACTTTTTTTCTTTTTTTTGCTTGATTGATATTAAACCCAATGCTTATAGGAGATATTGATATGTTGACAGCCATTATTTTTAGATCAACTCAACGAAAACTCTCTAGAAGAAAAACTGTTTTGAAGAGTTGATATCAAGTTTTTTACTAATGAATGTACAACAGGTCACACTGGAATCTGAGCTAGGAGAAAGAAAAAAAAATCTTTCACTATATTTTTCCTTAATTTTGATAATAGTAATTTATTTGTGTTAGTTGCAAGTGATCACCCAACCATTATGCGCTTCATCACTGTATTAGGAGTTATTTGTCAACTAAAAAATGTCTAAGTATTTTTCGACCTGAGTTTAAATAAAAGAAAAGTTAAATTGACCGATATTTTATATCATAATCGTCAATTCTGTAATATTTAGTATTGAATAGTTATTAGTTACTCATAATATAACTTACTGTGAAGCTTGATTTGACATCAAATATATTCTACGAAACAGCTGATTTTGACAGCTCTGAGCAGGCACACATATACACGCCCTTAATATAAATTACACTATGATATTTTTTAAAGAAATAAATTTAACAAACCATGTGTTTTCAAGCATGTACTAAAAAAACTGTCGATCACTTTATTGATTGTTCGACACGTCAAATTTTATACCAACTGAAATGTGTCAATATCACTGGTACAAAAATCAATCCTGACACGTGTAAATAAATAATACTTGCTTTGTCTACAATGTAAAAACAGCGTAAATAAGTCGATTCGGGAAAATGATTAAAATATGAACTAAGATAATTTTATATGAACGTAATTAATAAGAATTGTATAAAAATAAGCTGTTCTTACTTGCAATAAGGATTTTTAAAACCACTATTGGTTTTAAAAATCATTGTTGTTATTTTGCACTCCTAATGATATGCGTTTGAAATATCTGCCAAGTCAACATTCTCCTGGACTCTTGGCTGTATACGAGTTACATCATCACACAAAGAAGCCAAGCGTTTATACTTGTATTATAAATGGTGGTACAAAGTACTCGATCCATGTAGCCAACTCTACATAGTAATTGCTATGATGAAAAAACTGCAAGGTCAAGTTCAGTGTTAGTCACGATAATCTAAATTATTAAAACATGATAAATTATAAGACATTGTTTAATGAGATGTTAAAATGATATTCTGTATCTCGAGAGTATTGACTTGATATAAGCACAAATTATATTTTTGGTACTCTGGACTCATCAAATTTAGTATTAGAAGTAAATATAAAAGTATTTTTTTTGATATAGCGAAGATCAAACTTATAACTCTTTCAGATATAAAAAATCGATGTATTTTCATTGCAGTTTATTTCAACTTTGTTTTTTTTTTGGTAAATATACAAGATGATATAGAAAAAAGTTAGAACTGCAGTGAATTAAGATAGATCAAAACATTTCAATAGCAACCAAAAAAGACTTTCCAGATCTTCTACATTTCCTTGTATGGAGCAAAGACTTGGAAACTGATACCAAAAATGAGAAATTTGTGTAGGTGGATGCATTCCATATGTGATGCTGGAGGTGCATGCTGAATATATTTCCAGGTATCCATCACATAACAACTTGGGACTCACGATATGCTGTTCAATATTTATTTATTTGGTCGTACAAATATAATAGTATGCAGACGAGAAGAGAATTAGAAAAAAATCATGCTATCGAGTGGTAAAGATAAGAGTAAGTTGAACAATTGTTCTATTTTGGTAGTATTTTGTCATATACTGTAATAATTACGAAATATATCGAACGGCGTGTAGCAATAGGAGACAAAGTCAATGGGGCACTAATACATTCATGTCATCTTCATCAGCCACTGTCTGCTCCACGAGCGAAGGCCATCTACAGTACTCGCCACTCCTTTCTGTCCTGAGCACGTTACTACCACATCAGACCACAAATTTCCACACGCCGTCTCTCCAACGCATCTACGGTCTTCTTCACCTCTCCTTAGTTACAGTATGCTTCGCTCCATAGTTTATTAAGTTGTATGGAACCTGCTGTCAATGACTATATTTCATACTCATACGTCATTATCAGGAGCACACACTGATCGAAGAATTGACGTTGAGGAGCAATGGAAATGCTACTTTTGAAGATGTGTTTGTCGAAATTAACCACATGCTAGCTTGATTATTTTATGGCTAAGCCACCGATGGGTGAAATGAGTTATCTTAAGTATGTGTAGTTCTGAACCAGTTCTACAATAGTTATATATTGTTTACTTTGATTCGATTGGTCGCAGATAAATCGTTATGCATATATTTAGTTTTGTTTAAGTTCATCTTGAGACCTTTGACTTTGTTAGCATCTGCCAATTCTTGAAAAGAACTATAAGTCATTGGGAAGAGAATAAAACAAAGTCATTCGCAAATCTTAGATGGTTGAGAAAAGATCAATTTATACGGAAAACTTTTTTCCCAGTGAAGGTCTCTAAACACATCTTTCAGTAAGGTAGTAAATAGTTTTGGTGAGGTGGTGTCACCTTGGTGAACACCTTTGGTAATAGGTAATTTGACTGGTCTACCCATCAGTTCTATTTCAGCGGTTGCATCCCTATATATTTTATCGAACAGGTGGATGTATTGTTGATCTACCCCTTGCTTTGCAGACTTCTCTGCAGACCGAGTCAAATGCTTTTTTAATAGTCTTTGAATGTTATGTACAAAGGTAGCTCAAACTCTTAACATCGTTCTAGCAGTTCCCTTAAAACCTGTATGTGGACTATAGTACTACGATTCTCTCAAACCCTATAACCGTTTGAAACCTTGTTGCTCTTTTGGTTGGATTTTATCTAGTGTTTTTGAAAGCAGATAGATAGGAATATTGTCCGGGAGATTAAAGCTATGGATGAGTTGTACGGCAATGTTAGCTTAATCACATATCAAGGAACGAGGCCTATAAGTATAATGAATTCTTATGCGTTTTAAGTTTTATTATGATACTGATTTTTGTTTGCATACATAGTTCAATTAGTTATGAAACTTGAGAAAAACTTTACCAAACAAATTGACATATCAATATGAGTATAAGTGCATTAAAATTTGTCTTCTGTCAATAAGAAGAAAATATTTTGAGTTATTTCAACGAATCCAGTACCATAAGATTGATAATACTGGAAGCTGTTGGTTAAAAAAAGTGTTAATGTTATAAAATGTAGAATTTCTGAGACTTTATTAGCCGAGTAAAAAATACTACAAGTATAATATGTGTGTTTAAACGTCTTCATAACTTTACATAAAAATCAGGATTGAGTCTCATTTCCAGTAGTCAGTTGAATTGTTGTAAAAGTAACTTTTAAAAGGAGAGCTAGATTTCGTTAACTCGATTTTGTACATAGTTAAGTTAGAGTTTTTTTTAATATTGAAGTGTTTGTTTTCTAATTATTTGACTTTTATTTCTACGAAATATGTTCTATGGAACCTTTTTTTGGAATTTATAATCTACACAAAAAAATGAAACAATAAAGCAGAAACTTCTGTAGATAAACCTTTGAAATCTTTCTTAAAAAATCTAATTAAAATAAAGTGCTGTAAAAAACGGGAATTTCGTTGAAGATGGGTTTCTGGGTTCTTTCTTTTCTTTAATCCTGTTTAAGGCTATATGTTTAATGTTAACGTTTTCTATCAAGTCATAAAATGCCTTGTTATTATACACTACGATTTCTTATAATTCTTTGAAACTTATATAATTGTATGTATAATAAATTGCCCATTTTAACAACACTTCCATTATGTAAACTAACAGATATAAAAACACTTTAAATTATTTAAGTGTATGTTAAAGCAAAACTTTGTTTCAATTCATATTGAAATTATATCAATTAGAATACGAAATCAAGTTAGTCGCTCAAAATAATCAATTTATATAAATTTAAATGTTAATGTGATTGAATACGAAACGAATATATTTTTCGATCCAATTTCGCAATATTTGTCTCTGGGTATGAATAACATGTCAACCTAATTAAATGATTGCATCACGATACAAATGAACTTTTAAATAATGCATTTGGAAAATTTGTGAAATGCGAAAACTGCACGTACTCGCAGCTCAAAGAAAATTAACCACAATTTTTATATTGACAATTTCTGCGTTTTTTGGAATCAAAAATATATATTTCCAATTAAGTTGCAAAATATAAACTATTTACGTTTCGTTTTTATTGGGATAGTATTTTTGATGAACGTTCGTTCATTTTTATTATGCTTACTTTTAAAAATATATTTTAAATTGCGTGTAAAAATAATAAGTATATTAAATAAATAACATCTGAATGTGTGAGCCTATGAACAGTATGCTGTACATTGCGTGAAAATTGAATTGAATAAATACTCGTAATACCCGAAAAAAGTGCGCGAGGCTGTGAACGATTCGACATGTTGTCAAATCACATATAGATAGATATCTTATGGTTGGTAAAACAATTTAAAACTAACTTACATAGCGAATAATAACTCGTTGATCCACATACGAGTATATCTGAATAGGTTTGTCATTATATTAAGACATTTTTTCTTCTTCTTTCTCTTAAGGTAGATCCGTGGTGTGTTATCATTAGGACTGCCTCTTTTGAGATGTTGACTAAGCTATACTTTTATCTTTTTGGAGATCTTTCTAGGGGACGACTGTCATCGAGTATTTCATGCTTTTCCACGTAGAAAACTCTTGTGTTATTTATACTTTCCACGTGACTTGGCTAGTATTTTCTACTGTTCCTTCTCCATCTTATATATTCTATTTCGCATATTTCTCGGCTACGAGAGTTTCTAGCTCTTCTTTATGTGTTTTACGTGCGATAGCTCTGTAGATTTTCATTTCATTAGTTCTGAGCTTACTTTTTGTTTTAGTTGTATATACTCTATAAGTCATGTTTGAGATTTTAATATATAGTGTAAGTCATGTGTGACATTCTATTCTATAAGTCAAGTTTGAGATTCTATTCTATAAGTCATGGTTGATCTTACATATGCTATGTACGAGTATTACCTTTTATTGTATACTCTTGTGTATTTGATATTCTAGATCACATTTTATTGTATACTCTTGTGTATTTGATATTCTAGATCACATTTTATTGTATACTCTTGTGTATTTGATATTCTAGATCACATTTTATTATATACTCTTGTGTATTTGATATTCTATATCACATTTTAGACATCTGAAGTTGTCGCTTTATTTATTTGTTCTCTTATTGAGGCATTTAATAGCAGTAAATTTTATTCTACGCTCTAGAATTATCCTGTTCTGTTCCTAATCCTACTTAAGTCTTTTGTTGGTTATAACAATAAAAACGGTTGTTGATTTTTATTTTACTCGATTTCTAAAGAAGAACATCATGAATACGTGATTTATGTAAAGTACACCGTCTTCTTATCGGGCAGGTCGAAATGTCAGACTTTCTTATACATCTTTTGCCTATTTTACATTCATATACTTTCTCATACAGTTCCCACGATTCCTCTGACTTAACCTTTCCTTCTTTCAAAATATCGTACAGTTGCTACATCCACACATTCCTTGGTCTTCTTCAACGATGTCTTTCACTCACATTTGTACTGTATATTTGTTATGAAAGTCTTTCTTCATTCATTCATTCCACGTGCTCTAACCAACTCAAAGAGGTCGTCTTCATCTTGCTCAACACATGAACTAAAAAGTAGAATACTTAGTGTAAAAAAAACTGAAAATGCACTTTCAGCGTGTATGTCTGGATATCGGCCCCTTATAGAATTTACCTCTAATTGCTTTGAACCTTGACTATTTTTCATCGGTGTTGAACATACGTTTTGATGAATGAACAATAAGCGGCAGAATACTGAAGCTACTCCGTATCAAACAAGATTACAAGATAATGCCGGACCTGATCACTTTAGTGATTGTTGACGTTTGAACCGGGAAGACAATTACTATAACAGTCATTAATAAATTAATTATTTTATAAAATAAATAAAATAATAAGAATACTAAACCGTATCGCTAGGTTAATTATAGCTCATTATAAAACTAGTTTGCGTGAATAATCTGTAGTGTCAATGATAATAGAAATTTATTCTCATAGCATTATCGTTTCAGCTAACTGATCGCTATCAACTAGCTATCAACACATCATGCCGCTTAAGCACTGATCACAATATAACAGGTTTGTACTGCACATTTTGCTGATGTTATGTTATGCATATCATCAACGGGCTTCTTCAATTTGTTCCTAGGTTGGTAATTACCCTGAATAGTTGATTTTTATTGCTAGCACATGAAAAAAGGGTTTATTCTATTGATGTTAGTGGAATTATTAAACCTATTTCTCTACTTTTCTTCACGTAGTACGCGGAATTAATATTGTTAATTAGGCCGTGTAATAAACAACATGACGGTTTCAAGCTTTTAAATTTTTTGTAGCAAAGTTAATAAATTAATATATATTAAAACCGTATTTCATTTAATGATTAAGGTTAAGATTTAACGTATTTCATTTAATGATTAATTAACTTAAATGATCTACAAATATTTTTGATACGAGAACTAATTTTTAAATTAATTCACATCCATCCATATATAGGTACACAACTGTCAACCTATTTTTGACATAGTTGGTAAGACGCCTGTTTTCCAAATAGGCCAAGTCGTCTAAACATGTCGGAGGTTGCGGGTTCAACTCGGTTTTCCGTCTTTCAAAATATCATTCACTTGTTTCAACCATGCTTTCTCTGGTTTTCTTCTACCACACTTCACTCACATTTGTACTGCATATTTGTGTAGTTTGTATTTCTTCATTCATTCGTTCTACATGCCCAAACCATTTCTGTCTGCTGCCCTTCATCTTACACATCAACCTTAATTTGACATTCGTCCTTAATCACTTCATTTCGTATTCTGTCATACATTGTCACCCTGCGTATTATTCTAAGTGCACACATTTCAACAGCATTTATTGAGCTCTTTTCAGTATTTTCCTCGCTTTTCTTTCACTCCCTTGCATCAAATATGGTACTAAAAAAAAGCTTTTGTAGACTAGCAAATTTTGATACTGTCCGAGTAGAGTAAAGTTTATAAAAATATTTCAAACTAAAACTTGACCTCTTGTTGTTGTAATTACATATATGATATGATTATTTTTTAATGAAATTATATCATAAATAATATTTTTTAATTTTATATCCGGACATATTGTAAGAGTGGCAGACGCGCAAGTTGAATGCACCGCCGTCGATTGCATGTTGCATGTTTTTTTTCATCTAGTTGTGCTGATTTCTTTCTAGGTCGTTCCATATATGGACAAGTCTGCGCAGTTTTCCTTTATTCTTCACTCACCCACTTTGTACGTCACATCTTTGTCCAACAACCGGCTGGGCGGTATATCCAGGCGGCTTATGAATATGTCCATCATGATTTATGTTGCCAAATTTGCGAGATGGTAGCTGCTTCTTAGTTGCCTTTTATTGAACATAAATAGTATGACTCATCGCTACGCCACGTTTTTATTCATGTTTAAATATATATGTTTAATTTATGGTGATAGTAATAGAAGACTGGTTGAATTTTGACCAAACGGTTGTTATATGCACATGTGGTAGTAGAACTTCGATGGGAAGCATAAAATAAGTTTTGTTGGAAAAGTAGTTTTTGGTCGACTTTTTGAAAAATCATTTAACGTATTATATCTGTGACGTTATGGCACAAGCAGATATGTCTGTTTTACCTTAGTTTACAGGAGAAGAAATATTAACTTTGATAAGCTGTTAAAAATCAGTATAAATAAGTATTTTTTAAGTTTTTCTAAAAGTTATATCTTTTGTTTGTATAATGACTGACACACCAAGATTTGCCACAACATGCTGAGAAATATTTTCTATAAATTGGGAGAATAAACCCAATATGACAAAAAAACTGAAATATCAGCTTGTGCCATTACGCCACAGATATATTGTGTGTGCCTAATGCCGTTAAGCCGAAAATGAAACAAAACATAATGTGCCGTGAAGTGAAAATACAAAAATACGTACATGCAGAAGTTACTGAGTAACGTAAGTACGAGTATGTATTCCGATTTCAAAATATATCCTATCGAAGTAAAATGAGTTTAAAAGACAGGTACTTGCAATATTAAATATGGTCGTGTGTTTTTTAAACAGTAATTTTTTTGTATGTTTTTACATTTGTTGAAATTTAGCGAATTATATAATAAACTCTCTGATTATATAATAAACTCCATTCTTAAATAGACTTTTCAGCTAGTCTGTTATATAATATGTCGAAATCCCGAAAATAAAACTAAACATACTGTAACCGTGAATTGAAAATAAAATAAAACATATATGCAGAGGTTACTACGTAACGAAGTATTCCAATTTTCGAAACGCACACTATCGAAGTAAAAAGTTAGCTATTGTAAGAAAGGTACTTACAATATTACACTAGGTCGTTTATTTTTTAATTAAACATTTGTTTTGCACTTTTCAACAAAATATATTTATTTTAAATGGTCCTTATCAAGGCAACTTAATAGTTGGATCTACCCTAGTATTAACAATAAATGTTAAGGAATATAG
Source organism: Odontocerum albicorne (assembly GCA_949825065.1). Lineage (NCBI taxonomy): Eukaryota > Metazoa > Arthropoda > Insecta > Trichoptera > Odontoceridae > Odontocerum > Odontocerum albicorne. Next base: position 49,993,507 of record OX463838.1, on the reverse strand, counting down.
TATTTATTTATAAAATTTTAAGGAATATATTGCTTATTTTAATTAAATAAAATGTAATTTCCGTTTTATTTAATTCGAAATAAAAAACAAAAAAACTGTTTCCGCCCGGGATCGAACCGGGGGCCTTCCGCGTGTTAGGCGGATGTGATAACCACTACACCACGGAAACCACATGAGGAGCTTTCAATAAAGTTAGTTATAATAAACTGTATTATTAATTATAACTGTATTATTAATTATCACTGTATTATTCACATGGCGTTGAAAATAGTTATTAAAAACAATATAAATACAATCGTTTGTGACATTAATAATTTTTTTTAAAGTCCGATCAAAATAAATTGAATTAATATATTCGAAATGAAATTGAAAAGTTCTGGGTAGAATTCTACGTTTTATAAATATTTATGAATTTTAAATGAAACTTATCGATATCTTTCCCCAGTATTTTTAATGATAAATGACACGTTTCACTCTTGAAGCGTTGACAGAACATTTATGTCGACGCCCAGACACAAATCTATGTTTTTTTTATTAAATCCACTCAATATTATTTATTCACTTACGAGTATGTACTGCTTAAAGGTATGTGAATTTTATATATTCCTGTAATATACGTGAGTCGAATAGATGTTAGTTGAAAACTAATAATTTTTTCTATTTTTAAGTCAGTTATTATCATAGGCACTTTTTAAATAAAAAGAAGTGTTATGAATGAAAACAGAAACAGCAAATTTTTAGGTAATTGATGCTTGTTCTTTAGTTCGTGTATGGCTTTACCTCTTTAAAACAAATGTGCTCAAAAGTTATGCCTATGCCTTAAGCAATTTTGGGGGAACCTGGAAAACTAAACTTGAACTTCAAATGCATTTACTGAAGACCAGAATACAAAAAGGGAAATTATAGAAAAGTTTAAGTTTAATGTTAATGCACTGAAAGAACAGAATGGCAGAACATGGTATTAAATCATATACACAACAGAAGTATAACTATTAAACAAACTCATCTTACTTAGACACACAAATTTATGTGCCAAAAGAAATAGAAGATAATTATTGTCAGAAATAATTAATGACCTTCCTGTGGGCATAAAATATTGACTCGAATAATGTAAAAGTGTCTTTAGTAAGCAATGTGGGAGCTTTTTGGCTCTACGAGAGCTTTCAACGGGCTGAATTAGATGATTTTAGATTTCTTAAAAATATATAAGTGTATAAAATGTACAGCACCACGAAACTGTCATATTTGTAACAGTGAGACTAGTGGGTCAATATATTAAAGTAATGTGATATACTCGTATGTGAAGAAATAGAAAAAAAAATATTTGTAAGTGTAGGTCTTCCTCACATAGGATTTTTTTTTGCAAAATATTGTCTAACTGGCCAGCTAATTAATATATTTTGCAAATAATTTTATACCACACTGAATGAAGGGGATGACAGTAGTGGAAATAACACTGAGTCTGGTATAGTTGAAAATTACGAGCTTTTGAAACAAGTGAATAAGATTAGTTTAGAAGAAGTTCGAATGACTGTAGAAGATATGAAAAATGTATATCCTCGAATAATTTATTTATTGGTCAATTCCACGCTCTCGTTCTCCTCACTGAACTTACTCCAAAACTTTTTTAATGCAGTCGTCTGGTATTCTCAACACGTGTCACTACCAAGTCATGTAGGTGTTTTGAACCATGGTTCATAATTTAACATTTAGTTCTTTTGCGGATGTGTTGTCGATTAACCTTTGTTAACAAACGTCAATAATTAGCCAGCTATGAAATCGTAAGAAATAGTTCGAGTGCCACGGGTTTTTAATCCGAAGGATAGCAAGTTGCTTATTTGTAAATCTTCTCATTTTAATATGTTGAGATGGTTACATAGCGCTCTTGTAGTGATCTTAATGGTCGAGAAACAGCGCTACATCAAATTATTGTTAAAAATATAAGCGCTAAAACCTGATTTTTGATCGATGCTAGTGATCATGAAAAATAGTTCATATGAATAAATGAGTTAAACTAAACCTTCTAATACGAGTTGACTGGAAGCTCGTTATAGGAGTATCTAGGTGGAACTCTTTATGTAGGTAAGAGAGAGTTCGATGTCCGACCTCGTGACGCTCAGTTGGCTAATAACACCAGAAGTGATGCTCTTTCTCATTCCAAACGTACGTCGTATACCATCGCAGTAAAGTTTCTTTCTTACTCCATCATACGCACAAGAGAAGAGTTAATGACTTGATGATTCGCTTATGAGTTTATTTTATCTTGAAACAAGTTGTATCTTTCTTCTCGAGTTCAGGCGTTTTGCAATGCTTTCTTTCATAGCGTGAGTTACACTTCAATAGTAGATCTGTTGTTTGCGTGGAAACTTATGTGATTTATAAATTAAGTTAAATTGTTTTTGAAAACAAAATTAAATTGAATAACCATTTTTCCATGATTATGTGTAACGTTATTTTAGTAAAGTATTTGATTTACCATAACTTTAAATTTAAACTAGTACATTCCTTTTAAAAAAATGGACATATTTAAACCAATTTTTGTACGATGATGACATTTCATTTCGCATGTTTTTTTTTTCAGTATTTTTCTGTTGGTTGATCTGTCTTCTGTTTACTTTGTCAATTTACAAAGCATATCATATTCATTAAGATGTAACCATATCAATCACTTCAAGTTAAATTATCGTAACCGAAATTCGGACAATTAAGTATAACACAACAGGATTTCAAAATTTTATAGCGAAATAGACAAATACTATTGAGGATATATAAAAAATATTTTAAGATAAAACTTGACGTAATTTTTAGTTTGGCCTTTTTGGAATCAGATTTTTGGCTCTGATATAAAATAAATCATTCAAAGGCTGATAGCATTCGATTGTTTCGCCCAAAAGGGTTCGTTTATATATTTTTTATATTTATTTCTTTGTGGATGTTCAATAAAAACCTATTTATTGATGACAAGGGTACATATAAAACAAATTTTACCAAAACAAATATTTTTGTTGGTTTATTTGAACGATCGAATAATATAATTCCAGCTTTTATGTATAAAAATGACTGCCACTTAAATAAAAACTTTATAGTCAAATTTCTTTAACAGTGAATTATTTGTTTTTGCATGTAAACCCATAAAAAGCGATTTTAACTGTCCTTAAATATCTCGAAAGAAATGGATTTGATCCTTATAAAATATATACATGCAAATGATAAACGAACGACTTAAGTTGCACAAGTGTAACTTTTGTTGAGACTTGCGTATGGATACTTTTATGTTTCGTCTCGATGTTGCCCCCGGGGTCTAACGGCATTCCTCCGGATAACCGTTTCACGGGACAAGTTCGAAATAATAATTTGGTCATTTGGCATGTCCGACATGACTTCAAATTATTTGCAATTGTAGCACCACCACGTGCTTTGTGCAACAATGCTAGGTAAAATATGTTTATTTCAAATGCAAAAAAAAAATTACAATTATTTATGTCACACAAAGATTACAAGAAAACATAGATAAATATTTACACAGATTTAATTAAAGTACACATATTTCAATCACCAAATCTTTGGTTGATATCTATTACAGGCTTTAAGCGAGGAAATTGATATATTATTTTATTGATATTATCGAAATTTCAGCGGTAAAGCGGATATGTTGAAGAGTGACGTCGAGGCTCTATTGTCCTTGACTTCATTAATGGTGTGATATTTTTTTAGAATTACTGGAATATGCACGTTACACGCAGTTTATCTTAATGTACCTGCGATACAAGAGTGCGTGCGGATACAACAGTAATTGCGAATACACGATAAAATTGAACCTGACTGGGTACTGTTTTTTTTTTAAATCGATTCATATTTTTTTTAAATGATTGGAGTAGGCACGTCTGCCAGAAACGCTTCGTTCGTCAATCGGATATGACATAGGAGAGTAGGGAGACAAAACGTGTGACAGAGAACGGCCACAAATGAGATATAACCAATTGGAGGAGGAATTCTGCTAGAATTAGTGGCAGAAAATCCTATAGGTAGCCAAAACTCAACCAGGGTTATAAGACTAAAGATGATGAGACGTTAGTCCGTCGTAGTTTATTTTATTATGTCATCAATTTAACTGTATGCACAGATACAACAATAATACCAAAAACACAAGATTTTTTTTAACCAGGCTGATAACCCTGTTTTGAGAGCCACTGGAAAATTAACTTGAAATCTCAAATTGAGTGAAAGATAATCATTGTATCGACTAAAGCACATGTGTTGTTAAATATTAGATAATTAATCGAATTCCAGTTTGCGATTCATAAAAAAACAAAACTTGCCTCAACTTTAATATGAAAATTAGCTCACTTTTATTTATAAATAATAAAACTAATTGTTAAAATTAAAATATATGTAAAAAAAATTAATATTTTCAACATTCTGAATAATTTGAAAAAAGCAAACTAACTATCCGCATAATGTTGGGCCCAGAAACACAAAATCATTCAAGCAACAATTTCTTCTAACTATGACCTAGGAACTATTTTACTATCTCTTCTGGAGTAACAGTTATTTCACCCACAGCGTGAGGGTATTGCGTCAAATCATAGACCGTTTCCTCGAAAATTATTGAGTCAAAGAATTAAACGGATTTTGCTGAAGAGATTTCTCAGAAGGAATGAATGTTTAAACGCCGGCTGACCTATTTGTTAAATAACTGCAAGAGGTAAAAACCCTAAGAACGGAAGTTATAAATTAAGTATTTTATAAATATTTGCCTTAAGATTTCCTTCAAAATTCATTTATCTTTTTAAAAAATTACGAAACTATTGAACACGCTGCAGTTCTTTATTATTTCTAAGTTTATTTTAAAGTTAACGTTACGGCTTTGTAGTTTTTATCTTAATCTTATGAAGTATTTATTCTTCAATATTTTTTGGTTAAAAACTATATTAAATGACATTTTTGTACAATTGTACATATTGTCAATTCACATTTTTGTAAAAAAATAACTACAGTTATCAAAAATAAAAAAAAATTAAGGAAGAAAACAAAATTAAATATAATGATTAACACATTTTTTTGCAGAAAAAAAAAAACATTATTGATGCTATTATTAAAAACTATGGTCAAATTAATGCAAAAAGGATTTTAATTAATTTTTTTATAATAAATAAAAAAACGGATTATTAAAAATATGACGAGTGTTTTGACAAAATATACAAGCTGGAGAAAAAAATATTTTTCAATGTAATTTGGTAACTTTAATATTATGGTTCTGTATCTGTATCGTGTGAAGATTTGTATGTATTTAGTATTTTCTGCTGTTGGAGAGACAATCGAATTGCGAGCGAAGAAATGCGATGACGTAGACCATGCAAGGTGAATGAACTTGAAGCAGTTAACTGAGGCTGGACAGTTTTTCAAAAAGTATTTATGTGTGATTTCGGACAAAATAATAAATCCACGGTTTTTTTTCGAAAGATATAAAACTTTAATTTGTATGCAATAATAATTCCGGTTATTCTTCATCTAGTTCTGCTTAAAAATACACCCTTTTTTTAAAAGTAAACACAGTTCATTTTTATCGATGGTGTGATACTGTAGGTGTTGGTGTTAAATTGTATGTCCAGGAGAGAGTCATGGGCTGCACGTGATTAACCGATTGGACAACATGCTACGACGGCAGACAAGTGCCGACTGTGCTGTTATGCGTTTGTGCGGCATAATATTTGGGAATTTGGCAACATATACACCATTGCGTGACATGTTGCCAAATAACGAAGCATAAGACTAAGCCAAATTTCACATACCGCTGTGCTCTACCAAAAATTGGTTCACCATCGATCAGTTGAATGCGATCGACTTGTAGGCCATTCCCGCAATTTACCTGTCAGGAAAATTACCATAACGTAATTTCCATGTCATGGAAGGCAGAGATGACAGTGCGCTAGACATTCCTACCACAACACACATCCTTTACATCTTCCACATCCATACACCTTCTCATACAACTCCTATAATTCACATAATCCAAGCATTCTGTTCATGGCCTTCATCCACTATGTGTTCCTCTTCCTCTACCATGTATATTTACTTTGTTGGTCTTTCTTCAATGTCACCCTATTTTTTCTTCTCAGTGTATGCATTTCTACATTAAATCGAGTCTTTATACCCGTCCAAGTTTCACTCATATATATCAACATTGGTAAATACTGTTGTGGGCTATCTATTATTTTAGGAGATTTTGATACTGTCAGGTTCGAGTATATATGCTTACATGTTAGTGCCTCATTGATTTTGTTTCCTATCACAACACACATGGAAAATGTCATTTTGTGTATAGCTTTTAGGCAGTTGTATTTTTTAACGCTACATTCTGTTTGTATATAGTAATTAGAATTTATATAAGGAAGCTTATAAAATGCAAATACACCCTAATGCAGGGGAAATATGGCATTGAATCTGAGTTGTCTGATTGGTTAGCACGATTTTGTTTTTTGTTTAAACCATTTGATCAAAATAACATTCTATAAATAAATATCAATGGATCAAAACACATATTTGTAATTATCAGTATTACTGAGTCCTTATTTTTACTGTTTTCATGAGTATACGTTATCTTTAGACCGATTGTCTACTCCAATCAAGTGGTATCAATTGATTGTTTTGCTGCATTCGAAGACTTCTGTAAAAGTACTGGTAACTTGCTGGGCTTTTTGAAATTCAAACCTTAAGTCTTTCTTAGTATATTTACTGCGATATGAGTTCTTTTTTCGTGATTTTGGACTTAAAGTGTGTTATCATAACTATTATTTTCACACACAAGTTGTGTTGACTCTGAAGAAAGAGTCCCTTCATTGTCACTAAGTGAAATCACGCTCATAATATATAAATAATTTTCTAGAGTAGATCCCACTGAATAAGGACTTATTTTATCACCTATAAAAAGCGCGGGTGGTGGTAGGATCAAACTGATCTCTGTTCATTAAATTAAGAAATAATGCAAAAAATATTATAAAACGTAAATTCGGTTTGAAATACGTGGCCAACATCATGACAACAAAGTGTTACGGCAAGTTCGGTGTACGGGCAGAGAAGTAAACAACGCCGCATGAAAGTAAATATGACAGATGCGAGCCAGCTCATCTCTGGTGCTCGTAAAAGCGGAAAAATGGCAATTTCTTGATTTGTGACAGACACGCTACGTAGTCTCGAGTTTGCTGCACCAATACCAATACTTGCATTGCAGCTAGACCATCGTAGAGGATATGGACGCTACAGTTGGAAATTATTTAATTGCAATCGGAAGATGTCTTGTCTCTAGCGGAACCAAGAATCTTGGCCACAGTTACGGAACTTAAGTACTTGTGCAAATTTTCTTTGATTCTTGGATTTAATAAAACACTAGTTCTTTGACACACCGTGGTAAATTACATACATACCATCAAGCCATTTCTTTGAAGGGGTAGGCAGAGAAGACAGATCGCCAGACTTTTGTATCTCGACATACATCCTATGTAAATAAAATTAAAAGGTTCATATAAACCATAACGCCATTTCTTTTTCAGGGTAGGTAGAATTGGTTATTTTATTTCGATACACATCCTTAGCCTCTTCTACATCCATACACTTTCTCATATAACTTTTACGATTTCTCTGACTTTCTACGTTTCTTTCTTTCAGAATATCATTCTCTTGGTTCAACTATTCTTTCCTTGTTCTTCCTCTCCTACGCCTTCAATTCACATTTGCACAATATATCTGTTTTGTTAGTATTTTTCATTCATTCGTTCTACATGCCTCAACCATCTAGGGTGCTTTTGTTCATCTCACATAACTCATCAACCTTATGTTCACATTCACATCTACTCATTTCATTTCGTTTTCTGTTATACATTGTCACTCTATGTATTCTTTTCAGCGGACGCATTTCTACAGAACTTATTTGGCTTCTATGTCCTTTTCCACGTTCACATTTCACTCCCATAATCAGAGTTGGGACTAAAATGCTATTGTGAACTATCATCTAAACTAATTTTGATACTTTCCAGTTCCAGTGTATATGCTTTAGTGCCCCATTGACTTTGCTTCATATCGCTACGCGCCATTCGACATCCATTTTAGCTAAGGTAAATTGAAACTTATAATTTGCTTATATTTTAAAACTTTTTCAATGTTTGTTGTAACAATATTTTAATGCATTATTATCAAAAAATAAATAAAAAAAATCATCACTTAAATTCTACATTTTTTTTCCATGCAAGCCTAAGCCGCATTTTGTTCTCCTGATTATCTTAGAACAGGTAAAATATGAGTTAGACCCTTTTTCAAATATCTATATATATATATATATATATATATATATATATATATATATATATATATATATATATATATATATATATATATATATATATATATATATATATATATATATATATATATATATATATATATATATATATATATATATATATATATATATATATATATATATATATATATATATATATATATATATATATATATATATATATATATATATATATATATATATATATATATATATATATATATATCCAGTTGCGAAAAGAAGTTCCTTAAATATGTAAAACATTACGTAATTTTTATCAAATAAATATTTCTAAAAAAGGTTTTAAATAGTACCTTGTGAAGGGGTATTCAAAATGCGAACTTTTTATTAAGTATTTTTTTCTAAAACAAGTCTTTATTAAAAAACGAAATTCTTATTAAGTCAATATTTCAAAAGAAGTTATTTTTATGTAGTACCTTTTAAAGCTAAGTGAATTTTTCACGTTTTTTTATAGCTCTTAAATGAAAATGTCTTTTTCCTCGGTGCCGCGCGCCAATGCCGGCTGTACTTGAACTTGGGGCGCAAGAGACAGGTATTGCAAAAGGAAAGACAGGAAGTGACGCAAGACAAGCGGAACACTGACATCAATCAACTTCTGGTGCATCCATGACCAACCATTTAGTAACACTCTTGTAGAATAAATTCAAATACTGTAAATTTCCGTTCACAGTATATATAGTAGTTTCATGTCACATATTTACAATTACAGCATATAAACAATTGTATCATATTTGACTGCACTTTCGTTGTTTGCAGCATATACTGGTGGTTTTATTTCCATTTGGCAACTTTTCCACGTAAATAAAAAGGCGTTAAATAAGTTTGAGGTCAGAGCCACATTGGAGCACTTTCAAAAAAATCTGTGTACTAACAGGAATTGAATCAGAAAACTATCGGGTCGGAAAATAGACGTCTTGTCAAATAGATAACGAAGACCGTCAACAATGTCTACCTATTAAACAATATACGTTAATAAATACTTTTTATTGTTTTCCTTTTCATTTTTAATGGCGTAATTTTTTGTATGCTATGTTTCAATAAGTATAAATGTGTAAAAAGCAATATTAACAACAGTAAATTAATACAATTTATTTATAATACTATTATACTAAATCATTAACAATAATGCCCTATTATACTTTTATATCCTTGTATGATTACGCCGTCTTAAAAAAATTAACTTTTTTTAAATCAGTCTTCGTTCAATTTAATGTCCTGTGTCATTATTATTTCGTGATAATCTACATATCAAATATTATATATTATTACCGGTGCGAATAGTTAAATTAAGAGTTTTAAATATATTTTCAATAATCGTCGCACTTGAATTTATTTAGTGAGCTCATAAACTATCTTTAATTAACCTTCAAATAAAGCGCTCGATCCTTAACTACTTATAATATTCATTTCTAAGAAAAAAAGCTAAAATACCCTTTTTATCTCAAAATATCCATCGTCCTTAACTCTTGTAAAAATTTCATCCTATCTCTTATTTTTTTGAGATTTATTTTTGTTACTTTAACTCTAATATTATTCGTATAAGACACAGTTATAGATACCAATAATATTTTCTTATACATTTTCATGATATTGTTAAAAAATAACCTTATTAAAAATAATCCATTTGTTTGAATTGATTGTTTGTTGCATTTAGGCTCAACAAATAAATACGATTTTACCAATTGTTGACGTCCAATGAAAAGCGTCGCTATAAAATAGGCGCTACTTACTGGTATTGAGAACTCAGCATAACGACTGAAGAAGCCGAAACATGCTCTCTCTTTGTTTTCTAGTTAATATATAGAAAGAGACAGAAAGTTTTCGTTACAGTTTCGTGGAACTTTACTCTGCCTACCGTTCTAGATTCTCATCAAGTTCATTGACTATATTTAATAGAATTTATCACGGCATAAACAATGAATATGAAAATACTCGAGAATAGGCAATAACATAATATTATGCATTTCAATCTATGCAAATTAAAATAGAAATAATGTTTCTTTAACGTGTAATACTTTTATAATCGCTTTTCGTCGTGATACTTGAAACGAGTAAATACAGGTACTCGTAGATGAGAAATATGTACTCGTGATACTTGAAACTAGTAAATACAGGTACTCGTAGATGAGAAATATGTACTCGTGATACTTGAAACGAGTAAATACAGGTACTCGTAGATGAGAAATGTGTACTCGTGGTACTTGAAACGAGTAAATACAGGTACTCGTAGATGAGAAATATGTACTCGTGATACTTGAAACGAGCAAATACAGGTACTCGTAGATGAGAAATATGTATTCGTGATACTTGAAACGAGTAAATACAGGTACTCGTTGATGAGAAATATGTACTCGTGATACTTGAAACGAGTAAATACAGGTACTCGTAGATGAGAAATATGTACTCCTGATACTTGAAACGAGTAAATACAGGTACTCGTAGATGAGAAATATGTACTCGTGATACTTGAAACGAGTAAATACAGGTACTCGTAGATGAGAAATATGTACTCGTAGATTTTAGTTAATTGAAATACAAATTTAATTACATTATTGAAACATAATGTTTGTAAAATATCATATATGTTAAATAGTTTTTTTCGCAAGGAGGGTTTGGAAGAAAATCAACGCATTTAAAAGAAAAATTTATTGACTTTTTTCCTATACACAGTACAAAGTTTTAATGGAAATGCGAACCGTAGAATACAAGTGTACATCGATACAAAACACCTATAATTTTGTGAATAACCTCTTAAGACCTGTGAAGGAGTGATCTCATTTCTGAATTATAAATTTCATATATTTGTTCTAAATACTAAACCTTTTTTTTGTCCGTATTTTTTCCATAATTCAGTACAAAATATTTATTGATAAATTTTAGCTCTTTGTATATAAAGTATTAGTATACGTCGATTAACTCATAACAATCCTTTCTTGCATTAAATATAGGATTGTTATGAGTTATTTTTCTGTTGGTAATAAAAACTAAAAAAATAATCTATTAAAATATGAAAAAAATGAAGAACTTTTGGAAACGGTTGGATTATTAGCCACTGCGATTGTTGTGGAAAAAATCTTAAGCATTTAAAAAAAATATAAATACTATACAATAGTTTTAAAAAAAATTTATTAAACGTGTGTTATTTATGACTGGCTTTAAATTTCTCAAAAATAAATAATAAATAATGTATCGAAACGAATGGTAATATTATATTTTATTCTCTCATGATGTGATTGCTTTTTAAATTAATCAAAATATGTACACTAATAAAATATTAATCTCAAAATATTCCTCGTTCTTAATTTAAATACAATTCAATCTCATTCCAATCCCTATTTTCGTCAAAATTAATTATTTATTTTAATTTTTGTTACTTTTTTTCAAATATTATTATCATTTAATCAGATTGAGATCCGATCATATTATGAAAAACATGCTGGTTGCTGGGAAAAATACTTTAAAGCAATAAATCGCCAGATATATTTGAATGAAAGTGTTAAATAAATAAATATTCATCCTACGTGAAACTATAACAGGCGTTAAGGGTAGTTTTTATTTAAATGATAGTGCACCGGCCCAAGGAACGTCTTTTACCATTTCCACGACATAGCATCACGCGTTAAGATAATTTTCGCAGTATCCGTCACATTGGCAATGGTGCGTTGTCTGCACTCGATATCCGATTCACTGTTACCGGCAGCGGCGGTGGCTTTGCCGGTCGTACGCCAACTTTCATAATAATGCTAATATGCGCTGAACTAACTCGCACTTGGCTTACTTACCTCACAGCGCGCCGCGCGGGCAACGACCTTTCAGAAAACTGATACGACGCCGGCAGTAACGACGCCCTTGTTAATGGGGTGTCGAGGGAAGAAAACTCTTTGTACATAGTTTCATCGATTCATTTAATAAAGTCCTGAGTGCGGTTAAATGCAGCACTCCTGATTAAGTTAGTTTTTTTAAATATGCAATTAAATTAAGTGAATGAAATAACGCTCTAATCACCAACACAAAAATAAATATGTTGGGTGTATATTTCAGTAGAATCTAAAATCGCACATTCTGTGACAGTGTGGGTTTGTTCATATGAATATTTTTATATGTTGTAGTTTGGTACTAAACGATAATGTTATTTATTTTATTTCTACTTTAATCTTAAATCCAAATTTCATCGCATACCATTTGTTTGGGAAAAAAACTATTTCAGGATTTTTGGTTTTTCGTCCCTAAATGAATGTTGCTTTTGATTAGGCAATTAAGTTTATTCGATGATTTTGTGTTCATTATGTTATTGAAATAGTTTGTATAGAAAACATTAGATCATACAACACTAAAGTTGATTAATATATAATAAATAAAAATATTTAGGAAGAGTTAAAAATTTCCAATTAGAGAAAAATAAAACCACCGTAACAACCGTCATTTGAAAAGTTATTGAAAAAAAAATTGGAAAAATGTTGAAATTACCATTTATTTAAATGACATGAATATTTATTTATTGAATAAAAAAAAATACATCATTTTATCTTTAAATAACATAAAAAATATGAGAAACGAAAATACTCGTATTGTTGGTCAATTGAATTCGCAGTCATCCACTAGACTGCGAATTCTGATGTCCAAATATCAGACTGCCTTTGTTGAACGTCGCTAAAATGAGCAACGTCCAATATATATAAAAAAATTATCGAGTAAAAGTATTCCATACGAAATTGAATTCCTTTTTGTTTCGACTGTCGGCGTCTCGACTTGCGCCGCCCGACTGTCGGCGTCTCGACTTGCGCCGCCCGACTCAGTTTCATAACGTTGAATATAACAACGAGCAAATCGGCACAGTGTTTCATTGGCCGTGCGTACAAGTACATCATGCATTATTATATTTCCACCAAGACCAAGGTAAGTGGCACAATGTTCTCTCTTGACCCAGTGTGCCAGTGCTGCGGAGTGGCGTTGATGTGCTACGATAGTTAATACACTACCTCGGGCCATGACTTCACACGCTAAGAGAGGAATGCTCGCTTATTAGCACTCTAATTCTGCATACTGTCTCCATCTGGTTGATCCGAGCACCACTCACCCTTACACTGGGAGATTCTTGGAAGGTTTTCATGTCATTGTACTCATGTGCAGACAGAAATGTTAATAAATGTTGTGCTGTTTAATTGTGCCGATAAGTCAACAATCGGAATACAAAGCAAATTATGTGGGAACTGTCGAAAAATATCTCCCGTATAATACAAGCTCATAATCTCACATACCACTAATTCTTAGTACTGTGAGATGGTTTCGGCCTGTAGAACTAATAAGTTATGAAATTATAACAAAACAAATATATCACTAGAACTTGATTGAGAAACGTAAGATGGGAAGACTAAAAAAGTATAATTGGGCGAAGTAAATTGAAATCTTGAAAGGCAGAAAGGTTGAACGTCACATATAACGAAAGAGTTTTATGAGAATATGTATGAATGTGGAAGAAATGAAAGATATATTTGGGGATAGAAAAGTGCAGTGCTCTATCTTTTCTGCCTAATCAAACAAGGAAACGATGTAACAGTATTTATGTATCTAAATTTACACGTGTCGAACAATAAATGTTTAACTCAAAGATTACAAAACATCTAACCAAAATAATATTAAAAACATTTACCACCAGCTTTCCGTGAACTTGAAGAATAATATTCTTAACTTTACACGTGTATTTGTATTTACGGAAACACGCTCGTATGAATTACTCTAAATAAAAAGTCGGTATATTGACCGCATTATAAAATTGTTGAAACAAAATAAAAAAAAGGAAAAAAATAGTTATTACACATAATCAAAAACAATAATACTTGTCATCCTATTTTCCTTGTTTTTCACATCTCATTCATCTTACTTAAAAAGGGTATTGAAATTTTTCCAAATTAATGTAATCTATTGATAATATATGAACCAATATTCAGAACATCGTAGAATCTACTTGAAATGTGTATGATCGTTTACTCGAATATGTATTATTCTAGAATTGACAATGTGGCCTTATTTCGGAGGTGTCAATTAAATTACTATATTTATAGGTCATGGCGTAAGTAGAATGTATGAGTAAACATTTAAACTAGAAATGTTTGAACCAAGCCTAGGCATATTCTTCTCTACTGATACCACAACGTTTAATATTATATTTTTTTTATGTTGTCGAAACATCGTTTTCTGACTCATTTGGGATATTAAGACGCTATGTTTTTTTTCAATTTGTGAGAGTAAAATAATATATATATGTCAATATATTACTTATCTAAAAAAAGTTTTTGCACTTGTGAAGAAAATATTTTCATCTTGTTGCTCATGACTATGTGTCGTTGTTCCCTGATGATCTGAAACTTAGAGGATAATTCGCCTCCACCTCTCTCGAGGAAAGTACTCATGAGAAACGAGTCATCTCTTTGATTTGGTCTATTCACCTTTTTCGATATCGTACTATACTGCCGTCATAAGCAAAAACGCAGCTAACGGGAAAAAATCAGAAATTCAACTAAGTATGAGGCAATATTCCATATCAAATTCTGAACCATAATCCGTAAAAAATACAGAAAACCATTTATTTCAACACAAAAAATCGACATAATGTCTTCTTTAATTTTACAAAATACTAGGTTTTTCTAAGCCAAAAACAAAATGTGATTCATACGCAAAAAGATAGCAGGTGCCTATGCGTTTTTGCTTATGAATCACATTTTACTGCTTTTTTGTTTATGAATCACGACATTTTTAAGCAGCAATGAAAAACATAAAAGTGCAGTTTTCTCAAAACTTAACTTTTGCCATTAGCTGCGTTTTTGCTTATGAGGGCAGTATAGCTTGCTAACTCTCAACATTTCCAATCACAAAAAGCTTCTCCAAACTGTCTTTATCTCTGCTAGCGATATGTTTGAAGTTCGACTGTATAATCTTCCTGCATGTTGTTGACAACCTTTCTTTGATGAACACATTGGTACGTCTTGTAGTCCATAAGATGAGAAACATTCGGCGCGAATATCATATCGACAACAATCAGCATATATTTTTACCATTTCATCAACGTCCATGTTTTCCCTCCAGTTCTATGGAGAAAAATAGTTTTCTCAACAGACGAATTTTTTGATGTCGAGAAGTATCACTAAAGTCCAAAAGTTTCCGGCCAGAACAAATACCACTCTGGCCACGTCACATGGTTAGGCAATTTTATAGATTTCAGTATCTAAACGTCGTTTAATTTCAACTAGGCTTTTCCTTTCTTTTGAAATGAACTTGATAACCACGTGATATTCCATTTTTAAGATTCCAGAACATATCACAAATTACATTAGCTCTAGTTGACACACTTAGGGTGTATGGACGCGTCGTTACGCACTGTACTTACGTACGGAAGGTCACTAGTTTAAAACTGGCGCTATGCTACTCCTCCAGGATGGCACAGCCATTTTTTCCACTTGGTAAGCAGGGATATAATGATACCGAAGACTTCAGTCATATCTATTCTTAAAAAAAAGAAGGAAAACACATGCTTGTGTGCTCTAATCGTCTTACTTCGGTGTGCTATTGAATCCAGTACAGCGGTGAAGCCGGTGGCTTTGCTAGTGTGCAACGGCTTACCCACTAAAAGAGGAGAAAAAAGAAATAATGGAAAGTCCACGGCACATCGTCGCTTTCCAACTGAATCGACATTGGAATGGTTAGTTGACTACAAGGCTCAGCTACGACGACAACTTGGCACACTACTGAGAGAAGGTATCAAATTTTGACTGTAACATCATCTGACAATATGTCATATACACCTCTAACTTGTTCAGGCTGAACACTTTTGGACCTTAGTGATATACACCGAATTTTTCATATAGAAATATATATTATACAAACTTATAAATTATTATTTTTAAGTGTTTTACTCGACCCATGCTTCTATTTTTATTCTGAATAAACAGAATATTTATTGTAGAAACCAAGTGATGTTTAAAACGAATAAATTAATTCAATATGCGAATTAATACATTTGAAGTATTAAAATATTTGAATATCAATTTAAAATGTAACCAGTAACAAATGTCAAAAACCAAACGAAATTTTTTTATAAGTTTGTTTTTTTTGCTAAGTAGCTACTTTTGCTTGAAAAACTTGTTAGTTTTTTGTTTCTTTGGGTATCCATGCAACGTGTTGAGTTAGAGCGATTTATAAGAAAGATCGATCAAATAATGCAAGGTTCATTGACCATATCTTAAAGAGAAAAAAAATAAGCTGTCATTTCGAAGATTTGTTTTAATGTCATGACGACTTCCATGGTCATGTTGGTAGGATGCTTGACTTACCAACTAGGGGTAAGTCAAGCATCTTTCGAAGTTTCGGGTTTGATTTCCGATGGTACCCTAATTATTTTTTAAAGTGTCTGGTAAAAGAGTTTAACTGGTATAGTTCGGAAATTCTAGGATGAGTCCTGTGACAGCTTACAAATTTGCCCCAATACAACCTTGTAACGATGTACAGTTATTTTATTAACTTTAATATAAGCCTCAATTCTAATAAATAGCAAGTTATTTAGGTAAATACATTACATAAGGTTGTCTTGGGGCCAATTTGTGAGCTGTCACAGGACTCATCCTAGAATTTCCGAACTATAGCAATACTCAGACGTGTATGAGTATTATTGCCTTGTCATGTATTGTTAACACGTGCGGTTGAATTTTTAACACGTGTGATTACGAATAGTGAATTTCGAGCTTACTCCGGTGGTTCTAAACCTGAAAACTCAATTAATGAGGCCTAAGACAATACTGTCTCCCAGCCATGGTTTTCAATATGTCTGAATCACAAATTTGGGTAAGTTGAAGGGTATAATTTGAATGATTTTAACGTTGTAAAATATATAAAGTAAAAAAAGTATGAAAAAGTAGTTGGTACGCTAACCAAAATTATAAATTACCAAAGTTCATCACCAGAGTAATAAAAAATAATTTATCAACACCGTGGGTGTGATAATAATAATAATAATAGTGCAATTTATAGATCCCTGTTTAGAGAGCGAATTCTCCCCAAGGGCGCTCTAACTCAGGATTCGAACAAACGTGATAGTAATTATTGACGGATTAAAAATATTAGAAAAAAAACAAGGTTACTGTAAGGATAAGGTGATAATTAAGGTCATTAGATAAGGAATTTCCCCGCATTTGCATATGTTATTGTATAAAAACATATTTAATAAGAAAACCTCAGGAAACTTACTAGGGAAAAACGAACTACAAAGAAACATGTTTTGATCAATCGTCATGTGATAGTAACATGTCAGACTTTAGGTGTAAAGTACAAGATAATTAAACTCCAAAATATATAGCATCGGTTATGCGAGAAAGTAATCCATCGCTTTCAACAGATTTGCCTTCGTTTTATTATTGGACGTAACGGTTCTCGGTTCGATTATATGACAAGAGTGGATATTTCGGTTGTGACGTCACGAGGCCAACGCACTCAGTTGGCCCAATCTCTGCTTTTACTATCTCGCACTGGAGTCATCGACTTCTCGAGCCACTGATGATATTTGGATTCTGTCGCGTTGTCGAACTAAACCGAGATCTACCGAATATTTGTTGGATCATGATTTATTAGGTCCCCTATTCTAAATTTTGTGAATAAACGAAATGTTAGCTAAAATACCAATCGTTACTGGTAGTGTGTGGATAATGACATATTCAAGAAGAAAGAATGGGGATTCCAATGATCGGATAATTTTTCTTAATATTTTTTTTTATTAATAAGTATATGAAAAATGACTTGGTGACAACTTTAATGATGATTGAAAAAGATTCATCGTAAATAAAACCCATGTTTTAAAATGATATGAATTTTACTAACACGGAACGATTAAGGTTATATTATTGCATTAGGGATGTAAATATATATGAAAGACCCAACCTACATTTGATTTGTTCTTAGATTATTGGACATAATAATGCAAAAACTACCCCATTTAAAATATCCTTTTTTTTTAATTAATTTTAAATATGAATCAATAATCATGTATCTGCAAAAGTGTCAAGCCGTATAAATGAGTACAGCATGATTAAGTTCCGCCTTAAAAAATGTATCATAAAAGTCCCAAATCAGCAGTATACAAATCAGCTGGATGTTTTCTAGCTTTTCAACTGGAAGTATCTTAAACCAAGTATAATGTGGGTTGGGTCCTTTTTGCATAATTAAATTTAATTGAGTAAACATCACACCACTTTATACGAGCTTGTATGGAACATTTTTAAGAGGGAATTTAACAATGAAACATCCATTTTATCGGCTTGATATTTTTTGCGTATACGGTGTTTAGGTATACTTATTCGACATTTTAAATGAAATAAAAAAAAATTGGGTAGGTTCCTTTTGTAACAAATAAATATTATGTATTTACTATCAATAATTTGTAACACAACATATTTACTCAAAATGTTATTTCATCATTTTTCAACATAAACTCAGGCGTCATATTGTATTTGTGTTTCTGTGTATTTTTTGTTTTAATTTTAATTTTTATTCTTATGATTGTGTGCGGTATATTGTGGGATGAATATTTTTGGTCTTTCTGGAGTGATGATGTGTGAGGAGTTGAATTTCGTAAGATGTTTCCAGTTGTAGTTGAGTGTCACTGTTTGTTAGGTTGTAGAGAGCGTGCAACGGGGTTTTGTTTTTGTGTATCAAAAATATCGGAAAGAAGTATCGATTTATTTTTTCATGCTAAATATCCTCAGTGAGATACAGGCAAAAACCTAGTTTACTGGGGATACGACAAATGAAAGGCAACAAACCCAGATCCATTAAAATTGTATGTCCAAATCAAATTACCTGTTGTTTTTTCGCAAATTGTGTATATTTCTTGTCATGTGTAATAATAATAATAATAATATCATGATGTGGGTTTGAGTCGGAAAAACCACTCCAGGTTTTTCAATGTCCTTTTTTAAAATCTTTCTAGAAAAGATAAACAAGAAGTTTAAATAAAAACAATAATTTTATTCAGAAAAAAACACTAGATTTATAATTTTTGCGATCGTCAAAATAAAACATATCATGCCATTATTTATTAAAATCATCATCTATTAAAAATAAGGAAAACATTTATCGATGTCGGTGAATAAATTTGATAACAATAAAATCTACATCTATACGATATTGAATTTTAATACCTTATTGATGTTGGCATTGAGAAGAATTCCAAATATAACAATATATAAAATATAAATGGACTGTGATAGTCATTCAATCACTTGATAAAAAAAATGGTCAAGTACTTGTATAATCAATTTTTTATTGATCTTGCATCCCATTAAGTAATGTAATAATAGTGATAAGCTATTTTTAGTTTTTTTTTTTCAGTTTTAATTTAAAAAGTAAATTTTGATTATTATTCAACCAATTTGAACTTTTTTTTTTAACCTGGCGAGTTTATTGCCTATGGCAATCTCTTCCAACCAACCAGAAAGATGTTTTTATATGCCCTAAGTGTAAACCAGACTGGAACCCTATTTAAAAAAATCTGGGTTTCAGCGGGGATCGAACCCGCAATCTCCGGATCGGCAGACAAGTGTCTTACCACCAGGCTACGGAGGTCGCCTTTTATATATGTTACGAGTATTACATTAATTGTATTATACTGATTTTTTTTGTAAATACAAAGTTTTGATTGGAAATGCTTCTCATCAAAATGTGTCCATTGATTGGTTGTTAAAATCAATATTTAATATTAATTAAAAAATAGAAAAGACAACCAAGATCATGGCAATTAATAACGATCGTTCTTAAAGGTTTCCAGGCTTTGACGAGGAAATTAATAAAAAATATATGATCGTTTAAAATTTATAAATCACCTTAAAGATAGATTTTTTACGTACTTAGTTTTTATTTCTAATATTTAATTTTCATTCATTTTTAATTATATTTCACTCTATACGTTCTATCAGATACACAGGAAAGCCATAAGACTCCTGCATCCAGGTCGGTTCACAGTCTGGCACTTTATGCCTTTCTGAGTTCTGCCCGAATCAGTCCCACATATCGTAATTGTTTATTTTCAGGGCTTTAGATCAGTCATACGGCCCCGAGGCCTGAGGGAAACCACAAGAACGACTCATCTTGGAGTCTTATTTGTGAATATCGGCATCTTGTAGACTAACGAAAAAGATTACATGAAAAAGTTAGAGATCGTATTCCCATTTCCCTGCGACCTCACAGGTCTTTTTCTTTGGAAAATATTATTTTTACATATTATTTTTTTTTGCAAATTATTTTTTGTACATTGGTTTTTATATATATTTTTAATTTAATAGTTTTAACATTATATTGTTTTTTTTTTGTAGGAATTATATCAGGATTCCTCTCAAACTGCTAGGCGGTACCGAGAATATATCCACAGTGTCCCTCAGTTGGTTCAATATCTCTATACCACGCGTGACTAAGTGTTTAGCCATGATATTCGTTCTGTAAATTGGTATGTAAAACAGAGGATGATTCCTTGCATGGCTGTATTTATTAGAGACATGTAAACTTAGTGCTTCTAGTATCGCGGGATAGTTAAAGCAACCTTGGAAAACCTTTAGTAGGAATATCGCGATGAATTTTTGTCTTCTTGGTTCGAGGTTTCTATAGTTACAGACCGTGAGTAGTTCGACATGGTGGGCATGTTTAGGGTAATTACCCTTTTTTCTTTACCATGGTATTGTATGTTCTTTGTAACAGTCTCTTCCAACCAACCAGAAAGTGTTATTAATGGGCCCTTAAGTAAAAACCAGACTGAAACGTCATAAAAAATAGGTACCAATAATAATTGAACCCACAACCCCAGAATGGAAAACATACGTTTTATCAACTAGATCATCGAAGTCATCTGTGTTAATTAAATATAAGTCAGCGTTTTCGTAACTAAAAGTGTTGTCTATTTAACATTTAAAATTAAAGTGTAATTGACATTTAAAAAAAATATTTTGATTAATTATTCGAGTCTGACAACTATAAGTATTTGTGGTTAATGCAGGTATCTCATTGCACCCAAGCGAGTTGAGTAGGCCCCTATAAGTACATCTTCCGTCACTGACCTCGGAGCATTTCTGAAGGTCTCTGTTTATTACAGGACCACGTCTCAATGGAATGTTCCATGACCTGTTAGTTTCGTTTTGTCCAACATTTAACGCAGCGTTTTCAATATTAATCTGTAGTGATATATACATTTTAAGTTTATTTTCTTAAAATGTCTTCTGACATAAATTCTCTAATTTGATGTAAGTAAATAAAAAAAATAATGTTTTGTATTAGATTATAATTTTTAGTAAAAATTAAAATTATTCTGATTTAAAAAATAAAAAGATAAACCAACATCTTCTAAATTTTTCGTAGTATAACTAAATAAAAAAAAAAACTATTCAAATTACGATACAATTTTCTTGTCATATTCCATAATTAGTTAATTATCAGGCAATGAAGGATTAAATGTTCTTTTACTTTCAATCTTCCTTGTAAATCGAAGATTACAAATATTTGTTTTACGTGTAATGCATTTAAAATTGCTATTATTTATATACGCTAATTAGTTACTTTTGATTGTGGAGTTTTATGTTTAAAATTTCATAGCATATTATTGAAACACTAACATTTCAATAGTATAGTATTGAATCGAGAAGTTACGGAACCCGCTTTGATTTTTTTCTGATGAAAAAGGTATTTTTCTATTTTATTGTTTTATTCAGAATTTATTAGTTTTCCTTGCTTTGCAGTCTAATGGTGTTTTGATCACAACTGGGCCTTGTTTTCGCTGCTCGGAGGTTCGACCCACATAATGAGAAATGGCGTAGGTACTGAAGACAGAGAGGCTGAAAAAAATCTCCCATGGCTGCTCGGCAGCCGCTCTCTGTAGGTCAGCGCAGTTCATTGATCCACTTGGAATATTCTCGATAAATCTCTCGATTATACAACCACAATCCTCTCTCCCTCGTATCGTGTTCCTACGGTTTATATGTTTTTAAAAGAGCCTTAACAAAACGGGGGACATTTTTATAGTAACATACATCCTAGATTGCATGTATTAAACAATCTTACAATAAAAACTGAGTAAAAATTTCTTAAGGCACAAGGTATTTAATCTACTAATGCTTTTCATTTCAATAAAGTGTATTATTTATTTACTTACCTATTACTATAGATACATACATAAGATTGAAACACAAATTAAAGGGGAAGATTAACATAAGGTATAAAGATATATTTATTAAAAAAATACAATTTTTCTTATATTATTATAAGATTTAAAACATATAATTATAAGCTAAAGAAAATAAGTTTCATACGCAGAATACCATAATCGAATCCTCTCAGATATTTTGACAGATAAACATTGGAATTTTTTTACATATAAGGATCTATTTTTTAACAGTCAAAAAGTGTTAGAATATAACATGAAATTTGAGTAATTTTCTTCGTTTTATATAAAACAGGATTTCAATTATTTTAGAAAGCATTTTTACTCAAATTTGATTACTTAGATTTATAAAAATATTCTAAGCATAAGTTTTTTTTAAATATTTAAATAATATTTTGTATTTTTTTATCATGTATGTTATTCGGCCATTTTAGCATAGACATCGGTGAAATTTGAAGTTTAAAAAAAATGTAGATATTTTTTTTTCAGAAGAACACGTCTTCAGTCGACTTGACGTTATCACGCAAATGGTAATGCGGCGTCGAATATTTTTATCTTAGTTTTATCTCTTCATTTTTGCAGAATGGAAGTTACCAGCTTTTTTCACATCTGAGAGATTTGGATTGCGTTGAACCGATTTGTTAAGCCAGGAACACTCGGAGAAAAATTGATTAGAACTCAACTTTAAGTTTTCTTTAATTATTTGACATATTTATGGCTATTTTCTTAATGCAAACCCTTGATTTGTGCAATTTGTATTATATTATTGACCACGACCATGAATATATAAATTATAAAATGGACATAAACTAACGTTTTAGTCTTAGATATTAACATTACTACAAATAGATTTAAAATGAACTATTATTAAATAAAGGTGAAATGAAATTGTTAAAAAGTTGGATAAAAGCAATACAAATAATTGAAAACCATAATTGGACGTATATATATCCCAAAACACAAAAAAGGATCCAACATAAATTAAAAAGATGTACAAATAGAGATGTAAAAAAAATCAATCCCATATTTGCCAAAATATGAAACCATTTAATTGAGTATATCGTGGATGAATTACGAAAATGGAGAAAATACAACTTAATGTTTTCTTGAAAAAGCTCTTAATAAATATATTAATGTTAAGATTGGAAGATCTTATATACTCGTTTACAGAAAAATAAACAATGATACAATATTCTTTCACTATCGAAAATTCAGGAACTGGGTGAATTAAAATTCAGTGGATGAATATGTAAACCATATAATTCAGAATATTGTATTAGCTTACACGTAAGAAATTTTGATACAAGGTAAAAATATTAGAGTTGCTTCTAAATAATTTATCACTTTCCTTAAATTTAAGTCACCATGTATCGATTATTTTTACATATTCAGATTTTTATGACACAAAAAACTTACGTTTGTTAGAGCATTGAGTCATTTTTATATTAAAATACACAGAAAAAAATTCAAATGTTTTTATAATTTTTTACATAAAAATATCATTGATGTTAACGGAATCATTTAAGAATTAGCATTATTCAAATAAATGAGTAGTAATCGATTAAATTTATTCACAAAGAAAAATTCAAATTTTAAGAAGCTGTAGGTTTGAAGTTCTATGTCATCACAGTTAGTATCACTGGTGAAAATAGTCAAATGTATATTGATCATCATTAATATTTACTCTGCAACTCAGGACAGGTCTTGGTTGATTGCAGAATTCTTTGCAACTTATGTCTTTTGGCCATCTTAACTTTGGTCTTCCTATTTTTCTACATCCCATCGAATCGCTAAACTAGGGCCAACCTAACCAATTAGCCAATAAAGCAAAGCTTAAAGGTGTCAAATTTAAGTTAAAAGTAAACAAACACTGAAATCTGCAATCCTTTATTTATTTTAAATTATTAACGATTGAGTATTCTTGACTTAAAAAGCAATATGGATGTAACGCAACTTTGGTATAGACACGATAGACCGTTTTGCCTGGTAATTTGAACTAAAAATGCAGCAAAGCTTAGTTCAGTTCATCAATACTCATCTGTAAATCGTTATTTTACTAGCAAAATATATTATCACTATCGCGTCAAATTCTAATAGGATTATTAGAAAATATCGAGCGCCACACTTTTAATCCTGTGACATTTAGGTAGGTACATATTGTCTTTAGGAAGGTGATATGTAGGATTAGTTTTTTTCGTGAGTTTTGTTCAATACGAGTTGTTGTGTAGGAATTTGTTTATTTAACACTTCTTTGTGAAACAATCTGATATGATTATTACCAGATGGCAATCTCTTCCTACTAACCAGACAAAAGTATGTAAAGAAAGTTATGCGCTCGCAAAATAAACTTTAATAATTGAATTAACCTTTACAAAAATCATGAACAGAATACGTAAGAAAGGAATTAATCAAGAACTATATGTTTTTTCATTTATTTAACATTTTTTTGTATAACAATTCGACGGGCTTATTGCCAGATGGAGATCTCTTCTGAACGATCAAACAAAAGAAAAAATAAACGAAGTTACATGATCGCAAAAAAATATTCAAATAATTATTTATTTGTTCAAAATTAATGAACAATGTACGTAGTAAAAACAAAAATGAAATATCATCAATCAAAGCAAAAGAAAAGAATGGTGGAGAAGGAAGGAAAATCGGGAATGAAACACGTTATATTACTAATAAATTAGAGTTTTTCAGTTGCTTTTTTAAACATACAAACGACGGAGCGAGTCTAATGTTAATTTGTAACTTGTTTCAGAGTTTCATTCCAAGGACCGTAAAGGACGACGTAGAAACAGAAGAGTGGCGAACTGGGAAAGTGAATAAACAATCTCTGTTTGAGCATAGCGGAAGTCCATGGTAGGAAAATGCTGAATATTCTTGGCGAGATAAGAGACGATAACGACGGACAGTTGAGGATATTATGCAACACACTTTCAGACATTATCCCTAATGAATTTATTAGTGACGCTTATCAGATGTCTTTCCTAAAATTTTAAATTACATAACTATATGCCGTGACTTTGTCTACAGGGCAGTTGTCTAAACTTTAATCTGACAAGGATTTTACTTTCTTGGGAAACTATTGGAAACGATCAGAGTGCAATTTCGTTGAAAGAACCATTATACAGTAAAAGTCATAAATTAAATTGTCAGAAATATGTTACATTTAATTTTAATTAATCTTGTATAGGTTTTAATTATAATAAAATCTTATCAATGCAAGTCAATTGTTTCATTAATTGAATTTTAATATATTTTGAGGCTGTTTAGTATTTTGACATTTTTACTACTCACTGATCTACTCGTATAAAATAAATTAGATCTA
The DNA here is from genome assembly GCA_949825065.1 of Odontocerum albicorne. Taxonomy (NCBI): domain Eukaryota; kingdom Metazoa; phylum Arthropoda; class Insecta; order Trichoptera; family Odontoceridae; genus Odontocerum; species Odontocerum albicorne. The sequence continues at coordinate 49,967,632 of OX463838.1, read as the reverse complement.
TTTATAAAAATAAAACATATATTAAATATTCATTTAAAGCTTTAAAATATACATAGAGATATAAAAAGAAAATAATAAATTATGAATAACTTGACATATTGATCGCAATATCTGATTGAAATCATAAAATTATAAACTATGACTTATTTTTTGGAAATATAGAAAAATAATTATTATCTAACGGTTATATTATTTGATTCAGTAGTATATGTCCGATTCTCCAAAGTAATATGAATGACCTGTTTCTCAAATAATATATTAAGTATTATTAATGTACAAGGATAGTAAATAATGTAGTTTTAAATATCCTTTAAATGGGTCCTTTAAAGTTAAAGGGTTGTAGATACATTTGGTAGTATGAACCGATTGGAAGTATTCGAAATGTGGATGCACCGGAGAATGCTACGGATACCCTGGACGGAAATGGTCAGCAACACAAGGGTTCTTCAAAGAGACAAAGTTGACAGAGAGTTGCTGACTAATATTAAAATCCAAAAGGTGTCCTACTTGGGTCATGTACTTAGAGGAGCCAAGTACAAATTACTGCAGCTGATCATCCAAGGTAAAATAGAAGGCCGAAGAGTTGTTGACAGGAGGCAAATCTCTTGGCTCTGCAATATACGTGATTGGACTGGCATAAGGGGCGTTGGAGATCTGTTTCGGGCTGCCGGGTACAAAGATGTCTACTCTCAGGTGATATTCAACGTTGGGGTGACCTGACATGACACTGGGAAGAAGAAGATACATTTGAATAAAATAATTTGATGTTTAAAAAAAGTAAATTATTTAAGCTTCTAAATCATTCGTCCATTTGTTGCTGGGCCTCGTAGTTGAGGATGCCCTTGACATTTAATGTCAATTCAATTGGAAAACAAAGCTGTGCCAAAGCAAAGTCAGAGAAATCGTATATATTGTATGAGAAGGTATATTGGTGTGGAAGAGGCGAAGAATGTATGTATGTCAATATAAGAAATTCTGGCACTCTATCCACTCTGTCGACTCCAACAGGGAGATAGCGTGATGGAATGTATGTATGTACATTTTGATTCCAATTTTTTAATACACACAAAGTTGGGGCATGTTTATTCAATCATATCTAAACAGATATACTCGTAATTTGGGATGGGCCATTTTTACATAATTATGCCCATATGGAAAATGTACAGCTAATGATTAATTTCATTTCTCATATAAAAGTAATCTATTTCATACAAACCTCCGTGATGCAGCGGCTGTGTGCTTTATTCACACCTAGGAGGTTGATAAAAAATTTAAAAAGTTTGGTCTATATTGTTTTTATGCAGGTAATCTTATATTTTTTTAGGTTGGTTGAAAAAAAATACATGTGAAACAAAAAACTTAACCAGGTTGTACTGTTTATAACGAAAATGTAGCACAATAGTATACAAACCTGCACTAGTCGGATTCACGTTTGATAATTTTAATATCGTTCAACAGGTAGAATGTGTGTTGGACTTTTTTTGCATATTGAAGTCCAAATGCATTACTTTCCGCGTACGATCTACGCTTAACCGCCTCAATACCGACATATGTGTTGGTGAGTGTCGGTATATTGGATGCAAAAATGCATCGAAGCCGAGGCGGGTCAGTTGCGTTCGTTGTGCCACTTGCCTAGAGGAAAAGTACGTCAGCTTCGGTATTATAATACATATCGGCACAATCGGTTTTTAGAAAGAGATGGAAACACAATACAAAGATAAAAATCCAAAAAGAGATGTGGGACCAAGTAAAAAATATGTGGGAGCTTTGAGATTGTTGGTTGATGTATGTATGTGCTTTTTAAGAACATAAATCAATCTCGATTCAGTGTGGTTTTTTTTTCTTCTGTATTGGATTGAGTAAAAACATATTTTTCTTACTTCAATACCGATAACATCTGATAGTCTTGTTGGTAAGACGCCTGTCTTCCGACCCCAGGGTTGCAGTTTTGGTTTGCGTCGAAATCCATATTTTTGAAAAAGTTGTCGAATTAGTAGTGAAGTGTGAGCTGGTGCATTATCGTGGTGCAAAATCCAGGAGTTGGTCGCCCATAATTCTTTTATTTTCGTTCAAATGACGTAAAACCTCAAGGTAATACTCCTTATTAACCTACGGTCTTGCGGTAAGACTTTATAGTGGACTACTCTGTAGTGGTCGACGAAACCAGCAAGGAAAACTATTGACATTTGATCGAACTTGGTGAGTTTTTTTGTCTTTTCTCTTCAGGAAGCTTCCATTCAGTCTAGTGGTCCATTGTTTCGAAATCATAGCAATACATACACCCACGTGTTTTCACCTATCATGCTGCGTTGTAGTAATTCTGGGTCGTTAGCGATTTAAGCCAACATTTGCTCAGCGATGTTTTTACGATGTTGCTTTTGTTGAAAATTTGACTGCTACTCCTTTTATACCCAAAACGTTAGTAAAATTGTTTTGTATGAACCGTATGAGATACGAATTTTCTTAACAGTCTCCTTTATAGTGATTCAGCGGTTACTAAGTACAATATCCTTAAATTTTCCCACCTTTTAATCGGTGGTTGATCTGCTAGGACGCTCATTCCTCTTGTCATCTTCAACGTTTTCACGGCCCTCTTAAAAACGATCGTAATATTCATAGACCTACAGCTTTAACATAGTATCCTCGACCAAAACCTTTTCCAACATTTTCATTACTTCACTGCACTGTATTCCATTTTTAATGCAAAATTTAACGCAAATTCTTTGTCCAGTCATTTTAAAATGAAAAAAAATCGCAAACGTACCAAAATGCGTTGAAAATACTTGCATGTCAAACACAAACTGCCCATCCAATATATCTGAAAATTTAAGTGTATATCACAGGCAGTAACGCCAATGTGAGAAAAAAGATGTGCTGAATGAAAAAAGACAAGGTATTAAAAAGCAATGTAGTTTATGTATGGAAGTATCACATTTAGACGCGTAAACAAAATAAGTCAACCTCCAAATCTTTATTTACTGGTTTCAAAATATCTAGCCAGTCTTTTATTGTTCAATTTGTCTGGCAACATTATTGTATCGCACAAGCCCATACAAGGTAGCTAGGCGTTTCTTCAATTATCTTAGAATAGGTACAAATTTGGGTTGAATGCTTTTTGTATATCTAGGTAGATTTACGCAACTTAACAATTCGCTTATTAAATGAGTTAATACTATTTGAACAAGATGATTCAGATGCAGAATTGAAATGTTACTAGCATCTCTTCTCAAGATAAAATCTTTTCCCTGTTGTGACGATTTGAACCTTAAACTAGATATCAAATGGTTAAGTGTTATAAGTATTAGATATGACCAGTATCATAGGGTACTCGTATTAAAACATGTACTTTCAAAACTAAAACTTGAAAAATTTATTTCCTGTATTTACTGGAGAGTTCGTCTCATATTATAATTCCATCCTGTATCAAAAGCTGAATATAGAGTATATTACGCATAGCTGAAACTCTTAATCAACGTAAAGTGCTCATAGATCACCGATCCCACATGGGAAAGCTAGAGAGCTGATGGCGAATTAAAAAAAGGCATCCCTTTTGGTTCCAAAATATTCATGATTATAACTATCAAAATTGAAAAGCTGTCGAGTGCCACCGGTGACAGAAATATGTGTTTTACTTCGATCACCAACGTCAAAACGATGAAAAAAAAGACTAAGAAATTATGAATTCTCATTGGAATAGTATCTTGAACGTCTTTGATTTAATTGAACTCACCACAAATGTTGATTAAAACATACTGCTTAGAAGTTTTTTTTAAATTAAATTTGTACTTAAACATAAAACCATTATAAAATATTTTTTAGGAATTTAATGACAACATTTCGAAGAAAGCAGAAGAAAAAGGTACTTAGAACAAATCACAGACACTTTTGAAATTGCGGTTTCCTTCAAATTTCAATAATAATTTATGTTTTAACGGCTTTTTCAATGTCTTTGAATGCCGCTTAAATATATGTAAATATATATATTTTTTAAATAAAAAAAGGCCCATGGGATAGACAAAACAACATTTTCTTACGGATACTGCATTGATAATAACTATTTCTTTGTACAAGAACAGAAAAAAAAAACGGAGAAAGAGTTGGCCTTTTTAAGTGCGAGAAAATAATCACCAGAGTACTAGAGATTTTTCTCAGAAAGTTCCACTTTTAAAGTGTATTGGTTGAAATGGGATTAATGTTTAAGTCAGTCAACTAATGAATAATTTTATCATCTTTCCGATAACGATTACCCATAAATCTTAAGGAATTTAAAACGTTTTAAATTATTTTGTACTATCTGTTAATCAATTGTCTTCAGATTACGTTTGAAATGGATTGAATTATTTTAGTTTCATTAATTTGCTTTGATGTTTTTGTCTGGTTTTTTTAAATATCCCATCTCAGAAAATGTAAAAAAAATCGGTCAGATTAAACAGTTTCCTATCTTCGAAGCCGTGATACCCACTTTAACTATTTTGTTGATAATAAAATAAAATATTTTGAAAAATGATGTGGCTTAGAAAGTTTTTCTTGATTTCTTTCAAATATTGAATAAGAGTATTTCACTCATTTATATAAAAAATACTAAGCAGTATAATACATATTTAAAATGTTGAATTTAGACTTGACAAACATCAATCCATTTATTTCTCAATTTCTTCGGTAATCGCAAAATGGAAAGTATGTATGTTAAGTTAAAACCTTTTTTCGAATAAATCTCAACGTATAAAGTTTAAACATATGAAACAACAAGGGATGTTATTAAAAAAAAATACGTTTATTCTAAATTGGGTCTTGAAAGATTTTCGCAATTATTTTGCTTACCTATAGAGTAACGCATTCTCGTTTCACACATATATGTATTTTATCTTCAATTTTCTGTGAACATATATAACATATTGGATCCAACCGGAGGCTAAAACACGTGCACGCTATATCTGAAAGTGCATATAATTGATTGGATGAGATGAATCGCGGTTAGCAGAGTGATAGGTCACTGAACTACTGAGAGAAATTATGCACTTATTACATTAAATGCAACACGAGAGATTTTGTAAGTACAAGTTTTTATAATTATAAAATGCGCAAGTAAATCTTATCTGATACAAAATTTAACTTAGAGTAATTTTTAACATTACTTTAAAAAATGCTATCATATTATACAATACATAAACAAATTCTTCCTGAAATATTCAGAGACAAGGGTAATCAACTGCATCTGAGAAATTTGATTGATTTTTAAAATTCATTTCTCATCATACATTAAAAAATATATAATCGTATTGAAATGAATGCTTGAGAAATCAGGTACGGCGCTTTTTACGAGGCTGCACTCATATGTAAGTGTTCTGAGTAAAATTAATACATATTTGATACTTTTATTAAAATAGCGAATACGATTGTCACACTTAAAGCAAATTACAGTCGTTACAATAAATTAAAGTACAGTCGAAAGTACAAAACATTAGGTAAAATCAACAACAAAAAATTTGAAACAGATTTTTATAACTTTATGTGTTATTACGTTTTGTAACTTTATAATTAACGTTTGAATTGATTATTGAAAAAAAGTATAAATATTTCATAATTAAAAAGAATGATAAATGTTTTAAAGTGTAAATGTTCATTCTTATTAGTTTTGTGCTTATAACAGAGTATCTTGGTTCAATTTTAATTTATTTTATTTGAGTTAATAATTTAGTAGCTTTCCATATTCTTCTACACTTAAGTATCATAGCAAGCGCGTCCATAAAAAATAGTTATTTTTTTGATTGAAAGTCGTTCATCATAAACTACTTTCCACCAGTGAAATTTTAGGGATTCCTTCAATGTATCGGATCTCGAAGATCGCCTAGAAAAACATTTGATTGTATCACCAATATTCTGTTGTCAGAGCTTGTTTGATTAGTTTGTTCAAAGTACATGTTATAAAAACGATTTGCATAAAAAATACCATTGATATTCAAAGGACCTTTTTAATAAAATATGTTGAAATTAGTGTTTTAAAAATGACGTGTAGAATCTGTTTTTTTTTTATGGTTAATGTTACAAAAGTTACTCTCCATGCATTTATGAAAGTCTTAACACATATGAGAAAACTTGATAACGTTACTTATAAATCTTATCCAATAATACGAGTATTATGATAAGCTTTATTAGGTGATGAAAATTTATTTCGCGTTTTCATTTTCAAAGAGTTAAGTTTGAGAATGATTTTCTACAGTAGTATTGTAATAAGGAATATATATTTTTTATTAGATATCAAATTCAAATATGATATTTAAATTACGAGTACATTAAAAATGGCAGCCGTAGTCTAATATTTAGCATTCAAACTCATCAAGCTGGATTCCCAGGATCAATTTCTGGTGGACCCTTTTACATCCGTTTACTTCGATTCCTCTACCACTCACACTGCTATGGTAGACAAAATAAGTCCCTATTCAGTGCGATTACACAAGAAGAACGAAATTGTCTATATTTTTTTATAAGCGCGACGTCACATAGTGACGAAGAAGGACCTGCCCAAAGGGGCTCCTTAGCCGATGGCGACATACCTGAGATATGCTGTATATCATAAATTTTTGTAGTACTAATTAACCTGTCGATTGTCTTGGAATTTAAATTTCTTTATCATCAAAACTTAGGATAGATCTGTCAATACTGTAGGTTGACTGGAGTGTAACAGCTTGCACAAAATAGACTAGTACAAGCACATGCGTCTTCTGTCCACAGGATGGCTAACAATCATTTCGATTACGAGAGATTGCCTATTGTATCGTACTTTAAAAATCATATTGTTACATGCTCATGCATTTCTCTTATAAATGAATTTCATCATACGAATAATAAACTTTTTGACAGTTTAAAATGTGTATTTATAAAATAATTTTACATTTAACGTTCAAAAGAAATTTTTCAATTATAAATGAATATCGTTTACCGAAAATATATTCTTTAATTAATAACTTAAAACAGTATTTTTTAAACACTTTATAAAATAAAAAATGCAATCAACTCAATATAAAATAATTCGTTCCTTACTTACTATATTTAAGATTATATTTGGGATTTTGGAAATAACCGTGCGTTGAAATAATTTCTGCATAACATTTTCTATTCACTTTGATACTTGATTTATCAAGTTGTAGAATCTCAAGAATTCGTCGATTCAAAATGTTGATAAGAGATTTTTGTTCTTATTCTAAAAAAGGAATAGTATATTATATAAGGATTTTTAACCTTCTACTTTTCCAAGGAAGCTATGCGGTGAAAGTGACTTAGATATATTTTTGACTACTATTCAGCAATAGAAGAATAACTTTAAGTTATTTTTCTTTTATATTTATAGACATCATCTGTGGCCTAGTTGGTAAGACCTTTGTCTCCCAACTCGGAGGTTGCGGGTTCTATTCCTGTTGGAACCCAGATTTGTTTTAAAGTATTCTAGTCTGATTTTCACTTAAGGTCTCTTTGACTTCTGGTTGTTTGATAGCGATTGCCACATGACAATAAGCCCACCAGGTAATACTGTATACAAAAAAGTATAATACAATACTATTATATTTTCAGTGCAATACAAATATGAATATATTTTAAGAAAGAAAAAGCAATTTCACAAATAAAATAAATTCTTAATGTTTATTCTAATTTTGGTAATCAAAAATTATATTACAAGGTTTTATTTGATAGAAAATCAAATATACAGGAGTCTTTTTCTTTCCCTTTTATTCTTATTGCTATTATCTTAATTCGTTTTTTAGAGCTAACAATATTGGAATATTAAGTGAGTTGAACAACTAGATACTTATATTATATTATGATATGATTGGATTAGCGAAGGAATGAATATGTATGTGAACTGTATTTTTCTGCATTACAATAAACGCAACACTTGAATTGTATATTTTTGGATTGTCAAACATTATTACTCTCCCAATGTAGTGTTGTCAAAACGATTTTGAAAAATTGTCTTTATTACAGCTGCGTTTTTATCTTTAAGTAATGTAAATGTTAACAGCTACTTTAAGAAAACAGTAGTAATGGAAATGTTAACAGCCATTATAATATTTTACCCAAGTTTAGTAGATTGAGAGGACTCAACAAAAAAGGAGAAGGAAGTTAATGATCTCTGAAATTCAAACTTTCATGAAATGAAAATAAAAGATAAAATGCGGAAGCTTCTAATGTAAATGGGTTATGAAATTATGCTTCACAGCACTAAATACTGAAAGCTGTAGCACATTTGGTATTGGATCTTTGAGGTCTCGTAGCCAGAATTATTATTATTATCGCTTCCGCTTTCTTCGAATAAATTTGTATGACATTAATGTGTCTTAGAGAAACGCTTAAGAATAACGTAGGAAAGTGGTAAACAACTGAATAAATGAATATTGCTTGCGTAAGAGAGTGCACACGATACCAAGACTTTTCCTTCAGGACAAATTTCAATTTCTATATACGTTCATGACTTTACATTGCTTGTATAAGAAGCTGTAGGGTAAGCAAAAAAACAGCTATTTGTTTACATATTTATTCGAACACTCTCAGTTATGTATTTCCTTTTTTATTAAGTGTTCTCGTGAAGATTTTTTTTGATATGGTTTTATAAATAAATAATTTAATCACTGAAGTCAATAACGTGAAAAAGTTTTCGTTAAATATATTTGAGTGATAAACTTCCAAGAAAAAAATGACACTAGGCATTAAAGATTTTCAACCACTAATTATAACAACATTAATTTACTGTAGGCATTTTGTCGTTTAATCTTTCTTTGTAGTTTAATCTTATTTAATTTTAAATAATTAAATAAAGCTTTTGATCATACATAAAGAAGTAAAACAATAAAGAAGTATCAATGAAAATACGTGTGTGTTATTATTTCTGAATATAACTTAAATTACTCAATTTATTTTAAAAACCTTATGTTCATGATTAAAACGATGCTTGAAGCATATTTACAATAAAAAATACTGTTATATAATTTGTATCAACACATATTTCCAGCTAAAATATATGGTTGAATGATTAAAGTTAAGTTATTTTGTAATAAAACAATACATGGTATTGTAAAACAATACATTTATGGAATACCATAATGCCTTGTTCTACCCACTGCTAAGGGATTTTTTAAATGAACTCCTCCGCTGAAGATAAGGTGAAAGCCTTCTAGTTGGGATTTTACTCGGAGTGTCGGTCCGATTTATGGACACCTTACTCCTTCATCGGATGTATTGAACGGACTTGTTTGATTGATATTTGGGTGGTGGTGTGGAAAGTTTTTATTGAATTAGAGAGGAAGGATAAGGGTTGATACATATATTAAGGTTACAAATACATATATCGGGTACATATTAATATACTTATATTTATGTGTCACGAGCGTTCATAAATAATTATACAGAAAAGAAAGGATAGAGATATATACGTAGATATATATGTATTAAAATAAAATATATTACGAAGATAGGTGGGGGGAGAACGCTGTGACTTTAAAATAAATAGTAAATAGATAAATATGGGAGTAAAATAAACTACGTGTTATATATGCGCTCTAGGCATAATTCGGCGCCTACCGTTGCGAATAGGTGGTCGGGGGGTTGTGCGAAGAATCCGCTTCGGCCTGGGGTGAATGATATTCGCGCTCACGTCGTAGTCCGACAGTGAACTGATTAGGGGGTTTGGGTGGCTCGGGAGAGAACTGTAGAACCTCTCGGCCAGAGAGATCGCGTATTCTCGGATGGTGGGGAGATCTAAATCTTCATGAAGCCGTTTGTTGCTGACAAAGTAGGGCGCATCCATAATGATGCGCATTGCCTTGTTTTGCAACACCTGGAGTTTACGCATGTGAGTTTCGGCCGCGTGGCCCCACACCGGGATGGCGTACGTCATCTAGGGACGTATGATGGCCTTGTATAAGTTTAACTTGATACGAGGGGACATCCTACTGTGTCTGCCCAAGAGTGATGTGAGGGCTTTCAGAGTGCCGTACGCCCTCCCGGCTATGTTGGTGGTGTGCTTTTTCCAGGACAGCTTCGCGTCGAGAGTGACGCCGATGTATTTCACCTCGTCGCACCACGGAACGCTCTGGCCGAAAAGTTTGAGTGGTCGGATGGAGTCGGGACATCTTCGAGAAAAACGGACTGCTGCGCTCTTGGAAGGGTTTATTTTGACCTTCCAGTTTCTACACCAGCGTTCTAATCTTGGGATGAAGTTTTGAATGTGAGAGTGGGAATTGCAAGAGTGTCTCGAAGTCGAGAGAAAAGCCGTATCGTCTGCATATTGAGCCGTGATAGATCGGCGGTTCTGGAGAGAGGGCATGTCGCTGGTGTATATATTGTAGAGAGTGGGAGAGAGGAGGGCTCCTTGCGGAACCCCCGCTTGAATGGGGCGGTGAGAGGAATTTATACCGCTCACCTTGACGGAGAAGGTGCGGTCTCTTAAAAATGAAGCTATGATTTGCACGAGGTGGAGAGAGATTCCGGCCTTGTGCAGTTTGAAGAGCAGTCCGTTGTGCCAGACCGTGTCGAATGCTTTCGCTACGTCCAGCGACAGGAGGGTTGTTTGTTGTTTTTTATTATAACCAGTCACTATATGTTCCACGACGCGAAGAAGTTGATGGGAGGTCGAGTGTCGCGGTTGAAAACCGTGTTGCGTGTGTGGAATTATGTTAAGCGAGGTTATCTCGCTTGTTAGGCGATCGAGGATAAGTCGTTCGAGCACTTTACCTAGGGTAGGCAGTAAGCTGATCGGGCGGTGATTTTCGGGGAGTGTGAGTTTTTTACCCGGTTTTGGAATCATTATAACGTCTGCGCATTTGAGAGCAGTAGGGAAGAATCTATGCCTGTAGCAGGCATTGAAAATTGCTGAAATGGCGCAGACGGCTTTATTCGGGAGTTTCTTTAGGGTGAAGTTATTTATAGAATCTGGACCGGGAGCTCTCTTATTATGGAGGTCGTGAATAATTTTATGGACTTCTTTCGGGGTGAAGAAATCCGAAGTTGGGGGAGGTCGTGATGCGATAATTCGTTGGACCGTTTTGTCAACTGAGGCGGAGTGCGACGGGTTGACGAGGTCTGAGTTTGGGGTAAAAGTGAGGGCGAGCGAGCTCGCAAAGATTTCGGCGCGATCTCGCGCCGAGAAAACTGCGCCGTTCGGGCCCGTTGGGGAGGGCCGTTGAGGGGTTTTACGGAGAGAACAAGTCAGCCTCCACTTTTTGTGTTCCTCGACTTCGAGTGATTCGATAAATTCGCCCCAGCGATCGTTACGATGGCGCTGAAGGTCGAATTTGATCTGTTTCACCAGACGATTGTACAATGTTTTGTACGTGGGGTTGGCGGTGTTCTGCCATAGCTTCCTGATCTTGTTCTTCTCCGCGATTTTTATTTTAATATCGACGGGGAGCAGGGGATCCGGCTTTTGAGGAGGTCTCAATTTTGAGGCTGACTCGAGGGCCGATTTGATGTTGTCGGTGAGATAACTTACCGCTACATCGATGGCCTCGGAGTCAGGAAGAGAGGTCGGCACTCTGATGTTAGATTCGAGAGTGGCCGCGAAATCATCCCAGGAGGTGATATGTCTCCTGAAGGGGAACGGATCCGGAAGGGGGTTGTTATCCGTGAGAGTTAATAAAACCGGGTAGTGATCGGACTGCAACTGCTCTAGCACTAGCAAGTCGCTGTTGAACGGGATGTCGTTTTTGATGATGATGTCTAAGACGTCTGCAGAGTCGTTATCTTTTTGGGAGTATCTAGTCGGAGTGGCGGGGGCGTCCACAAAGTAATTTTTGCGGGAGGAGATCTCGGCTAGCGTGCGGCCGTGAGTGTTTTTGACTCTGCTGTGCCAGAGCTGTGTTTGGCATTGAGATCTCCCGCTACTATAGTGGGAAGATTGTCCGCGAAAAGTGAGTCCAAATCTGACTCGAGAAATGGTAATGTCGGTCGGAGATACACGGACACGAGCTTGAGAGGACCGTGGTTGAGGGTTTGAACCACAACGCTGGTGCTCTCCATGTTGTCCGTGGGGGGAGATGCGGAAAGGCAGTGATCGAAACTCGCCTTTATTATGATAGCTGTGCCGCCTCCTCTGCCTGTGAGGTGGTCATTACGGTAAACATAATAATTACGAAGTGAGTATCGGTGACTGGGTTTTAAGAAGGATTCGTTTATCATCATCACATCTAGGTTGTGCTCGACGATGAAGTCCTCGATTTCTTGCTTGTTGGTTTTGCAAGTGCCGTTTGCATTCCAGAACGCGACGGTTAGATGGCAGGGTCTGCTGACTCTAGCCATTGTGAGGCACACACATTGCGAGGGCGTTGAAGACTTCGCGGGCCATATTCATGGCCTCGTCGAGGTTCCTCAATACCGCGGATATGTCGGCCTGCGATGGATAGCGCAGATTAGGGGGTGTTACTTGGGGGGGCGGTTGGGTGGAGAGCTGGGGGCGGGCATTTTTCGTAATGCTCGCGTATGAGATCGCGGGGGACGCGACATTCAACACTGGTTTCGCTAGAGGAGGGGACCTCCTGGGGGCTTCTCTGGCTGGGGGGGGCGCGGAGGAGAAAGCTTGATTGGCATTTCTGCTAAGAGGGTGTGAGGAACAGCCTCTGAAGTTGGCCGGGTGGTCACCGCCACAGTTGGCGCATCTCGCGGGAGAGTCGTCCGGCTTTTTGCAGTCGGACGTTCTGTGGTTGCGTGCGCATTTAACGCACACGGGAGGGGCGTGACAGCTGCCAGTGCTGTGGAAAAATTTTTGGCAGCGGTGACACTGTCCTGCGGATGTATTTTTTCGCAACTCCTCCACGGAGATCTTCATGTCGAAGATGCTGTGGAGGTCGTTGTAAATTCGGCGTCCTTCAGGGGATTTGGTGAGTTTCACGATCACCAATGGCAGGACTTTCCTCCTCCGGTCCTTCATCCTGAAGACGTTCAGGACCGGGTAGTCGAGGGATTTCAGTTCGGCGATAATCTCCTCGACTCCGAAGGAGGTGTGGACGCCGCGAAGGACTACGAGGAGGGGTCTCTCGCTGTCTAGTTGGTACGTATAATACGGTACCTTGAGACGGCTTGATTCCGTTGCTAGCAGACGGTATGCGTCAACAGACTTCGTCTGTATACGGAGGTCACCGCTGCTCAAAGCCTTCGATGTGAAGGGCATATTGGCAGCGTAAAAGCTCCGAGTATTTTTCCGCATCCCGCAGAATAATAGGCGGGATGCGTTCCGATTTGGTCGGGAAAGTAGCGGCTTGAGCGGGAGCCGGTGTGGCTGGAGAGACTGAGCTCGGTGGGCTAGGTAGCCTCTGCTTTTTGGCGGTGGCAATTTTAGGATCCGAAAGCTCTTTCAGAGGGCTGTCAGGTGACCTCTTTCGACGGTTTGGTACCGTCTGCCAGTCCATGTCGGAATCATCCGGCTGGACAGTTAAAAAGGGGCGAGAAGCTGAGGTGATTTTTATTTTGGGGACGGAGGTGGTGGGTACACCGTCCGTGTTTATTTTGGCGGGAGGGGCCGACGGGGGGTTAGGCTTTTCCAATGTTAACTTGGGCTGGGCGGGGGTGGTCGCCAGCGTTGGTGGGACGAAGAGCGGGGAGACGACTTTGTCGACTTCCGTCTTGTCGCCCACAAATTGAATTGTACCTCGCGTGAGGAGGGTCGAGAGGTAGTTCATGGCTTGCGCGAGGGACTTTTTGTTACGAATTTGGGAGGTAAACTCCTCGAGAGACGTAGGGGCATTTTGGGAGACCGGGGGGTCTTTTACTGGAAGGACCCGCGTAATTTTGCGCTGAGATCCTTTTTTACGTATGCGCCAGTGTACAGCGTCGGCGCTAGTGGAATGCATTTTTTAATAGAAATTATATAAGATATAAGTATATAGATAATAATATAAATCGTACAGAGGGGAGGGGAGGGAAGAGAAAAGTCCGTTCACTCACCCGATGAGGAGACGTCGGTGAACGTCGTCGGGCGTGACAGTCGAGCACCGGTGAAGGCTGGAACTGCGGTGTCGGGGGCCTTCTTTTTCCCTCCTTCTTAGTGTGATGGAGTCCTGATGATGTCTAGGGCTGGGATGATTGATGTTCTTTCGGGCTGGTGATGTTGATGATGCGTTGGAGACACAAACACTGCTGACAAAACACAAGCACTTTGTAACAGCTCAAGGGAAAACTCTCGTCAGCGCTAGCGTGCGTTGAGCGAGCCAAAACCCCGGCTGATGTGACGGTAACGGGCTCCGTTTACTCTTAGGTGGTGAGAGCGTCGGAGAGCGCTGTTATAGGCGACCGTCTAAGTCGGCTGTGAGCGGCCGAAATGATTGGATATGTGCGGCCGAAATTATTGGATATGTGAAAGCCTTGAAACTGGTAGGGTTATACCGTTATAAAAAAGTGGAATAAGCAGTGTTTGATAAAATAAATTACAATGTTTTTAAACCTCCACAACGTTAATGCCTTAACTATAAATAAAATATAATTATCATATATTGTTGACAGAGTGGAAATTTATAGAATATTAAACATTATAAAGTTTTTATTTCAATTGATTTTTCTTCTTTCTACAGCGTGTTACAATATTGACAAGCCGTTGACAATATATTCCTGTGATTATAATGACATCTCTCTTCTTTCAAGACTTTTTGTTTCACAATGTTACTTATAATAATATGGAAAATCATACATTTTGATAAGTTACAACAAACGAATCGTTTTTAATACGTATTCGTAATCATTGTACACTTAGTGAAACTAACACACATAGATTGATAAAAAAAGCCCCCGGCCCCGATAAAATCAATAATCTCACCTTGAAAAAACTTCCGAAAAAAGCCATTTACGCCCTTACCGCCATTTACAATGCCTGCCTTCGACATAAATTCTTTCCAACCCCATTCAAAAACGCCGACGTCATCATGTTCCCTAAACCGGGTAAAAGCCACGTTATCCCTGAAAATTACAGACCGATCAGTCTGCTCCCGACTCTAGGTAAAGTGCTCGAAAAATTAATCCTAGAACGTCTCTCGTTAGAAACTTACTCACGTAACATCATCCCAGATTCGCAACACGGATTTAGGCCATTACACTCTACCAACCATCAGCTTCTTCGCGTTGTAGAACACATCATCAAATACTTCAGCTCCAAAGGCCTCACGACCCTCCTTTCACTAGACGTGGCGAAAGCCTTCGACACAGTCTGGCTCAACGGACTCATATTCAAACTGCACAAGTCAGGTATTCCCCTCAGACTAGTGCAAATCATCGCATCATTCCTTGAAAATCGCTCCTTCTCCGTCAAAATAGACGGTATAAACTCATCCCCTCGCCCCATTCTGGCAGGTGTGCCCCAAGGTGCACTGTTGTCCCCTATCTTGTATAACATATACACGAGCGATATGCCCCAATTTTCACGTACACATTGTATCACCGCGCAATACGCTGACGACACAGCCTTTCTCTCTTCATCGAAATATGAGTCCGTATCCCACAACAGACTGCAAGACTTCATTCCCATTCTGGAGCACTGGTGCACCAAATGGAAGATCAAAATAAATCCCACCAAAAGCACAGCAGTCCGCTTCTCACGCAGATACATCAAACCCATCAGAACTCTTAAACTCTTCGGCCAGAGCGTCCCATGGTCAAAACACGTAAAATACCTAGGCCTCACACTAGACAGTAGACTCTCGTGGCATAAACACGCCCTCAATATCAAATCAAAAGCTCACGTAACACTCAAATCATTATTTCCCTTGATCAGTAAATACAGCAAACTTAGCACGCGCACTAAACTCCACCTATATAAAGCGATCGTCAAACCGCAACTGACATACGCCCTTCCGGTCTGGGGCCACGCGAAGAAAACAACGTAACATCACATTCAGATCATTCAAAACAAAGCCCTCCGCATAATTTTAAAAGCACCCTACATCGTCCGTAATTCAAGACTCCACGCAGATACCAAACTACATACTATCCCCGAACATATGCGCGATCTGGCCGAAAGGTTCTACAGCTCTATATCCCGTCATCCCAACCCAGTCATAAAAGCCTTAGATAACTACAACGCGAACACCAGTTACAGACACACTCGTCCGAAATCAATATTGCGAAACATCCCCCCGACCCCCCCCCCCCCTCTTTAACTCTAATCATCCCCCCAAATGACCCCCCGATTGTCACTCTGAACACCCCATCATCGATAATTCCTCCGGCAGACAGTTTACCCCCATAGGCAACCGCATTTCTCGCCTTCAATAAACATTTTCTACACCTTAATATATTTATAAAAGTCACACACATTTCCCCACTCATTTACTTATCTACATATACTATATTCATTCTTATAATTTATTCACAATTCATTTTTTTTTTCATCCATTCAATATAAAACAGTGTGTGACGACACAAATTTATGTATATTTGTATTTAATATTATGTATATATCATCATATTTATATATGTATTTAATCGTTTATAATTTCTCATAATCATTCATAAAATCAAAACAATTACCACAAACCTATCCTTTCCCGATTCCCAAAAAGATCCAAAAATTTCCAATAAATATCTTAACAGTCAGAACTTATCCGATGAAGGAGTAAGGTGTCCTACCATCGGACCGAAACTCCGAACAAGCTATCCATCACTTGTAAGATTGATAAATTGAAATCTGCTTGGAAGAACCAAATGCAACTTATGCATATGTATTATGTTTAGTTAGTTCCCCAGAATGTCATTGACTTATTCACGTTGTTATATGGACCGATTAAAGGGAATTATTCTGGACACATTGCATTTCATGTGAGGAAAACTTGGTTAGTTTATCCCGTAAGAGAAATCTAAAGAAACGCAATAAATGAATAGCACTTAGGGTAAACAATTATTCGAGAACTTGGGAAGAATAATTCATGATAAGTGATACTGCATTAGCATCTTTGATTCCTTCACCATACATTAAGTTCCAGAATGAACTCAATTTTTATATAACATTTTTGTGTCCTTGTATTTAAGATAACTTGTTATCACAAAACATTATATGAATATTGCTATGAGCAAAAACTGTGACATAATTCTTGGGCAGTAAAAAGTCTTACAAATATGTAATATTATAATAAAAAAGGGAATATGTGATGAATTTTTATGAGCCAATCAGTGAAATGTATTACTTTTTACTATGCTTGAAAATTATTTAAGTTTTTTTCTAAGGATACGAAGTTAATAAGGATCATGATCATTTCGACAAGTTGATTTTTGGAAAATCTTCCATTTTAAAAATGACAATTTAAATATGTAAGATGTATAATGTTTGGTAAATTCCTTTTATTTATTTTCTTATAATACTCGTACCATAATGACTAAACAAAACAATACACGATTACAAAAGATAATTCTCCAAAAAGAATTTTAAAAATATCAGTAATAGATTTTTTCTTAAATTTATTGCAGTGAAAGCTTCTCATATAATTTAATATAAGACCAAAAAAAATTGATTCTTCCTTGAATGTAACCAACCTTCTAGTACGATAATGCGTGCAAAGAATGAAGAATGCTAAATATTTATTCATGATAAATTGAATGAGGAACAAAAGACAAAAAAGTATACATTATAGTATTTATATCGAACATTTTAATAAATTGACACTATCGCATAGAAAACACTTTTTCTAAGGTCCGTCACGCTTTGAAAGTAGAAGTTTCTACGAGACGCTTTAATTTTGACATGTACTTCTATGTAATATAAGCACTTTTAGAGTGATTTTTAGAGTGATTTTGGTGAATATGACATTACACATGTTGAAAGAGTCAAAGACGAGGACAGACAACATGAGACTGTAGCGACCGAAACCCAAGTCCCTAAAAGACTAAGAATATAAAAGCGTTTTAGAACCTTATAATTAGAGGGAAATACTCGTATTACTATATCATTAATCGTTTTGAATTTAAAAAAACATCCTAGGATCGTCATATTACCATATTATTAAGTCATACATACATTTTTGAAATATATTTCGTTTGTAAAAAGTTAAATAATTAAGCTTTTATTTGTATTTTTTTTCATTACAATAGCAATGAAAAGTTAAAGAAACATATCTTATATGTAAATTCCATTGGAAGTTAATGTTAACTATATATTTATGATAAAATTTACATAAAGCTTGATTATAATAAGAAAATAATATTAAGAATGCTTTTTAATTATACAATAGCACATTTAATTATTAATTAAAAACAATAATTAGCATTGATTGGACTGGCATAAGAGACGTTTTAGATCTTTTTCGGGCTGCCGAGGACAAAGTGATATTCAACGTTGGGGGACCTGACATGACACTGAGAAGAGGAAAAATATTTGTCAAAGAACCAACTGTTCTCCAGTCCGAGGGTTATGGATTCAATTCTCGTCGAATCCCAATTTTTTTAGAAGGATTGTAGTCTGCTTTTTTACTTAATGTATTTTAAACATATTTCTGTTTAGTAGGAAGATATTGAAATTTACAATCAATAATATAAATACATAATCATCACGTCACATCAATAATATACATACATCATCATCACGTCACATCAATAATATAACTACATGATCATCACGTCACATTAATAATATACATACTCGTACATATCATCCCGCCACATCAAGTCACATGTGCCTTGTGGTGGTAGATCTCCAAATTTTCCACAGATCTCCGAAGTTTCCAATCCAAACACACTTCTTTCGTCTCTTACATATTCATGCATCTCGTCGTGCACATTATTTCGTTTTTCTCACTTTACTTTCGTTTCTTCGGTCTACCTGTTCACGCACACCCTACACTTGTATACTCACATAGTCATTCATTATCTCCACATGTCCAAACTATCGTAAAGCTCTTTTTTCTTCCTCGTACTTTAAGCATATATTGTATTTCATTTTAGAAATAACTTAAAGTGAAAACGAGCCGATGCTAGATATACACACATTTAAGAAAAATATGTAGGGTAACAATGTATGACAGAATACGGAATGAAGTGATAAAAAATTAATGCGAATTATAGATTGATATGTATTGAGTAAGATAAAAAAAGTACTTTGAGATGGTTTGGGCACGAGGAACGAATGAATGAAGATAGATTATAGTTCGGAAATTCTAGGATGAGTCCTGTGACAGCTTACAAATTTGCCCCAATACAACCTTATGTAATGTATTTACCTAAATAACTGGCTATTTATTAGAATTGAGGCTTATATTAAAGTTGATAAAATAATTAAAATTACTGAACATCATTACAAGGTTGTATTGGGGCAAATTTGTGAGCTGTCACAGGACTTATCCTACATTTTCTTAACTATAACAAAACGAACATATAGTGCACATGTGAGTGGAAGACGTGATAGAGGAAGACCGAGGAAGTATAGTTGGACAAATTACTGATGTTTTGAAAGAATGAAAGGTATGAAGAAGGATATGTCGTGGGACCTGTATAAGTTAATTTACGTGGAAGAGGTGAAATACGTGTAGAGATAAGAAAATCTGGCGAGAGATAGGAAAGTTTTCTCTGTATACCCTAGCAAAGACATTGCGCGAGTGTATGTATATGTAATAAATGTATTTTTCTCTGTAGACAGCTGAGTTGAGTGTATGTATATGTACAATAATAAATGTTTTTTTTCTCTGTAGACAGCTGAGTCGAGTGTACTCGTATGTATATGTAATAAATGTTTTTTTCTCTGAAAACAGCTGAATCGAGTGTATGTATATGTAATAAATGGATTTTTCTCTGTAGACAGCTGAGTCGAATTCACTTTACTAGAAACTCTTCTATTAAAATATCTGAAGTATCAGTGTGTGCTTCTCCTGGATGTTAACAGCTTATTTTTGATCTGCAGAGATGCGATGCAACCTATATGAAGTGTTCGTCATGTAAAACTGTAGAACGAGCAACACCTATTGTTCTAGTTAGCTACGTGCACTAGATTAGAAACTTACTCGCATCTGAACGTGTTCGGGAAAACATATTTAGTAAGAAAACCGCAGAAAATATACCAAGGGAAAACGTACTATAAAAAACCTTTGTAGATCTTCCGATGTGTGATAGTAGTAAATACAGTTTTGTTTCTAAATAATAGATATGACCGACATCATAAATATCTTTATACCTTCCAGCACTAGGTAGAAAAAGTGCCTGTTTCGTTCGAAGGGAGTAAAACAGCGCGGAGTTCGAACCGACGACCTTCCGCATGGAAGTCCAGTGCGTTACCGCGTGACCATGCACCTCACAATGCTGTAGGTTTACTGTTTGTAAATGTGTACATATAAAATTTAAAAAATTGATTAGACCTCCCAAAAAGCGTTGTCTTCAAGTGCTTCCTAAAGCTGCACACGCCACCTATATAATTAACACAAATAATGACTTTTCTAAGTTAGAATTATTTAAAAACCTCCATAATAAGAGATATTTTGACTTGCAATTTGGTTAAATGGTTACACCACTATGATTTATATATTTATTCAACCCTTCACTGTACAGTCAATGTGGTGGGCTTACTGCCAGTAGGCAATCTCTTTTAACCATCCAGACAATCGAAAATGAAGGAAGTTATGTATATATGGTTGCAAAAAATATTCAAATGGTTATTAATTTTTATAAAAGTAAAAGTGACATATCATCAATCAAAGGAAAAGGAAGGGATGGTGGAGAAGAAAGAAAAATCAAGAATGAAACACGTTATATTACTGAACAGAAATTAAGAGTTTTTTTGTCGCTTCTTATAGCGTACCAAGGATGAAGTTAGTCTAAAATTGGTTTGTAACTGGTTCAAGAAACTCACTGCATGGACAGTAAAGGACGACGTAAAAAGAGAGGAGCGGTGAACTGGAAAGGCCAATAGACAATCTCTGTTTGAGTGTAGCGCTAATCCATGATCGGAAAGACGCTGAATTTTTTTGGCGGGAAAGTAAAGGATGTAATATAATATTACACACAGTTTGCAAATATGGCGTTTGTTTTTCACGTTCAACCAGTTCAGTTCCTTTTGATGTGGGAGGAAGCGGGACAGTTAAGGAGATTATACAGAAAATCTTATATTGGTTTGTAACTGATTCCAAAGTCTCACTGCATGGACAGTAAAGGACGACGTAAAGAAAGAGGAGCGGTGAACTGGGAAGGCCAATAGACAATCTATGTTTGAACGTAGCGCTAATCCATGATTGGAAAGACGCTGAAAATTCTCGACGAGATAAGAGGGTGCGGCGGGACAGTTAAGGATATTATACAATAGAGACAGTATGTGAATTTATCCGTCAAGTTGTAATTATAAGACAAAAGAAAACGCATGTCACTATGCTAAAATGAACAAAACAAAATAAAGTACACAAATATATCACATGATTCGAAAGTAATCTAATGCTATAATCATGCCAAAATTATTAATATTAAGTGCTGGAAATGGCATAATTTTTTTAATGTTGATCAGTCTATCACTTTCTGTGCATTTTTATTTTAAATCTTAAAGAACAAACAACATTTAATTATTTCAGGGCGAATAAAATGTAGGTTGGCTCTGTATTTGTGCAAGTAATATTAGTAACATTGTGTACTCGTTAAGTCATTATTTCGTTATTTGTTCACTCCATATGCTCAAACTATCTTAAAACTTATTTCTTTATCTTACCAGTATATTCAAGTCTTCATTTTTTATGTCTTTATTTCGCTTTCTTTCATACATTGACAATCCATAATATTTTCTATGTGTACGCATCTCCACAACATTCCTCTTTTTACTACCAAGTCCAACATTCACTTCCATATGTCAAGGTGAAATATCACAAGTAAAACAATATAAATTTAATATCTCGTTCTATATAATATATGATCATTATCAATAATATTATGCAAGAAAAAACATTTAATTAGTTAATTTCTACCCATCATAATTCTTATACCTCTGCTGAGGTTTCAAATGTATTTTTTAAAATTAAATTATTCAATTTAAACAAGATGTTTTGTTTTTTACGCTGTATACGAGTATATTAATATTAAATTAACTTTAATAACGTTCCACACTATTTTTTTTACTAATTTACGATTAAATGAATTAATATATAATTATAAACCTAAGAAATGGGTTCAGCTAGTATAGTTTTGATAAAACAAATATTCAGCCCTTGGCGTCCTGAATAATACAACTTGTAATGAAGATTATGAGATATGATAAACAGCGACAGTCTCTTTGTGTAATACAAGGGATGAGTATTGTCAAGGCTTTTTTCAGACCTGGTGTCCATTATAATGGACACAGAGTTCAAATAAATTTTGTGGTATATTTCTGTTCCCAATTATAACAAATGGAGTGTATGATACTGTATTATCGACTTGCAACGTTTTGGGTGCCATATATTTAAACTAATAAGACAGAATGTTTAATTTAAAGTCAAGAATACACTCACAAGCAAGAATATTTTTTTAAAACCTTTTAATTAATTCAGGACTGAAGAGGTTAATTAATCAAATGCGTATTTTAAATTAAAATATAAAGAAAAACTTATAATTAACGTTTATCAAGACTTGTTTTGTATCTGCTGACTTTTAAACAAACTACACCGTAGTTTTGGGATCCAAGTATACCCCTTTTCGATACAGGATTTTTTTTATTTCGTATTGAATTATTTCTGGGCCATAGAATACCACAGGTTAGGACTTGATTTCCTTATTACACCAATCAGCGGTGTTACAGTAAGGATATTCGTAGTCTACAACTAATGTGAGAGTACCTGAATAACTAGACTGCGAACTGCCCTGAATGGAGGAGGCATTATGTAGCATCCCTGTGTTTTTAAAGGAACAAAATGGTTTCTGAATTAAATTGGAGAACTTATTTTTTTAAGATTGATAAGGCTTTCTGTTTTATACCTAAATAATTGTGTATTATATTCTATGAAAATAATTGTACTCCATTACACAATTGTAGTATACATATTACCATGTGTGAATTTCTTCCAGCCAACTAGAAAGATGTTAAAGAGACCTTCAGTGAAAACAAAACTGGAACCCTCTTATAAAAAAAATCTGGTATTCACCAAACAAGGAACCCGTAACCTTATGGTTTAGAGAAAGGCGTTTTACTAACTAGGCCACGGAGGTTTTCGAACAATCATATTATATTTTAGTGTAATGGAATCACAAGGAAAGTGATTACACAAAGATGTGTACGTAGAATTGGAAAGGCTTAAAATTATTCTGACGCAAAGAAATCGCATATATTCATTATGAAATGAAAATTATCCGGCAACGAGAAGAAAACTAATTGTGAAATCATTAAGGCCGCGCTAATCGGGGTGATTGCTCCCATAAAATGGCATTAATACACATTCGGTGTTGTTTACCCGAGTTATGAAATATTTTTCACACCAACTCCTAGTCGAATTTCAAAAGAGTTACTTTTTCAAGATTTTTTACACAGGGGCGTATTTAGAAGTTTAATTTTTTTTATTGAAGCCAGTTTTTTTTTTAATTAATTAGATTTATGAAGGTTGCCACAAAGAACATTTTATAGTTAATTTCGCCAACTGGACAAAAGAAAAGAATTTATTTTACGACTTTGGATATGAATATTTAAAATAGTAAATTTCTTACATTAAACAAATCATTGTGATTTATTCTAATGTTTTTAAAATCATCGAATAAACTCATTTTTACGACTCGTGAAACATTGGTCTTATGTTCTTTTTGTTTTTGTTTTATTAATGAAAACGAAAGACGCTTATGGTATATATGAATTTGATATTCGTGTGTATATCATGCACCATAAAAACGAGTTTTTTTCCTTAACAATCTATATGAGAAATAATTTTTTTAATGGCGTAATATGTACGTCACTGTTTATTAATAATTTTTACTTTTTTTTCATGAAATAAAAAAATATACTGTGGATGTGGAAGAAAAATGATATAAAAACCCTTTTCAAAAAGTCTGAGTATTTATTCAAATTTAGAATTATTTTTGAACATTGAAAAATAATTCTGAATATTACTTTTAGATAAAGATCGAAAACTAAAAATACATCTGGAATCTTCTAGAAGGAATTATGGGTCATTGACCAAGAACAACAACCGAAGCTACTGGACATGTTCGAGATTTAAAATATTTGAGCATAATTTATAAATATAACACAGAGAGATCCCGTTACGTGATCAATAACACCGAGGACACACGTTGCCTTGATCCGGTTTAGGGCAACATTTATTATCGATTTAAAAGCGTGGCGAAGCGTGCCGAACCCTTTTCTTCGGAGAGAAGCGATAAATTACCTACCACAAGAAAGCATTAAGAGCGCCAGAGAAAGGTTCTTATGTTATTATGCCCATTTATCTTGGGACCCTCATTAGACTAACTGTTCAATAGTCTTCTCAAATGGGACGGCCACTTGTTGCGTCTTATTCCATAGATGCGTAAGAGGTGGAATGACCAACTGAAATATATTACATCATTAGTATTATTACGTTATGGGTAAAGGTTTTTTGTATGATACCGTATTAACCACTTAATATAAATAACAGATAAAAATCAAAACTGGTATAATAATAAAATTATCATTTTAAATTAAGGAAATTATTTTTTTATTCTGAAATCGTTAGAAAAAGTGGACATTTATTTTCATTACAATTTTGAATGGTTTTGAGATATTTTATTAAGATAAATTAATGAATGAAGTGAAACTTCTACTCAATGTATAAATATTTTATTTTACATTAAATTTTTTAATATTCGCATCGTTGATTTATTCAATATTACAATTCTGACAGTCTGGAAAACTGCAGAAAATAGGTTCAATAAAATTCACTTTAGACAAAATTCACGAAAATAAAAAGTGATATAAATTATAGGTACTTTTTTTATATTAGAAGAAAAAAATATTTATTTTTAATGTAATGTAGATGTCCACATATTTTTTGCGCAAATCTTTTATCGAAATTCTTAAAAATAATATCACATTGTTTTCAAATCACTACAAAGTAAAGTTTTGATTTAATTTTGCTCAGTAAAAAATCTAAGGAATTCCAGAAGGGTAACAACATTAGAGACCCTTTAAGTTAATAATATGTGAGACATTTAACGAGGTAGTCGAAATACATCGAAATTATCTTTCAACACCCATCTCAGAACCTTACCCGAATTCACGCCGAACAGCGAGAAGAAACCCTACAACACCACATCGCTTGGACCGTGAAGTTCTATAAAAGTCAACAAAATCACAGCAATCCCTTATTCGCTGCCCTAGGGGCTTACGAGAGTAAATCCGATCTACCCTTCCGTTATAAGTACAGGCTCCCGAAGCATTATCTGTTACCTGACAAGTCAACCTACAGTATTAGCTGGGAGGACCAAGGTGTGAGTGATTGTAATGGAATACAAGTAGCCTGAATGATTGGACTTGTTATTGCTAAATAATTAGTTGTAAAAACTGTTATCTAGTTATAACTAATATGTAGGTGTTAATTATTTCTAAGAATTCATATGTTAAGATTATAAAAAATTAAAATAAAATGACACGTAGGAAAATAAGATTAGGCGAGTTCATAAATTATAATATATAAATAAGATAAGTTAAATAATAAATGTGTATATAGGTATAGCCTTGACAAATCTTTGTACCATATATTACTGTGTTTAATGAAAAAAAATATCGGATGTGACTTACGGAGCATTTGAAATAATATTGTTTTTGCATTATATCCTACTTGAGAAAGTTAAAAGATAATTTAGTTTACCATAATTTCAATTCTAACCTTATCAAGGGGAAAGCTAAATTAGTTTTTGAAAGTGTTTGACTAGAGGTATGAATACATTAGATAAAATAATTTAAAAAATGCGTTTCATTTAAGATTCAAGCTCTGGCTTCATATGAAAGGAGCTATTTTTCAGAGTTTAATTTCCTCTTAAATATCATGATAAATGAGCTTAGCTTTTAGAGAGCTGTATGGAAAGTTCTTAATGAATCATCATTAATATATGTGGATTACAACGAAGATAAATTGGGTCTGGATGGGTCACAAAAAGCAGCGGGATGTGTCTAACGGGTATAATAATGTAATCTTTTTTCTCCTTTTTCGTGTACAACGTCTATCTGAAGAGACTTTTTCTGGGAACGCGATTAAGGTAGCGAGTTTCATTAAATTAATATCGATGTTAAATTGCAGTTTTAGCCAAGCGTATTTTTTTCCGGATAACACAAATTTGAACCTTCATTAATCATAAAAGTTTGAAAAATATTGTCTATAATTGAACCATACGGTTGATGATTTGCTGGCGTATCGGTCTGATTTAAGGAAATATTATTTCTTCATCGGATATTTGAAGCAGAGGTGGAGTATTTGGGAGGTTTCGCTGGGGTTTTAAGGAGGAAAACATGGTAGAGAGGAAAGGACAGAGTTTTACATATTATATATTAATGTTATACTTGTACGTATATATACATATACGTTACATAACAACTTGAACTCCGCTTCTGTACCTAGATGAATACCTTTTATTGAACGACGGAGCCAGATAAAGGAGGAGGGACTCCTTTACTCATTTCTTTTCCCTCCCAGTAAATTTACCTCCCACCTTCAATCATCTACTTGTTCATTTTATTTTTGCCCCATCCCTATCCATAATGGTACCCAACATGCCAGTGTGCTCCGATCGTTTCATCTCAGTGTGTCGTCGGATCCAGTGCAGCGGTGTGGCCTGTGAGTTTGCTGGTGTGCGACGGCTCACTCACTTCAAACAAACTCCAATGGCACAGCTTTGCTGTTCAACAGAATGAGCAAACCTTAAATGCAAAAAGCTCCACAGCGCTGAGACTGTCGACGGTTGGGGCAAGCCTGGCAGACTGGAAGCCCTTAGTCGACGTCGTGCATGTCGAGCGGCCTATGTTGGTCACCTCCTTGGTGGGATTGAGGTGCAGCGCTGGGATTCGGCAGTGGCACAGGTAACGGAGCAATCCTATTCAAGAACCGTTTTGCATTTCCTTGAACAAGGGAAGGGGCTAGAAAAGGTACCCTAAAAATAACCTGCCCTTTTTTGCCTCTGCCTAGGTAACCAAGGGGATTGCCCACACTACTGGCTGCAAAAACAAATTCAGTAACAATAGATCAAATATTCGAAGACTTGGTTTCCAACGTGGAATATGAGGACTCTGATGGACCGCAATGCAAATAATTGACTTAAGCGCAGAACCGCTCTTTTTGCGAATAAGCTGGCAAGATATAACATCGACAGTGCTGCATTGTCGGAAACTCGCTTTGCTAGAGAGGAGCAAATTGTGGAAACAGCTAGTGAGTACACTTTCATTTGGAAGGGTAAACACCTAGAGGAGCCACATATACATGGAGTTGGCTTTGCGGTAAAAACTAGAATGGCTCGGGAACTTACCCAACTACCCGTGGGTCAATTTGAACGTCTAACGACCCTGATAATGCCGATAACCAAATACAGAAACCTAGTTTTGGTTAACGAATATGCTCTAACCCTGATTGCATCAGATGCTGAGAAGAATAATTTCTACTCTGATCTGGATTAAGTTCTATCATAAATTAGAAAAACTGATCATACTGGGTGGCTTAATGCGCGTGGTGGCACTGACTACTGGATTTGGAGAGGGGTACTTGGTAGACATGGTGTTGGTAAGGTCAACTCTAATGGAATTCTATTGCTCACAAAATGTACTGAGCATGAACTTGTGATTACAAATACGCTATTCCAACTAAAAGACAAGGAGAAAACCTCTTGGTAGCATCCACGCTCCAAACATTGGTACTTGATCGATTTTTTGATAGCTCGGCAGTCAGACTACGGAGATATCAGTGTGACCAGAGTAAGGCGAGGTGCTGACTGTTGAGCTGATCACAGAATCATCATGACTGATAACTGCAACAAGTGTTTTGTCTCGCTTCGTGGACTGGAGATAGATGTATTTGATACCAACACTGACGTCCGCCAGGGATGCGTTTTGGCTTCAACTTTATTTAATGCCTACATGACAGACTTTATGTTTGTCGTTGACAGACGACTTTGTGTCAGAGTAATCGACGTGAAATACAGGACTGATGGGGGACTACATAATCTGCGTAGATTACGTGCCCAAACAAGAGTTGCTTACGCATACATCACTGAGCTACAATATGCGAATGATTGCGCTCTTGTTGCACATTCAGAGGAAGACCTTCGAGAGATCATCAATGTTTGTACAGAGGTGTATCAGATATTTGACCTGGAAGTAAATGTGAAGAAAACTCAGTGCTAGCTTGTTCTATAGAGAATTAGGTGTTTCAATCGCCTGACGTTCGAGTGAACGGTGTGAAACTGGAGAGTGTACCTGACTTCACATATCTGGGCATCATTCTGACTTCAAACTCTTCTCTTGGTGATGAACTAAAGAGTCGCATTAGGAGTGCATCAGCGGCTGTTGCTAAATTGAATGACGGAGTATTCTACAGCAGATACATCTCCCAGTCCACAAATATAGCAGTCTATAGGGCCATTATCCTCCCCATACTTCTCTATGAGTCTGAGACTTGGGTTTGCTATAGAAGATACATTCAAAGCCTTAAAATGTTCTACCAGTGTTTCCTTCGTCGAATTCTTTGGATCCACTGAAGTGATCATGCCACAAATGCTTCGGTGTTGCAACGCCCCAACTGTAAACCTGTAGAAGATATGGTTGTAAAGGTGAAATTGCGGCGGACCGGGCTTGTGATACGCATGGGTGATCATAGACTCCCAAAACGCGTCTTGTACGGGGAAGTGGTGGACAAGCGAAGAGTTGGTGGACAGATGAAGCGCTATAAGGACAGTCTGCGAGAGTCGCTGACTTTGTGCGGTTCACTTGAGGACTAAAAGCAGGTGGCTCTGGACTGTGTGGGGTGGAGACCCGTATGGGCTGATGGTGTCAGGCAGATCAGCAGGTTCCATCTCGTCTGTGAGATTTGCGGGAGGAAGGGCGCATCTAGAATTGGGCTGTTTTCTCACAGAAAATCACATGATCGACGTGGAAGAATAGTTCAAGATTGACGTTACAGTAGTAGGGGATCCTCGACTGCAAGGCTCGGATACGACGATGACATAACTACTAATATTTTTATATATTACACATGTTTATATGTACATACATAAATAAATTATATAGGTATACACAAAAAAAATGATGTATTATATTATATTATACTACAAAGATGGGGAGCGGAGGGTAATGATGTGACTTTATAAAATATATATTTTAAATGTGTAAATACAGAGAATTGATAAATATATACAAAAAAAAACTAGAACGCTTGACAACGACTGACAAATCGTGACGAAACACGTGTATGAATGACAGAGACGACGCTCTACAAAGCCGAAGTTAGCCGATTATGACCGACAGTCTCTTTTTTAAGCCCGATGTGTACCGCCGGGTACTGTACTTATATTTGTGCGCTTTGCGTAATTCTGTGCCTTATGTTGCAGATCGGCGGACCTTTCGGCCAGAGGGACCGTGAATTCCCGGATAGTATGTAAACCTGTGTATTCGTGAAGCCTTTTGTTGCTTACAAAGTATGGTTCATCCATTGTAGATTAATACATCTATCCATCCAGAACCTGGAATTTGCGCATGTGTGTTTTTGTCACATGACCACAGATCGGAATGGCTTACCTTATATGAAGACGTATGATGACCGCGTACAAGTTCAATACCAGTCGCAGGACCATAGTACGATGGTACTTTGAAACCTCAACACGGTCATGACAGTGGTCCGAGAGGGATTCAATCACCTTGCGATGTTTGTTCCCCTGATGGCTAAAATAAACAGACCATGTCATCTCACAATAGTGCTCTGGAACGCATATGACACTTGCAGAAGCATAAATTCTTCATTTAAGGTAAGCCATTCCGATCTGTGGTCATGTGACAAAAACACACATGTCCGTGAATTCCCGGATAGTATGTACACCTGTGTCTTCGTGAAGCCTTTTGTTGCTTACAAAGTATGGCGCATCCATTGTAGATTCATACATCCATCCATCCAGAACCTGGAACTTGCGCATGTGTGTTTTTGTCACATGACCATAGATCGGAATGGCTTACCTTATATGAAGACGTATGGTGGCTGCGTACAAGTTCAACTTGACACGAGTTTAATAAGACCATGGTTGGGGGTTTAAACCATAACGCTGGTGCTGGTGGGGAGACTCGCCTTTATTACGATATATGTGCCGTCTCCTCTGCTCGAGTTGCGATCGTTTCGGTATACGTAATAATTCTTAAACGAGTTTCGGTAGTTGGGCTTTAGGAATGATTTATTTATCATCATCACATCTAGGTTGTGCTTGACGATAAAGTCCTCGATTTCTGGCTTGATACTTCTGCAAGTGCCATATGCGTTCCAGAACATTATGGTGAGATGACAGGGTCTGTTTATTTTGGCCATCAGGGGGACAAACATCGCAAGGTGGTTGAATCCCTCTCAGACCACTGTCATGACCGTGTTGAGGTTTCAAAGTACCATCGTACTATGGTCCTGCGACGGGTATGTTAATTAAGAGGGGAAAGTTGGTAGTGGGTGTTGCTCGCGATGCTGAAGTATGGTATCGCAGGAGAGGCGACACTTGACATTGGCTTTGCCAGAGGTGTGGCTCTCTTAGGAATTTCCATAACAGGCAGTGGCAGTGATCTGTTGAGGTCTTTTTTTTCAGCTTCTTCACAGTAATTTTCATATCGAAGATACCTTGCAGGTTTATTGTACATTCGCCAAAAAATAATGTAAAAAATATATGCCTAAATCGAAATCAGTTTAATAATATTTTTTGTAGAAAGCGGTGTTTTGTGTATGCCAGTGTTGCTTTGTATTTACTCGTAATATAGGGGTTCGAGAACAGCTTGGAATAGGAAACGGGGCGGAGCCTGTATAAAAGTACCATAAACAAATACACACTGCCCAATAGCAAATCGAACGAATATCAAACTGAACTACAGCTAAGTTTCACTCCAACGATTAGATAATCGGATTATAGATTAGCTTCACAATGTTTACTTATACTTCGGAAATTCTAAGATGGGTCCTGCGACGTTTTAAACGTCATGTCTCAAAGGGATGGGGTAAAATCGTTTTTTTTTTACAAATCGAATAGTTTTTTTATAAAACGAAAAATTGTTTTTCTCTAAACTGACGTTTTAATTCCTAATTTTCACTATATTGTCTTTCTAATGTATTGTATGATTTGCATCTTTCTTTAAATATGCCAAGGTTCACTATGAATTAATATTAATTACGAACATTTCATTTTATATATAAAAATATCGAAAATCCAATTATCGAATACCCCATCCCTAGCCAATGCAGACTAACGTAGTGACTTTTGACAAACGTCACCAAATATTATTTGATTTTAACAAACTGCCACATTTTTGATAATTTGTAACAAGATGTATTAATTCGTCATAATTGTTAGTTTTATGTAATGTATTTACCTAAATAACTTGCTATTTATTAGAATCGAGGCTTATATTAAAGTTGATAAAATAATCAAAATTACTGAACGTCGTTACAAGGTTGTATTGGGGCAAATTTGTCAACTGTCAGAGGACCCATCCTAGATTTTCTGAAGTATAGTATTTGTGTATCTTTAAAATGTGACAAAGCCAATTCATTTTACTTTGTAAGTGTTTAGATTCAGCAAGCAGTGGCGTTATAATATTTTTTTAAATAAGTTTGAATATATATAGGTTCTGGTCAAATTATTGAAAATATTTTTCATTTAACCATATCACAATATTAAAGCTGAGTGAGTTTCTTATTGATTAATTTAAGAATGTTTTTTTTTAAATAAATAAAAATATATCTTTAGGTGCATATTATAGTAGTAAAAATACCTAACTTTTTTGTTAATAAATACAGCATCAAACGCATGGTTGGGGGGATAAAAACATAACTTTCAGTATCAATTAAGTTATTAAATTTTTTAGAGAAGATTTTTGAAATCTTAGCACGCTTTTATTATGTCTTGGTGTTTCGTGCTTCTTTCACTGTCGTTTTGAAATGAAATAGGAAACTTGCAGACTTAAATTATTGTCTTTCGATCAGAGGTTTTAAGCGCCTGTTCCAATGCTGACCAAAGAACTGTTTTTTATCATTTTCAGGATTTTAATCATACCTTTGAGTGAAGTGGCCTTTATAGTTATAATTCTATTTTATAAACAATAAAAGTACTACACAACACTAAAGTGAAAATATATGTACAACAAAACAAGATACGATCTCCATTAACTTAACGGGTCACGTTAAGGTTAAATTTTACTTGTAAACGTCGTATTTTGGTTTTCGATTAGTCACACATTAAATGGAAAAAGCTTTTTACCATTACCATTTCGTAATCACGTTCATTCGTTAATGTCTAATTGATATTCTAAAAACATAAATATTAATGACAAATAAGTTGTATAAAGGTATTTAGAACAATGTTTTTTTTAAATATTTTTTTAATGAATTTGTTGCCTACCGTGGCTTGCATATCTGTTAAAATGTTTCAATAATATAGGGTGGGGCATGAATCTTGTAACAAAAATAAATTTAAATAATAATGACATGATTTTTATGTAGTTGTTCAGACTGTAATGTGGCTATATGTGGCAGACTGTAATATGGCTATGTTCAGACTGTAATGTGGGTATAATTCCAGCCACATTACAGACTGAACCACTACATAAAAATCATGTCATTATTATTTAAATTTATTTTTGTAGCAAGATTCATGTTTCACCTGGGGTGTGAGAAATCTATTTCGATGGTCAAAAATGGTCATTGTTAGACTTTCACATATAACATTTTTGAAGTTGTCATTTGAACGTTACTCCATTGGGGAGATTATTTAGAAATTAGGAGCTAATCTTAGGAATTCCCTAGTGCCTAGATTCTAAAACTTATGTAATTAAAAAATTTAACGATTTAAAATTATTATTGACCATGTGACCCAGACCCAGATAGATAAAGTAGATGCCAAATCGAAATGGCACGTGTAGGATTTCTCAAGATGATATTCGTTTTTTGCAATGATAACTGCAATGATGACCTCCGTGGCCTGGTGGTATGACGCTTGTCTGCCGATCCGGAGGTTGCGGTTTCGATTCCCGCTGGAATCCAGATTTTTTTAAATGGAATTCCAGTCTGGTTTTCACTTAGGGCCCATTAAAAACATATTTCTGGTTGGCTGGAAGAGATTGCCACTTGGCAATAAACTCGCAAGGTAAAATAAAAAAAATAAAAAACTTGACTCTGGAACGCGAATTAAGTGCTAAATGTACGTCCATTTTACTTTGTGGCGCTAAAACATAGATCATGAAGACCAGAATGCTTAATGAGCTATTGTAGATGCATTTGAAATGGAATTCACCGTATGTTAGAATGCTTACAATTTCTTAGTTTTGTTGTATCTCAAACACAGAGTTGCTGCGTCGAACAGGTGTAGAATGAGAGATTTTCAATACCATAAAATGCCGAAATATTGTTAACTAATTTATATTTATCTGGTTCATATATTGATGGGAGAAAAATACCACTTCTTAAATTTATTATTGATGGGCTAAAGTAAGGGTAGATGAGGAATTGGTAGAAGGCACTGGTCATGGTTACGCAAGATTCGCGAATAGACAGGTACTTAGACAGTTGAAAAGATAGACACAGATATTTTAACATCAGGAGAACCAGATATAAGGCACATAAATAAGATTGACGATATGTAGCAAACACAAACTTTATGTACTTAAAAAAATATGAAATATTGAAAAAACCTGTAATGAAATGGACTGTTGCCAAAGGTAGTATTTTTAAGGAATATTTTATTTTTAATGGAGTGGGCTAGATTTTACACATGTTGTGAACCATTTAAAATTTCGCACATGTTATGTGTAAGTCATTTGAAACTTTTAACAATATCCCCAGCCATTTGAATTGTTAAGCGTATAATGATCACTTAACGAACTAATATTATAATAGTATTAAACTGAAATAACAAAACATTATTGACAAAGCCTTATATCAGTTAAATTACCTTATTGATATATTGCTCTTTTCTAATAATTATAAAAGATTTAATTTTTACATAAAGAACAAGTTCTCTAAATTACTTTATAAATTCTCAATTACCCATTCTATAGCATGCGGGAAAAGGACGTTTCTCTAGAAAATTGATTATAACGATATATTTAAGACGAATTTATTTCAGATTTAATCGGTACCTTTAAGATACAAAGGTGTAAGTATATGAATGAACAGTTATATTGGAACCTTTGAACGAGTAACAAAAAATAAACACATAATCAAATTAATATCCCATATCCACGATTTCCTCCCCATCTGTTGCTCATCTGCCGTAGTGCAAAATATTGGGTATAATCTAAATAATTTCCTTGAAGCAATCTGTTACCCTTATTCTTCGTCCTGTGATAATAACTGTTAATTTTATAAGAAAGGGTTATGCAATATAGATCGGCATTTCCTGTCATCCGTTATGGCACGATCTATACAACATATGCCAACACCAACCCTTTTTTAGATTTGGGTCTTTGTAATTTTAAAGAAAGTCGTAATTTGATTTTTTTAACAGCAATTTTAATACAGCTTTTTACGTTTTGATCTTATAATATCGTATTAAAACTGAAAAAAATACTCGTATATACCGATTTAATTACTGTTAATTAGTGAATTTATTAAAATTGATCAAACAGTTGTTACCAAAACATTATTTTATAAACGAAACACCATGAAAAAACTCATGTTTTATTCCTTTAAACATAATAATTGGTAAAAAAAATTTAATTAATTATTTTCGGTCAAATTCTTTACACGAAGAATAACTTTTTTCTCATAAAACATATTGACGAATGCTCGTCTGTGTATTATGTTTGAAGTATAATATATAAAAGGAAAAAGTGATATAAAAATAATATTTCTCTACTCCAGTGATTTTAAGAAACAAATGTTAACACATCTTAAAACTTGAGATATAGAGATGTTAAAAACGAATCGTAGTAAAACATTACTGATGAGTAAATCACGGCGTGTTTGAAATGTAAGACCTACTAATTGATTACATGAAATAAATAGAAGCTGTGAGTGGATGCTAGCAATTACTAAAGGAAAGGTAAAGGAGAGATGTATGCGCAGAACATATCAAATTTGGCAGAGTATAATTATGGTAAGACCAAGTGCATAATATTTTAAAAGAAGAAAAGGTGACGCGTAAGAGAAACACATGGAACTGTAAGAGAAGATGTATGGATATGAAAAAGGCGATAAAAAAGTGTGTGGTGATACGGAAGCTTGGCACTCTGTCATCTTTGCCTATTCCAAAAGGGAATGGTGTAATAGTATAAAATTACAATTATGTATCAGATTTGAATTAAACTGTTATTAGACCCTTTAGCTTCAATCTCGTCCCTTCGCTCTTTTGTAATTTTTGCGGCCATCTGGATCAATCGGCAGATCACACTCTGTGGAACTGCAATAATAATTTAGACAATCATTTCCGACGTGATATCCTCTTAGCCTTACACCGGTTTATTTTCAAACCGATAAGCTAAACCAACCTCACTAGATTTTTGAGATAGTAGTTTTGCTGCATTATAAATTTTCTCTGAAGTGCTGGTCAATTGTTGGGGGTGTTTGAACTCCAGGCTT
Organism: Odontocerum albicorne; assembly: GCA_949825065.1. NCBI lineage: Eukaryota > Metazoa > Arthropoda > Insecta > Trichoptera > Odontoceridae > Odontocerum > Odontocerum albicorne. Next base: position 49,931,969 of record OX463838.1, on the reverse strand, counting down.
TAATCATATTTATAAGCATATTTACAGCACTGCGAGACATTTACTCGTATATATCCTGTGATGTCATACCTTAAGTTCGCCATCGCCACTATTATTTTCACACTCAAAGGTGTCGCCACCGAAGAAAAAATCATTTTGAGGAATTTCTTCTTCGTCACTACGTCACGCTCATAAAAAAAAACAAGGAAGGTTTCGATCTTCTAGTATAGACGGGCAGGACGGGGATTTATTTTGTCCTCTATAAGAGCGTGGATCGAACTCAACTGTTGTTGGTTCATTTGGATCTGTCATACATTTTCAAAAAGAACTCCATTTATTTACTTAGTTTATTTAAAAAAAATCATTTTATTTAGTTTATTTGAAATTTCAAAAACAATGCACAAATGAATACAGCATGTGTAAAAAAATCAAGACAATATAAATGAGTATATAATGGTTGGTTAATATAAATTGTTACTTGTCCAGAAATATGTGTATTTAGGCCAACTTATTTCCTTTGTAGGTGGCATATCGGAGGAAACAGCACGAAGGACAAACTCAGCATGGACCTCATTTGGACGTTTGTACATCATCTTCAAAAGTGATCTCCCAATATCTTTGAAGTGAAAAGCCTACAACCAGTGTATTTTCTCAGTACTTACGTATGGCTGTGAGACATGGACGCTCACTGCAAAGAACACACAAACGCTCTAGACCGCACAAAGAAGCATGGGGAGATGTGTGTTGGGATATACTAAAAGATACCGTAAACGAAACACCTACGTTCGCAACAAAACAAATAACGGTTTGCATAAAATTAAGTGGTTATAGGCAGGACACATAGTCAGATTTCCGATGGACATCCAAAATAATCCAATGTTATTCAAGAAGAATAAAGAGGTTCAGAAAAAGACCGAAGGTACGCTGGGGGGATTAAATCAGGGCGCATGGCAGAATCACATGCTACCAACGAGCAAAAAATCGAATCGACTTGGGGAGATCTTCATCCAGTAGCGAATTGACCCAGGTTGACAATGATGATGATGATGTAATAGTTATATTCCATTTGATTTTTTCCATACCAGCCCATATAATGGAGTTGTGTATTTCCTTAGTTATCTCAGAACAAGTAAAATAAGGGCTGGTTATTTTTACATATTAACATCCATTTATAAAAGTCAGCAAGAATAAACTACAATATATGTTAAAGTATAAATTTGAATTATAAAAAAATGTATTATGTGCTGCTCTTTCTAAATACATGTTTTTTTTGTATTTATTTGTCTTTTCGCAATGTTTCTTCTAAAAATTTTAGCAGTACCTTTCCTTTGAAAGGGAATTCTTTTGTTTTGACGAATGGTTTAACGGAATGTGTTGTACACGAGATACACTAAAATAACGGAAAAACTTTCCAACATTTCTTTTTCAAGGCTTTACAATAATAATATTTATGATCCCAGAATGAGCAACAGTTTAATAATCCAACAAAAGCGTTCAAAATTGCTACTAGGTTCCTTTGTTGTGAATCCTCACATTAGTCTTGGTATTAGGAACAATAGATTTATCTGTAAACTTTTGTTATATTTATCTTGGACTTGTAATATTTTTTTGGGTTGCGTTTACTTAAAATTGTTTTGAAATATTTGTCGACACACCCTCATCTAAAAATTTTCTTTCCGTTTTTGGATATACTCATTGGAATTACTCGTAAATAAGACATAAAAAACTTCGTATTCTAAACATGTATTTTTCTAAAAGATATAAGAATTTAAAAAATATTGAACTAACTTTAATGCACAAAACTTGGAATCCATGTCAAACAAAGAAAACACAAAAAATAAATCAAATAAAAGTTATTATAAATTTTTAGTAAAAAAAATTAAACACTTATTTTTTATTTTGTATTCATCTGAAAAGAAAGATGGAGGTCTTTGATACCGGGAGTGAACTTAAATAAAACAGTGGTTAATACAAAATAAAAATAAGTGTTCAATGTATTTTACTAAAAAAGGTCACTTTTAAATTAAAACCAAAAGGGAAATTTTCCGAAAACAATTCGAAAAGTTTTATTTAAGATTGGTATTTTAAATTGTGTATCAAAATAATAAAAACCTTCTTTACTAAAAACGAGAGACGGAAGGTCTAAATATGGCCCCAAAAATGTAAAAAAAAACAACTTGAATTAATTTATTTTCTTCATTTATAATCTAAAAGTTTACAATTCTTTTGTTTTCTTATTCAAAGGTTTTAAAAAAGATTTCATAATGTCTATATTTTTTGCAAAAACAACAACAAAATATTATATATTTCCTATTTCATATTGTCAATAGTCTTTAGAATACTGTTAAAAATACCGTTAGGTCTAAACTAGATTGTTTACCACCAACCTTATGATGTAATTTAAATCAGGGCTGCAGTGCCGTTAGGTGCTTTTCAAAGGAAAGAAAAAAAGTTTGAAGGTTATGGGAACGTAATTTAAGTATTCTAAAGGAGCAGGTATGGTTAGTTTTACAATGTCTGTAAAGATAAATGTTTGCCTTTTTTGTACATTTTTGCATTATGTAATCTTCCGCCTTTTTTGACAAAAGCTAACGGGATGTGGTTGTTTTTGGTGGGTGTTATAAATCTTTACACTGCCTTGAAATAAGTTTTACATTATATTACACAATTTAAAGACCTTTTTAAATTAAAGGAAAACGTTATATTTTTAGGTGTTTTTTAAAGATAAGAAACAGTTTATCTCGAATCAATTAATTTAGTATTTGTTTGAAAAAAATGCAAATAGTAATATTAGTTTCAGCTTTATAAACTAAATAAATATTTTATGAAATGGTGTTAGTGGGAGATAAAGAAAATATATTTACAGTTTTGGTTAAAAAAACGTATGCAGTGTTTAAGAATGAATAAAAAGAGGACAAACGTTTATCGCAAAGTTTGATTATATGACAGTTTGCAACGTTTGGGAGAATAATGAAAGACTTGAGTAAGTTGAGGAGGCAAGCTATAGAGCAATAGGGAAATATCTTGAATGTAAGTTGAGGAGGCAAGCTATAGAGCAATAGGGAAAGATCTTGAATGTAAGTTGAGGAGGCAAGCTATAGAGCAATAGGGAAAGATCTTGAATGTCGAATGTTGCAGCAAGGCACAAAATGAACGGTGCAATTCTGTATTTACTAATAATGGAAAATCTTCAAAAATAATTCAAAACAATAATGTATTAGTGCCCACGTTGATGAACTGCAGCTAGAATTTCAATAAAGAGTGATAGAAGCAGAATAAATGTGGTAAAATTACGTAGATTCCGAAAAAAATATTTCGTATTACAGTGTGTACGTTAATTGAGTAAGTAAGTAGTAATGACTGGATAATGGATGATTTAAACTTGACATGATGGAATGCAAGTATATTTTATTCTCTTTTAAATATTGTATATTCTTACAATTAACCTAACTTCAAAATAATCACTTTTTCTACATAATCATATTTGTAAATTTGCTAGCAGAAAAAAAAAATAAACACGCCAAGTATACTCAACTGAGTAGATGACAAATGAGTATACTTTATTATAGGTCTGGGCAAATTACAACCCGCGGGTCACATACGGCCTGTCTCGTATTTTAATGTAGGCTGCGAGCTATAAATAACTTTCATTTACGTAAAAAAAAAATATTGTTTATTTTTTGTATTCTATTTAAAAATTGTATATTTATCCCCGAGTCACAATATGAGAGTGAATGTGGGAGTACAGCCTGTATGACTTGTGTAGCTGTGTGCGATACAAAATCATCTACATTAACACGAATTTGTAAATCTCAATGCAGCCCTTTTACCTAAATATTTGACCAGACCTGCTTTATTGTGATATTCTTTAAGTATTTCTCAACAAGTTTTAAACGTTTTTCGAAAAACCCGTTACCGTTATTTCTTAAAACTGTAAAATGTTGTTATGCAATTTCGGAAATTGCAAGTGATAACAATATAACCCATTTGAAACATTTTTTTTGCACTATTGCAGTATTAAGTATTGGGTGGCTATAAAAAAATCTGCTTTCCAAGGACATTTACTTTTACAAAACCTGTGCAAAGAATGAAATGTTAAAAGTAATAAAATAAATAGCAAAAACACATTTTGCGTTAGGTTTATGTCGCTCATAAACAGTGACGCAAAAAATAAAAGACAACAAACATTATTTCGGATAGGTAAAAAAACTGGATGGACAGTTTTCTGAATAGTTTTAATTTAGATTTTTGTTTTCTATATTTTAAATAAAATTTTGATATTTTATTATAATTTACGCAACTACAACTTTATCTTTTTCTTAAACAGATGACAGGAAATATCAAACAATTTGATGACTTGCATTGATAATTATTCATCACTTTTAATCTCTTTTATTTCGAATGAGTTATTTTTTTATTATTTAACATTTTTAACGATTTTAAATTATATTTCGTCTTTATTAATCTTAAAATTATGTTTGAATTAAAAAAATAAAAATACCATAAGTTGTTTAGATTTCTTCCCTTTTCCTTTTTCTCTCCGTGGTGACATGTGATTACTAAACAGATTAAAAATATTTATTTCATTGTAATTTATTTTTTATCAAACACTGTTTATTCCACTTTTTGTGACGGTATAACCCTATCGGTTTCAAGGCTTTCACCTCATCTTCAGGAGAGCGCAAAGAAGATGATGTGAAAGCCTTGAAACCGGTAGGGTTATACCGTCTGAAAAAAGTGGAATAAACAGTGTTTGATAAAAATAAATTATTTATTTCAATACACAAAATATTTATTTCATTAGTAATCAAAATTGAATTTTTTTTCCATCAATTAATAAATGAACAGTTATTCAGTTTATTGTTACTTTACGAAGAGACCTTTAAATTGTTATCGTGTTATCGTGTTTAATTTCATTATTCTAGTGAAATACAAAAATTTACCTTGAAACCATTGTCGGGCGTTCCCTTTCATATTTTTGTTTAACTTTCATTGCAAAAAAATACCTTTCCAAGAAAAATGTTACCCAATATCTTTTGCAAAAAAATGCACTGACGCTTTTTATTACTGAGATGTAAAAACCTCATCTCCTCTGCAAGGTTTTTCTGTTCTTAGATTTCAAATGAGTTCCAAGTTTATTTGTTTATAGCCTAAAAGCGACAGTTAAATGAAGAAATGTTTTTTCAGGAGAAAAAAAAACTGAATCCCTTTGAAAATATTTTAAACTGAATTAAATATAACTGTTAGCTAAATATTTGATTTTCTTGACATAAATAAATATAATTAAAAAAAAACGTTAATTTTTCATCCATACTTTTATTCCAACATAGTGTTATAATAATGTGATTTATCTCTGAAAAACAAAAATGTTTGCTTAAATATTATAAATCTTTATGTTGAATATTTGATATCTTCTAACTACAATATAAATCTATATGTTGAATATTTGATATCTTCTAACTACAATATAAATCTTTATGTTGAATATTTGATATCTTCGAACAACAATAAAATTAAATATTTATCCGATTCTCCTTTCAAATCAACGGTAGACATATCCTGTATCAGGTGATATGTCATATTTTTTAATATTTTGAATCAAAAATAATTTTACCTTATTAGGTAGTCGAGAAATGAACAAAACGTCATTATTTTTTGAGCATGAACCTACCTATTGGCGTGCGATATCCGTGAATAGTTTAGAACAATATAAGCATATTAAATGTCTGACTATTTTGCGAAAATTATAAAGACATTATATAAATACCTATTTTTTTGTGGTTTTAGCAAAAATATGGAAATTCGGTAATAAAATTCCAATATTCTGCACCTTGTTTTGCCTTTGGCATGATTAAATATAATTGAAAAAAAAAATAGAAATTATATAAAAGTTTGATAAAAAGTCTCATTACCCTTCCAAGAAACGATAAGAAGTTTCATTACCCTTCCACATACTATTAGTCTAAAAATGATTTTATTCCATTTAGATTTAGGTTATATGAATTTTAATAAATCCAATTAGAATATTTCTAACTAGATTTACCATAGTATCACGCGACTCAAAATATTTTGGATTCTTATGAGTTACGTTAAAAATGTAAATAGGTTTTAACAATTGAATTTTATTTAGCATAATATGATTTTAATTTATTTTGAAAAATTTATCAACAGGCAAATTGAAAAAAGTTGATATTTTTTTATAAGCCAAGTTGACAAGGAAATCAGAATTCACAATATATCAGTTTCTTTTGATACTTTAACTTCCTTATTTGATATAATGTACACTTAATGCGTGAACGACAAAAAACTTAGTAAAAAATAAAGCTATTAAAAATCGACGGAAAATGGAATATTATTAAAATTATGTATGATAATTTCAATGTGTTAAGTAAGAAAATAATATTCATCAAAAATTGTGCCGTTGATATGAAAGAGCGAGCATCTGAGGGAGGTTCGGCCTCAATATGTTCGGATATTCATTACAAGATTTATTGGTCATTTAATTAATATTATATTAGAAAAAATAATTAAAACACCGGGTATTTAATGAATATAATTAAATAAGTGTACAATCTCACATTCAATTAATCTAATTCCATTAATCTCAGCCGGCATCTTCGATTGTCTGGCAACATTTTAGAGAAATAAAACGGTTCATCGACACTCGTGGCTGCTTCATGCACATATCCACTTTTTAAACTTGAAACTGAGAATAGTTTTTAAATATGTTATACTGAAGATATATAAAATATAGTGAATTATTTTATAAACATGTTTTTATTCACAAATATTACACAAAAATGAGCATTTCGATATACGAGGAATTAGATGAGAATTCAAGACAAATGGATATTAAATATTTTAATAGGTCTTTTACAAAAAAATATTTTTTACAGTATTGTATTACTTTAATTGTATAAAGAAAAACAATTAGGCGAGTTTATTGGCATGTGATAATATTTTCCAACTTACCAGAAATATGTAAAAGAGGACTTAAGTTAAAATCAGACTCGAACAATTTATGAATAAAAATGGTTCCAATAAGAATCAAATACAAAACCATTGAGTTGAAAGGCAATCGTCTTACCAACTAGCGAGGATAAGCCAAATCAAAGTTTATTAAATGTTTTTTTTCCATATTCTGAGTTATTCGTTATATTAAGACTTTCCTTTTTAACTAATAAATATTGAAATAGAAATAAAAAAAACTTTTTTTATTATTATATTTGTAAAAAAATACATTTTTATTAATGTTATAAAAATGATTTAAATGTGACTTTTGCGAAATAAAAGATCACCTTAAGCGCACTATAAAATTAAAAGCCAGCTATCAAGCATCGCCTTATAAATTTTTGAGGAATAATATCTAAAAATGGGATTAAATTTGAATATCAATAATTGATTATAAGACTGACATTCACTAGATCGTTCCACCAGTAATATAAGGATTGGTGTTTGGATAAATGTCAAGATTTTTAAAGCTAAACGTCTGACGCTGAAATAATAAAATTTATGCCCACTTACGTGATCTCGTTGGTAAGACGAATGTATTCCAACCAGGAGGTTGCAAGTTCAATTGTGATATTCATAAATTCAATTTTCGTAAAGCCGCTGTTTCAATCAGCAGTACATTATTTTGCAAATGACCAAAGGAGTTGTGAACATAATATAATCAACCAACGATCATCAATTATCATATCTCGACAAGAGCATAAAAAATCTGGACGGGTTCTAAATATAAACATTTTTCATGCCATGCTGCATATATTGTCCGAGTGATCAATACACGCCGATGGAATTCTCCACATGACCAACCTAACAAAACGCCTCGAAGAAGAAAGGACCACGGCCCAGCAGCTGTGGTGTAGCCCAACAAAAAGAACAAATAATGGGTCCCGTTATGTCGGCCCGGCCATCGACTGTCATGGGATGCCTACTAAAAGTGAACCCATTTCTGGGCGCTCTCAGAATATCTAAAGCCATCGATTCGAAACGGTAAAAAAATTGATTTTAAATAAAATACATGTAAGTTGTTTATATTTCAACTTAAAGAAAGCGGAATTAAGTGACAAAGGATGAATGTGAACTTAAGGTTGATGTGTTGAGTAAGATGAAGAAAAGCAATCTGTGATGGTTTGGGCATGTGGGAAGAATAAATGAAAGAAGGCTTATAAAACTAATATATCGTGCAAATGTGTGTGAAACGTGTGGGAGGAACACCAAAGAAAGTATGGTTGGATCAAGTGAATGATATTTTGAAAGAAGGAAAAGTAGAAAGTCAGAGAAAAGTCGTTGAAGTTATATGAGAAGATGCAGGGATGTTGAAGACGCTAAGGATGTGTGTTGAAATAAAATAACCTCTCTGCCTATCCTGACTGGGAAATGGTGTTATGATTTATATGTGTATGTACTCGTACCTTTTAGCCTAATTTATATGATATGCAATAAATTTCCAACACATTCAATCTGTTTTGTTACATCCGTTAGTATAGGAATGAAGTGGATGAAATTATTTAAAAAATTGAATTATTCAAGAAATACAATACATAATTTACTTATTGAATAATTTTGTGCATCCATGAATTAGAGTCATGATATATTTAAAATTTAAAAGATGTTGTTATATTTTACAGATTTTATTTTTAACCCGATATTTTTTTCTAACTTATTCAATAAAATATAATTTTCAAATCAGATATCGGTTTGAGTCACTTTGATATATATCACGGTGAGTGAATAAAAAATGTTTGGTACGTTGCTCACGTATTTATAATCATTTTACTCTTGGAGTTAAATATTGTTTAAATAAAAAATTAACTTTCGATATAAATTAAGGCCGATTTTTTATAACTAGATATATTTATAATAACTTACCAAAAAGTTTTTTTATGCCTTGCACTTTCTTTGGGATAAAAAAAATTGTATGAAATTATTTCAACGTATTAGACGCGAAACCTCCATACAAAAAAATACATCGATATGGCATTCAAATGATATTGTTTGTATCTTACACACAAACCAGAGAAAATTTAAGTGTCTTTAATTAAATAAGGAAATAAATACTTCTGAGCTTTCTTTCGTCCTACTCCATTTGAACAGTGAACCTGACGAAACTCCTTTAATTACTAATTACGAATGATTAATTCCAAGACAATAAATGAATAATAAAACACATTGAAATGATGTTAGGAAAATAAAATGTTCTTTACGTATTTTATAAAATTCCGCGAACCCAAACAAACCTCGTGAATATAAGAATTATTTATAAATTTAAAAATTTTCGTAAAATTTGTGAGAAATAAAAAAGGAACTTTTTATAAGTGTATGCGTAGTTAATGGTAATTTCTTAGGTTTTTAGGTAATTTAACGATATTAATTTAATTATTTTCATAATATTTCAAGCTTTTTTAAAACTGTTCTAAAACAATAAAAATTTAATATTTAATTTCTGTATAATTTTAAATAACGTATGTTTTCCTTCTTTTTTCGATGACCAAATCACTAATGAGTATTATTATTTATAAAACTCTAGTAACTAATACAATTGTATCTAAGTTTTATTTAGGTCATTCTCAATTTTCAGGATTAAAATCTATTAAATATTAAATTGTTTATATATTTGGTGACACTCAAACTTAAAGTTATCACAATAAATGTAGCTAAATTTATTCCTGAAATTGTTTTGAAAATCAGGTATTTTCTTTGTGTATCTGAGGAAAAGTGGCTAGCGAATAAGTCACAGAAAGTGTGGCATTGAACTTCGTTGAACTCGTTTTGTGGCAGCGATTTGCACGATGGCGTTTCGTAAGATATGACAAATCCGGCATAATTGCTGTAATTCTGCAATGCATATGCCAGGTGTATTAACCTTTCTTTATGAAATATGAAAGATGATGGCAATATGATATTTAGCTGCTTTTTTTTAATTATACATATGTGTGTGTGTGATAGTCTTCTAATTAAATAAAAGCGTTTTATATTTTTTATGATCAGTTTTAGTTTTGTTAATACTTATTTTAATCTTTGAAATATCAGGATTTAAAATCGCTGTAGTCAATTTTTTTTTATTATAAGTTTATAACATATTTAAAAGAAATTTTACAAAATAATAAAGAATAAATTTATGGAATATACATACATAAATCAATAAATATTACCCAGTTAATATCACCGTTATATGGTACATGATCGAAATACATTTCTTTAGCACATGCATTTCCCTTCCACCATCACTCTTGCCCATCGTTTCTCAATCTGTGGGTTGTGATTTCCAAGGAGGTCGCGGGGAAATATCAGGGGGGTTGTAAAAATAAAAATTACTTGTACGAAAGGAAAATAGCACATTTTCTGAGAAATACATATGTGAAGGGGTCATGAAGTCTTTACTTTACTTTTTTTTTTTGGGGTCTCAAGGCTAAAAAGACTGAGAAAAAATGCTCTAGCCTATGTTGATTATGCACTGACTTCTTATATTTGTCAAATACATCAGCTCATTTATTTAACATTTTGAACATGTCTTGTTTTACTTTTAGTAAAATTTCCCCGTGATTATTTTTATAATATTTTCTGGCTTCATCCCTAATGTGCGCAAAAATTTCATACTTCAAACGATAGAAGATGTACAACTGGTCATCTCTGGTTGTTTTCTTAGTGGTAAAAATGTCAATTAATTTTCATTGAATACTGTTAGGTTGTGATTTATAGATTTAGATTAAAAAAAAAATTTCTCTCTCAAAAATACACCAATTCAAATTAATATAGTTTAATGCGAATTGTCGAGACAAGTACATTTCACAATGCGAAAAAAAATCTCCTTTGTATAGATATAGATAACCATTTTTTAGGCAAGGTTTGTGACATTGTCTCATTCCTTAATATGATATTTCACATGTTTTTCCGGAATATTCCATTCATATCCTTACGAATATTTTAATCCAAAGCTATCACACACACAATTCCCACAGCATCGTTATCTTTATGCAACAATTTCATCACATATAATTAAGGCTTTTTAGTAAGGAGACGTTTTTTTTACATAATACAACGTTTTGGTCTGTCTGGAGTGAAGTGAGGGGTTTGATTCGCGTGATGTACTCGTATACATATTATGTAATTGAGTGTCACTATTTGTCAGATTGATGAGAATGTGCAACGGGGTTTTATAAAATAAAAAATCGGAAAGAAGTATCGATTATTTTTAGCATGCTATATGCCTTCAGTGAGATACAGGCAAAGGTCTAGTTTACTGGGGACACGACATATTAAAGGCAACAAATCCAGATCCATTAAAATTGTGTCCAAATTAAATTACCTGTTGTTTTTTTTGCAAATTGTGTATATTTCTTGTCATGTGTAAAATAAATAAATAAATAATATCGGGTTTTCAATAAGTTTTAGGAAACAATGTAATAATATAAGATAACGAAAGAAAAATAATAACATGCTTAAGATTTTTTTTTAACCTGGTGAATTTATTGCCATGTGGCAATCTCTTCCAACCAACCAGAAAGATGTTTTTTATAGGCCCTAAGTGTTAACCAGGCTGGAATCCTATTTTAAAATCTGGGATCGAACCCGCAACCTCCGGATCGGCAGACAGGTGTCTTACCACCAGGCCACGGAGGTCGTCAAAGATTTCATGTAATTTTATGTATACATTTGAAATTGAAGTTCATGCAGCATAACCACTGCGGTTAAATGGAAGAATCACGATCATAGAGTACACAGATACGGTTTAAGGTAAACTGCTAGATATGGTTTCACAATTTATCATCGAATATTCAAGTTTCCATGGGTGACTGCGCACTCCGGAATATTTTACATAAAAATGCCGCCTGTATGCCGGAAAAGTTCATGGAAATGCTAAAAAAGGTACGTTACATATACATTTTCTTAGATTTACTTCTTAAGGTAATAAATAACTAACGATTCTTTGTTTCGACACATGCATGTAAATAAGACTCAAGAAAAACTATTTGCAAAATATAGCCTATACACAAAATACTCGTATATGTTTTCATTTATTTCACATATAAATTATTTTTCTACATGAAAATAAAACTAAGTAAAATGTACGAGTATTACCGTGTTTGTTGAACTATAGGGCGACTCCACAATTATATATATCTTTTTTTTTAATGCACATAACATGTTATGTTTAGTACAAATTTGACAATAAACTACTTGTTTTTTGGGCTTGTTTGTTAGTGAAATTAACTTATTTAAATTCCAATTGTAAATTATTATTTTTAACTATGTTATGTACGTTACTAATTTATTGTATAGTATTACACTTTCGTCGTATATAGTACAAAATGGTGTACATATTACCATTTGCCAATCTTTTTTAACCAACCAGAAATATGTTAAAGAAGTCGTAAGTGAAAACCAGATTGCAATCCGTTTTTTTTTAATCTGGGTTCCAGCGGGGTTTGAACCCGTAAACTTCGGGTTGGGAATCAAGAGTCTTACCAACTACGCCACGGAGGTCATTTATCGTGAATATAGAAATTAAATCAATTCTGCCTAAAAAATCATTCCACATAAGCGTGTATATGGGACTCAACAGCTTTCAAATAATTTCTTAAATAGATAAAATGTGCATTTTCTTTTTTAAAGTTTCCCCTATTTATTGTTCATCGTGTTATTTTTTCAAGTCAAGATACAGAAAATGTATGAATTGGATTTGTGGCGTTTCAGTACTCAACAGCAGCCCAGTACAGTAGGTAACAAAATTTTGTAAGGTCAACAAACTAGAGTTACCTGAGCGAGGAGAATGCTCCCAAACACATCTAGTGAGAGGAGATAATATAATATAACGGACCCATTCTATCATAACACCGATGGCCTTAATGGAATCTTATTGGCAGAATGGTTACTGGCTACTTTTTGGTATAATGTCACCGGTCTCGAGTGCAACGACTAGTTACAGATATTCCTTTGTTGTTTGTGACTAAAATAAACCGAATGTTGAACTTTGTTGAGAAAAATATGTTTTTTGTTAACAATTTTGAACGTTTTGTTTGTTGAAATAATAATGAATAATCCAATGATGAGGATAATGTATGGGACTCATTTAAAAACATTTGCAAGTGTTATTAAAATAAATTTAAAAAATGTATTTGAGAATATTTTTATTCTTGAAATAAATTTAAATTACGGTTTTCTTTATTAAAATAAGATATTCCAGTTTTAAACTGAAAGTTATTCAAATTACAAAATATACTCGTACATATCGAAATAACATCTTACTTTCAATTGTTTGATAAAGCAAATTACAATGTCTTTAAACCTCTACAGCGTTAATGCCTTAACTATAAATAATATAAAATGTTTCGATTTTTATATATTGTTAAGGCTCTTACAGAAAATCAAGAACCTTTTTTTAATTTGTGGTTACTTAAAAAAAAGTTAATTCTTCATGTCATATTTGATTTCGTCAGAAGCATTGGTTTTCAAAATATTCAAAATGACTTCGTTAAATCAGTTTTTTATTGGGTTTATTTAAACATGTTTTAAGTGTTATATAAGTCAGTAAGTAAGTGTATTTAATCAGTTTTACCAAAAAATATGAGTTCATATAAAGCATAAGTAAAAGCACATTACATTTGCAAAACAATAACTTATTTTTCATTTTACAGCGAGTTTTAAAGATTTTAATTGAAATATTGAAGGATATAACAGCTATAAAACAGATTGAAATTCAAACATTTTAACCGCTTTTAATAATATATTCTTTTTTTAAGGTAAACTTTCTTAATCGATAATATAAATTAGAATTTGTTAATTCAAAAAATAATAACTAATTTTCGCTAAAAATAAGATAAACTGATTCGCTCTTTGAATGACGATATGTACACATAAAATTATATTCAACATGAGAACAAATTCATATAAAAAAAAGAATATCAGCACTTTTGATCATTTGCCTCGTGTGATTTCTTTGTGGAGTTTTCTTTCACAGCACTCTGAGATGGTTGATGATGGAAGCGCGAACTTTAGGAGGTCGTTGAACCGGCTCTCGAGCAGTGGAAGCGATAACTCTATTGATACACCGCGACTGATCTATCGGGAACATCGACACATCTATGTCGGAGACTATCGCAGGGACTTTCCAATCCAACGTCGGTTAGTAATTACATATTTTTTACTTAACTGTTTCAGACTAGCGATTGAGTTTATTTATTTAGCAATTTAATTAATTAATTTAATAATTGTTATAACTCAGGCATATCTGATGATAAATATAAAATATTGTAGCTATCTCCTGGGGATGGTAGAAGAAATCCAAGAAAAACATAACAAAAAGACTTGTAGTTCTTATATATTTGTATCTCTTTTTCAAAGGGAAAATTTTCAAAAATTAAGTTTTCATGATAAATTCACTTAGTTAACAATTATACAAATATCTCCTTCCTCTTTTTTTCAATATATCTCTTCCTCGTATTCATTTCCTGGGTAAAATAAAAATGCTTTACCTGTGTTAATGTAATTTTTATTTTATTAATTACTAGCAGAATGTTATGACATAGTCAAATCCAAAACAAAAGGTATTATTTTCACAATGTTGACTATTTAAATAAACATTCCTGCCGACAATATTATACACTTAGATCTTTGATCTCCGCCAAAAGCCATTCTGCCCTGATCATTATTCGATGATAATATGTATGTTTATGTAGCCAGTCACTGAAATTCATGTCGATTGCAGAATTTTATATATATTCTAAGTTTATGAGAAATAAAATGGTTCCTTGTTTGTATATGCTTTCGGTATTTTAAAACTTTATTGACATATTCATACATTTTATTTGGTCGTCGATTAACTGCTTTAGAGAGAGGAGATTTGAAAATCTCTTTTATATATCTTTTTCTCTGAAGGAATAGCGATTGAAAGAAATATCTCGTAAGTCACATACTTGTCTAATAATGTCTTACAATTGTTTCTACATGGACTTGTTCCTGTAAAAAGGTGAAATATTCGATGTCTGGAAGTATAAAATACAAGGAGCGGAAAAGTTTCAGAGTATAACAGAGGTCTTTGAAACCGGTAGAGAATTTAAATAAAATAGTAGTGAATAGGCAATAAATATTTTTGTTTTATTAAAAATCTATAAATATGACACCATAAAGTGAAACAAGCGTATTTTCTAAGATTTAAGAAAAGTTTTAAGCTCTATAACAAACATTTCCCCACTCATTTACTTATCTACATATACTATATTCATTCTTATAATTTATTCACAATTCATTTTTTCATTTTTTTTTTTTCACCCATTCAATATAAAACAGTGTGTGACGACACAAATTTATGTATATTTGTATTTAATATTATGTATATATCATCATATTTATATATGTATTTAATCGTTTATAATTTCTCATAATCATTCATAAAATCAAAACAATTACCACAAACCTATCCTTTCCCGATTCCCAAAAAGATCCAAAAATTTCCAATAAATATCTTAACAGTCAGAACTTATCCGATGAAGGAGTAAGGTGTCCTACCATCGGACCGAAACTCCGAACAAGCTATCCATCACTTGTACGCGACAAAACTTGAAAACGGTTAGATCAAATCCCAACAGTAATACGGCCACCACAAGGAAAATTTGATGATAATTTTATTTTACAATGTAAATAATATTTTCTGGCACTTCGAACAAATAATTTTGTTAAAAAAGTGGTTAAAAGTTTATTTATAAAAAGTGGTTAAATATTGTTTATAGGTAGTTATCTCATCCAAAATCGCTATAACAACTTAAGAAATCTTTTCTGATAATTAATAAAATATCTAATGGGTTTATTAAAAATATAAAATTGATTTAATTTTGTTTAATGTATAGAAAATAACTGAATTTTTAATGTTTAAACAGTGCAATTATTTAAAATTAGGAGGCAATGATTACAAACCGTTAATAAAATCAATACATAGGCCTTTGTGAACACTTTTCGTTTCCAAATAATATTCTATCAAACTCTCCAAGAGGTGAACCTTGTGATAGTTTAGATTTTTTCAAACCACATTCTACTTACGTAATAGTTTTGTAACCTAAAACTTTATTGACCATTGCTTTTTTAACTTTTTAAGCATCGGGTATTTAGATTTTTTTCCTACTAAAAATATAGCGTGGAAACGGCCATCACTGAATTAAATGTACATACATAGAAGTGTATCATGGGAGAGTCATACAATACCTAGATTTTGGGTATGACTCCCAATTAGATAAAACAATAGAATATAAACATACTCGTAAAGGCTTTTCAAACGATTTCTGCCCTCTGGAACATAAAAGACTGAACTTGTTTCTTTAAAAACCTGTACGCTGATTACTAAAGTTCATCAAAAGTCTTTGTTAAGGCTGTTTCTGATTTTCTAGAACTTTTAAGTTAATTTAATTTTAATTATTTAAACTTTGAAAATGATCAGAATCAAGTTTGACTCGAATAGTTCAGCGGTTAAAAATAAAAAGGAACACACATCCCTTTGATCTCAGGATTCGACAGATAATAACACAAGAATTACTCACAGCACACCAGAGGAAAGATAACAGAAAAGAAACACAGTAACAATTTAGATTAAAATTATTTATTTTCACTACCGGATCAAATGATCCAGGTAGGACCAATTTGAATTTGAATAAGATTTTTAATTCTATAAGTTACACTTGAAGAGTTTAACTTTAAAGGATAAATATCCTTTGCAAGAGAGATTATCTCTAACGTTCGCTTTGGAAGCGTCGTAAAATAAAAGAAACAAGGTAATGCAAAATTTGAAATCACCAAAAGAATAACAAATAAGGTAGAATCACAATGCCTTTAAATTTTTTTGAGAACATAGCAGAACATCATGATTTCTATCGATAATTTAACACGTCCTAACTAAATGTACAGAAAATTAACGGCATTTCAAAATTTTAGATTTTGTAAGACTGACCGTTCTCATTAAAATGGAATCTTCTAATACTTTTTGATTTTTCATTATCCATTTTGCTTATTCAAAATAATATACTCCTCATATCTTGGACATCGGCCAACAAAGACAGGGGAGGGGGGAGAACTTGTGACCTTCACTTATTATAAGCTGGGAATAAACGCGGTAATTGAATTATTTTATTCCACTTTCATTGTACAAAGTAAAACCTGATAGGTTTATTTCCCAATCAAATAAAAATATATAAAATATATCTTGAGGGAAAACTAGACTAAACCCTTAAAAAACTGGATTTCAACAGGAGTCGAACTTAAAACATTCTGGGCTGGAAGACGTCTGTCTTCAACTAGGCTAGAGAGATCGTTATAGTCATTTAATAATAGTAGAATAATATGTATCATTTTTCTTATCACTATAGACAGGCAGCATCAATGCTGTTAATATTTATATCAAGTTTAACTTGTTCATAAATACGGTATTAATAAAGTCCGATATCCCGAGGGTCACCCTTTCGTACAGGCTCAATCAACGCAGCCTTGATTTAAGTTTATAAAAATTGAAATATATTTTTCTAATACCTATAAGGATAGACATACAAAAATGAAAACATATGGGCTGCACGACAAATCTAGCATTGCGAAATAACATATTGATTTTTGGGTATAAAATCTAATAATATTCTCACAGAACGATGTTATTTGAGAACAATAGACAAGTGACTCTCAAATGTTGTATTCTATACATTTCATTGACCTCTCTGTCCTATTAGAATTTCAAAGTCGTGTTATTCAATATTAAAGCTGCATGCAAGTTATCGAATAATCTGTGTTATTTTATATTTAGATAGAATTCTCGGTAGAAAGAGGGCATGTATTTTCGATCAAAGAAGGAAACATTATATCGAGGATTTATCAAAAGATGACAATTCCTCATTTTGGACATTTTGATGTTAAGCGTATTTATACACGTTTGAAAGACCTCAGATATTGGCAAAAGTATTTGAAGCACCCGAGGGTTATTAAGTATGACCTTTTTAAAGTAATCATTCAAGGAAAAAATGTATGAATCTTAAATTATTTGAAATCCATAAATGTTATGAAATTAAGAAAAAAGGAAACCTTATATAATAATTTGAAAAAAAAAAACCAAGGCTATAAAAGTAAACATATTGCTGCATTAAATTGCGATCTCTCTTTATATTTTTAGCACTTACCAACTTTTGGTAGTAACCTCAAGAGAACATATTTTGCATATTTTGCGTCGTAGTCTATTGTATAATACATATCAAATTGGCATAAGTTTTCACAGGCAAAATGCTACACAAAACATTTGAATTATGGTAAAAGTTGTGTAATAAAAAGGAAATTTCTGTGTATATTTTAAATACATACTCGCACATTTTCATTCAATTTAAAAATTAAATTTGTGGGTACATAATATAATATTTTCAATACATAAACTTTTACTTTGTTTTTATCCAATTAAAAACATCTTACAAAGAAACTGGATTTTTTTACATCTTACAAAGAAACGCACGGATAAAAAAAATCTAAATATGTTTTGTATCGTAATAGAAATTGTTCCTAATTATATTCAACTTTCTGTCGGTACCATGACTTAGTGATTAATATGATCTCCAAGCTTTCAGGGTTTAGAATTCTGGAGAATTCATTTACAAATTGGTTTCTTATCTTAAGGTAACTTTTAATCTCAGTTTATTAATTTTTTTTTATTAATGGGTATTTGATATAATAATTTATTTTATGTAAACGTTACAAAAGATCTACTTACCGTTTTATACAAATACAAATCACAGGGAAAATTTCGAGTGTCTCGTTGATTGCTAAACTTTTAATCAATATACAATTATTTATGTCATCGTGAATAATCTTGATGCCGTATTCACGAACTCAGCTTTTAAGAACTTCAACTACTCGCGCACGGAATGACTTTGCTAAATGGATTATAGGATTTCGAAATCTTCCATGATTCCGTGAATAAATTTCGGATTGAGCTCTTAATCAATTTTCTAGGTATAAGTAAGCCATTTCAGTGAGAACAAAGTGTAATAGTAGCTCCTATCGTTATAATTTTTAGATTTTCATTGATTTAAATTTTCTTAAATTATGCATTTTCTTTGATGTAATCGGGTTGAACCTGTATCTAATATAAAACAACAACAAAAAATTGAAAAAAAATCTTGAAGAATGATTCGAGATAAAATATCCACGGACAAGGGATATATTATCCTGAGTCATTCTTTTTACACTATTTTATTTTAAGTTTACAGTGCAAGTTACAAAACCATACAATAATTATTTAAACTTGGATAATAAAGGAAACATGTGGTAACAATGGGAGTACATTAATTGGATTTACTAATTGATATTATTTTTTTCCAAATGTATTGTATAAAGGTCTCTTCTGGTTGGTATACTTAAATGACACCCACTTAATGTGTTATATAATTTTAAATTAGACATTTTTATAACAAGTAAGAAATAAATTCAAGTCGAAAAAGATTGGTTTTTAACAGAAATATATTGCTTTTTATCACCACTAATTGGTTTTGTAAACGAAACGCATAAAAATAAAATTTCTACATTTATAGCGCCGTTTAGAGAGAAAACTCTTTTTAAGGGTGCTTTATGTGTAAAATAGAGCTTTGTTTTTTATCGGTTTTATATATTTTATATTCAAATAGAAAATAAAACTATAAACAATAAATAATTCTTAAAAATGAAATGTGAAAGATTGTATAGTAATGTCTAGAATATAAAAATATGAAAGCAAAGTTTATGAAGTCATCGCATAGGGTACATGCAATTTTTTAGTGCCAAATACTCCTATGTAGTGTAAATAATAAAACATAATATAAATTATTTATGTTTTAATGAAACTGAAACTTTAAATGACTGCAACCAGTCTTGAATGGTATTGCACGAATATAATAAGAATTAAGTATTAAAGATTTATTAATTAATTAATGCTATTGCATGAATATATTATGAATTGAATATTAAAGAATATTAGCCAAAGATGATTTTCAAAATATTGACACACATTAAGGAAGTACTTAGTACATTATACACGTATATTATACATTATAAGTATATTATACATTATTAGTACATTATTTCCTTTGGTGAAATTTTATATTTCAGATAATTTTGTTGAAAAATGTATCTTAAAACGTAATTTATGGTTGCAACTGACCGTTATAATTTTTAAGAAATGTTGAAGAGTTAATGCACATAATCACAGGGTTGTAGAGCACCAAATATGCAATATTTAAATTATCTCAAAAATAAAAATTTCTCAACGCTCTTACAAAAGGGACTTAAATATTTTTCACTTTGAAATTTGATGGACAAGAAATACATTAAATAAAAAACGAACTTACATTGGCTATAGGAAGGATTGAGAAAATATTTTTTCGATGTGATTTATAAAATGAAAATTTGATACTCATCTTTGATATTTTGTTGATATGAAAAATGAAAATGATCCTTGATATGAAAAATGTATGTATAGAAAATAATCAATACTATATATGTTGTTAGTGAAATGTGCCGAAGATGTTTTTCTTATATAATTTTCTAAAATTCACTAATTCTATTGGGAACAAACGTTAATTTCTATTTTGTTAAAAATTGTGTTTGTGAACGTTTATTAGCAGAAAGTTAAAGAGAATTTTATTCCTAGTCTCAACATATTTTTTTGTTGGGAGTATTGTTTTATTTAATAAAAATAAAATAACTTGAATAACAGGTAACAATGATTTTATTAAACTTATTATTTTCTTTGATTTGTTATGTTCAATGCTTGTCAGTCAACTACTTTTCCAAAATTCGCTACTTACACTTAATTGTGTTAGAAGTTTCCAATTTTAATATGTGTTGTCATTAATTACGTATTTTTTCCTTCAAAAAGAGTTTTCAATATTTTTTGTTTGAATTCAGTAAATTTCATCTTATTATAAATTTATATAATTTTTTAACTCAATGTGCTACCTACTTAATCTTATCACCCTGCCTAGATGATGAGAAAGAAAGCACTTCGGAATATATTTACTCCGTCTTTGATATCCCCCCACTTTTACTCTATCTCTTTTTCTCTATTTCTCTGCCCCTATCTCTCTCTGTTCGCTAGTCCAGCTAAATCGGGTCTGCGTCGCGCTAAATTGCATAAGCAAACTTGATGCCGGTATCTGGGCCGCTGACCGCCCGGCACAGATAGCAGCCACTTTCCTTTCCGCGGCAAAAGTTCTTCTCTGTATTCCCTATTTTAGATCCTTCAATCCATATACATCAGAATACAAAGTATATATACTCACAAGATTCTTAAATTTCGAAAAACTTATATTTTTTTAACCTGGCGAGCAATGTGCCATGTGGCAATATCTTCCAAATATATATATATACGTGTATAATAATTAATTCATAAAGAAATGAACTCTCACTTAGAAAAGGTATACTTTTCCTGTTGTCTCGTGGTTTAAGCATAATGCTACATTTCATGAAAAAAATATTCATGACAACTTCAATTTCAAAACATTTACATAAAAATATTGGATTTAATTTTGAGATTGGCATCGACATCGAAATTTATATGAAACAGGCTCTACGATAATGTACGTATTATTGGAACACTATATACGAATTAGGGATCGTGTTTAGAACTCATTGGAATTATATAGTATTTTGAGCTATTTTTCAAATAATGAAATAATACTTTAAAATATATGATACACCATATGTATTAGGTTTGTGAGCGATAAAGAGTTACTCATCTTAAATATTCCCTTTGTCATTTCAAATGCTTATCTGTAAACATCTTTGTAATTCAAGGGCAGATATTTATAATATCTAAATTGACATTTTCAGCGATATAACTATAGGTGAAAATATTACTAAATAGGTGTTTGAAATTAATGGTGGTCTCGAAACATCAGTACCATTGCGATCGATTTCTACCAAATAAAACTATATTAAAGAACTATTACACAATTAACTCGTAACTGCTTTTATACCTACCATATATCAAATATCCTCATACGTTATAATATTTTAGTTGCACAAAAACAAAGAAATCAGACAAAATTAAACTGCAATACCGATAATATCTATGACAGTCTACACTATCTATGCCACACATAGCAGTGGCACAAATGCAACAAGTTCCAGTAGAGATACTCTTGTGTCGGGTTGCCGTGCAAATAGTGAAAAGCAATTTTCCATCAGTTCCAGGAATGAGTTGCATTCTCAGTAATTGTGAAAGGTGGTTGCAACTTGGTGTTTTGTGCTTTTTGCTCGGATTCCTCTTTCTTTTCTCTATGGCCATAATTTAATTCATAGTATCTGCTGATCGTTACTTACTGTGATTCTTTGTGGAGACATCACCGCAATAAATCTCGGTAATAGACTTATTACAGAAAATGTCATTTAATACATTAAATAAAAAAAAAACATTTAAATATATATTCCATTTGATATATGTCCACAGTGTATGTGAAAAATGTTGTTAACTATTTTGAATAAAGGTGTAAAATGTGTATAATGACTTTATTTTTGACATAAGAAACTCGTGATTGGTTAAATATGTTAACAGGGTGGGCAAAAGCTACCTTGTCATTAAATTATATAAAAAGTATTTTACAGCTTTGAGCCGAACCGAAGGTATTGCTGAAATATTGGAGGCCAGATCCAATTGTAATGTTTTGCAATAGCTCTGTTGGATAGAAAATATTCCCGGCAAACAGATCGTTAATTCGAATCCCACGTTTTGAAATACATTACTTTTATCGTCTTTTTGAAGCGAGGCGTTTTTTCGTTCACATAAAAATGTGTATCATTTTATTTTTAAAAACATTTGCATATTACTTAACTTTTTTATTAAGTAATTAATAAATTAATAATAAGAAAAATATTTTTGGATGGAAATTTCTAGTTTATTTAAATTCATATATGGTAAATATTAAATATTTGAAACAAAAAACTTCAAGTGAAATAATGTTATTTAAAACATATGAAGAAAAACATAAATTTTAATCCGCCTTATTATTTAAATAATGTAGTAAAT
Organism: Odontocerum albicorne; assembly: GCA_949825065.1. Lineage (NCBI taxonomy): Eukaryota > Metazoa > Arthropoda > Insecta > Trichoptera > Odontoceridae > Odontocerum > Odontocerum albicorne. The sequence goes on along the minus strand of OX463838.1, from coordinate 49,908,973 downwards.
CGTGTTTCGTAGAATTTCTTGCTTTAGAAAATAATACATTATTTGATTTGCGAACTGAATTTTGATTGATCAAAACTTTGTTATTTTCTTTCATTACTATTCAACATATGAAAATTATTGGTGATTCGAATATATTGAAGATTTTGTTTGGGAATCAAGCAATCTAGCCTTCGTGCTTAGTTCGTCTTTAATCTAGCCTTCGTGCTTAGTAAATACTACCTCGCATGCGAAGAGGCAAAAACACTAGCACACGTCTAGCGTTTGTAAGTATTTGTAATTTGTTTTATCAAACACTGTTTATTCCACTTTTTGTAACGGTATAACCCTACTGGTTTCAAAGATTTCACTCCATCATCAGGAGATCACAAACAAGACTGGACAAAGTGGAATAAACATTGTTTGATAAAACAAATTATAATGTCTTTAAACCTCTACAATGTTAATGCCTTAACTATAAACAATATAATTTGTAAGTATTGTTACCAGACGAATTCTTCTTTTATTATTTTTTTGTCAAGTGTCTCACCAACTAGGCCACACAAGTAGTTAAAACAATAAAAAATACTAATTTAAATTCAATAATTGAAATTTATGAACAAAAAACTAACATTTTTTGGAAGACATGTCTTCAATTTGATAACTTGAAATAATTTCCTCCGCAACCATGACATTAGCGCGGTCCCTGCCTGGTAGTGCTCAGGTTCAGCGGAGTTCATTGCCACAGTTTCGTAACACTTTTCTTGTGCAACTCTCCTCGGTCTTGTTGTAAATATACGTCATACTGGCATGCCAATCTGCCACCACTACCTGGTCACTTCACAATTAAAACTTATTATCTGATACTAAATAAAATTAAGCTTCGTAATCAAAAAGGTTGATATATTGTTAAGCATCATTTTCAAGGTTGAGCTTTCTATAGGAACACTTTGCTGACTCGATTGAGTGATAATAATATTGCAGACGTCGAAACATGGCATCAAGAGGGAAAAACTATTTGCTTGTATCAAAAATGAATGTCAAGGTTACTTTAAGACTTTTCATGAAGTGCAAAATTATTTGTGAGAATACTGATTTCGTAAACATTGAATTTTCTATTTGTATCCAGAACTTTTCATGAGATATTTATTTTTATTTTGAATATACTTTATTTAGACTTTGTTGAATATACTTTAGACTTTGTTGATAAGAAACTTGTCTTCTAGCCAGGGAGTAAGGGACTCGATTTCTGATAGTGCCCACTTTTTAAAAAGGTTCAGTCTGATTTTCCCTTAAGGTCTATCATCCTGCTTGGTTGGCAGATATTGCCACATGGAAATAAACCAATCAGAATGTGTTGTACACAAGAAAAATATAATAAAATACAATATACTCGTATATCTATCCATATACCCTACAAAACCAGGCGGAAATATATCTGTACTATTTGAGGAGAGTTTCTTTCGGTGGGTTTTGATCCTGTGACCTGGTGCATAGAATTCTAGCGCGCTAACTGTTGAAGTGCGCGGTATGATTTGTTTGCATAGCTTTAAACACGAATTAATTGAATTTCCAAAGTTATTGATGATGATGATCTATAGCGCTAAAACCTACACATATATTGACATTATACTTGATTGACAACAGCTCTTCATCGATCTCTTTCCCTTGCCGGCTTTCTTCAGTTTTTAACCTGTCCGTTTCTGGCAGTTCTCCTTAATTTGACATATTTATCCTTTCATCGCACTACCTCTTGCCATTCTTAGCCGTGGTGCTCATTGAGTCCTCAGTGTTGGTGCTCTTGAATCTTTCATCATCTCTGAAGCGTCTTGTCTAACTTAAATCTTAAGACTTGAAACAGGGGTTAAGTTTCCAATTCACCTTTAGTTTCCAATTTACCTTTAGTTTTCAATTCTGTTGAAACTTTTTTTATTACTAGTTGGTCTTTATTTTTAAATATTCCTATCGTAAATTTCGCTTAATGACATAATATGGAATTAAGTGATTAGGGATGAATATGAACTTAAGGCTGATGTATTAAGTAAGCTGAAAAAATAACTTTGAGATGATAAGGGTATATAAAAAGACAAACAAATCAAATAATGCAAATGTAAGTGGAATTCGCGGTAGTTGAAGATCAAGAAAATTATGATTAGATCAAGTGAATGATATTTTGAAAGAAGGAAACGTAGAAAATCCGATAAATCGTATGAGGAGGTCTATGGGTGTGTAGAGATAGGAATATCTGGCGCTCTGCCTTCTCTGACTACCCCGACAGGAAAATGGTGTGATGGTATATGTGTGTGTACATACTGCTATTTGATTTTGTTTTTCTTTAGTGGAAATCGTGTTCAATAATAACCTTTTGTTATTAATTGTTTGATAATTGTTTTATATGTAAGCACATTTGATTTTATTTAAGTATTTTTTATTTCAATAGAGCTTGAATATTCATATATGTATGTGAGGTTTTTGCATTTCTTAAGAGACTTAGGTTTGATCCTAGGTTCTTCATGGATTCATATTTATACTGATTTATATGTAGGGCTTAAGACAGTAACACTCGTGTGGAGATTTACTTAGTTTTGTTTTCGTCAATTTTAAGACTTAATTTAGATGTTTTATTTTCAGGTTAACACTGCGCGCTATTATGCAATTTGCTGATTTACTTTTATTCACTATGCCATCAGCACATATATCCGAAGCATTTTAGTCTTCGATTTATTTTAATTGATGTAACATGTAATTTTCAACTTCCAAATTCTGGCTTTGCGGAACAAATTAATCATAAAAGTGGACAGTGGATCATTTTGATTGATTTCTAAGTCAATTTCAAAGATTGATTAGTAAAAATACATATTTGAAATATTAATAACAATGATTATTTAAAAAGGTAATCATTAATTATAAACTTTATCTACCTAACTAATAAATACTCGTATCAATGTTGAAAATAAAAATATAACATGGTTCAGAAAGATAGGTAGAGAAAACCCAGAAACATACTGAAGTGTATAAATTATGAAAACAGATAACTTTAATCAATACTAAAAATTCAGGAAAATGTGGTCTGTTTGTACGAGTCTAAAGGGTATATTTGAGATGGGTTTTTGTTTTATCTGAAATGATTAAGTACAGTAAGGGTTGACTCATGTGATCCATATTATATTTAATAAGTCTCACAACTTATAAAGTTGGTGAGACTTTGTTACAGAGGTATTGAATAATTTATCAACAATTGATCAAAATTATTAACTTATATTTGATGTATATATGTCACATATGTTCTCATAAGATTAATAAATAAAAAAAATATATAATTTTCAAATATAATTGAAAAGTTGAAACACTGTTTTATCCACTTGAAAATACATATTTAACCCAAATAGTTTTAAATTATATTTGACTCATCTTCAGGGGTACTCCGAACTGACTAAATTTGAAAAGAGGACAACATCACAAATAAACTTATAAGACTGGCTTTGACAGCATTAAGAGGGAGGATTTTTTTTCAATAGGCTGTATGCCTTAAACACACAAGACTATAAATAGCATGACATTCATGACTCATGCATTTTTTCATGTCTGGACGTATGTGATACATTTTCATCTTATTTACGTAGGCAGGCAGATAAACAAGAAGACAGCTGTGGTGGGAGGTGATTACCATGAAAGCCACTTAAATAACACCCAGTAAAATTTTAATCAGAGTCAACTCCATGTTTTCTTAAAATTTGCAATCGTATTAAGGTTTTACAAATCGTCATTCAAAGGGCAAACTATATTACTTTAGTTGTGGATGAAAATGTATTCTATAATAAATACTTTGAAAATCGATAGAATGAGGGATGAGAGGTTGACAAAACAAATATATAACACTTACATAATTGGAAAGCGTGAAAGGGGGTAAATATGTAAAATTTGCTTGGACCAAGTGAAGAAAGTATTGAAAGAAAGTTTAAAAATCAAAGAAATTGGAAGAAGTTGAATGAAAAAATATATAAATGTGGAATAAGCAAATATGTTTTCAGGGGCATGAAATTTGGCGTTCTCTGCCTGCTCCGAGAGTTGGCATGAAATTTTTTTATATTAGAAATGGTATTTAAACTTTATAAACTATAGGAAACTATTTTGATTCACCAGATGTGATAGCAAAATGCAAAAAATATACTTCTTGTAAAAGTTACTGGTCTGCCAAACCAATTGAACTTATAACTATCAAAGTTTGATACATACTCGTATCATGACTTAATTTGAAAATATTTTTTTCACTTCTTCCGAGTGGAATAAACACTGGAAACTACTTTATCTGTAATATTCATAGTTATTAAATAATTTTGATCCATTTCATTCAGAAACTATAGTTTCAATTATGTTTCCACAAGAGAAAAGCCAAGTGCATGTGTATAGTATAGAATATCACATTTTTTATGAAACAAATTAGAATTCGAGTCTTGTCAATATGAACAAATCCTTGAGTTACTTTAAACCCGTTTAATCCTACGGGGCCGATTATCGACCCCAATATCGTGTATGCGAAAAATCCCACGGGGCCGATCATTGGCCTCAAAGTTTTCATACAAGTTTTTACGTTTAATAAAAAACAAAAATTATGAAAATTTATATGAAAATCACTTATTATTTTACACTCTACAGGGAGGTCTTCACAAAAATTAGGTTTTTAAGCTAAATATTAATTGAGATAAAATATAAAGTACTGTTTTTTTGCCAAAAAATGCATATCGCATATTTTATGCAAAATATGCTGGGATTAAAAGGGTTAATCATAAATTTTATATATACATATATATATATATATATATATATATATATATATATATATATATATATATATATATATATATATATATATATATATATATATATATATATATATATATATATATATATATATATATATATATATATATATATATATATATATATATATAATATATATATATATATATAAATATATATATATATATATATATATATATATATATATATATATATATATATATATATATATATATATATATATATATATATATATATATATATATATATATATATATATATATATATATATATATATATATATATATATATTATATATATATATATATATATATATATATATATATATATATATATATATATATATATATATATATATATATAAATATATATATATATATATATATATATATATATATATATATATATATATATATATATATATATATATATATATATATATATATATATATATATATATATATATATATATATATATATATATATATATATATATATATATATATATATATATATATATATATATATATATATATATATATATATATATATATATATATATATATATATATATATATATATATATATATATATATATATATATATATATATATATATATATATATATATATATATATATATATATATATATATATATATATATATATATATATATATATATATATATATATATATATATATATATATATATATATATATATATATATATATATATATATATATATATATTGTTCTTCTGTGTCTTGATTTGATCGCTGCTGGGTAAAGGCGCTTTTCAGAGATTTCCATATCTTGCGGTCTCTCGCCTCTCTTTGCCAGGTCACGCCTGCGAATTTTACGAAGGGTCTGTCCCATCTGTTTTGAGGTCTTCTCCTCGGTCTGATTGTTTCTCGTGGTATCCAATCTGTGCTCCTTTTAGTCCATCTATTGTCTTCCCTTCTCGCCACGTGTCCTGCCCATTCCCATTGACTTTTGAGTATTCTTTCCATTATGTCTGTGACCTTCGTTTGGCTTCTTATCCACGTAATTGTCTTTCTATCTCTTTTTGTTATCCCCAGCATGCTTCTTTCCATGCTTCTTTGTGTAGTGGTGAGTCGCTGAAGATTAAAACCAAACAAAACGTCCAACAAGTCAATCTAAACCTGAACCCGACGCATTCATAAATTTATATGCTAATTCATTTAAAATTAAATTACTATCTAAGCTCTCAATTACTGAGGCTACTATTGTATGAACTAATAATTCTTTCTTTCCAGCATTTTAATACTACACCAAGTGTACCAATATGGTTAAAATCGAAGCATTTCATGCTGAGACAAAATCACTAGGTGTCCTCCAAGCTGTACGGCAGACAGAAAACGGAGGTAGCCACTACCCTTATATGACAAAATTGTCGGGTTTCACTAATACACCCGGTGAACAGATGTGAAGACCAAAAAATTAAGTCATAGGGGTGCCCCTCACTCAGCAATGGGTAGAAAAAAGGGCAGATAAAGATAAAGATATATATATATATATATATATATATATATATATATATATATATATATATATATATATATATATATATATATATATATATATATATATATATATATATATATATATATATATATATATATATATATATATATATATATATATATATATATATATATATATATATATATATATATATATATATATATATATATATATATATATATATATATATATATATATATATATATATATATATATATATATATATATATATATATATATATATATATATATATATATATATATATTTTTTTTTTATT
>OX463838.1:49692514-49897514 GCA_949825065.1 Odontocerum albicorne | reverse complement strand
TCTTAGATGATTTAGCCATATAGAGAAAATGAATGAAGAAAGACAAACAAATATATAGTACAAATGTAAGTGGAAGGAGTGATATAGGAAGGCTAAGGAAAGTTTGGTTTGATTAAGTGAATAATATTTTGAAAGAAGGAAAGGTAGAAAGTTAGAGAAATCGTAGAAGTTGTATAACAAAATGTATAGATGTAGAAGAGGCGATAATTTGTGTGTTGAGATAAGAACGTTGGGTGTTCGTTCCTCTCTGCCTACCCCGATAAGTAAATGGCGCGATGTTTTGTATGTATCAATATATATCTCTTTACTGAAAAACCAGTGGTATGTTAAATTCCATTTGTGAGATTTTTTTTATTCAAAATAATCGATTTGAAATTATATAGTTTTAATTGATTTAACCCTTAAAGATAATGAAGGCACTTAATAATTCGTATCCATTAACATAGCCAAATTGCCGATGGGGATATGTTGAATAGCGTGACTGAGAGAAAATATTGTTTATGTCCACATTAATCGAGCCTTCAGGTTTAAAACCGCTGGAGAAGGCACGTGACTCGTTATGGTACATTTTGGCAATACTACCGCACAAACAACACGCGTATTTGTTTTTCGCGTACAAGCATTGCTACCAGATAATTTTTTTACAACATTAATACCATTTTTAACTTGACAGGGACCTTTTTAGTTTGATATTTCTCATAAGGACTTTAATATCTTTCTGGTTGATTGGATAAAGTTTTCAATGAACTATCCATGTTGAAAAGTATAGTATTATGCCTAATGACTTAGTAGATTTATTAATAAAATCTTCCAATAGAAGAAAAAAAAGACGTTAAATAGATAATAAGTGAAACAAAGGCTAGAAACCTTTTTAATAAAATGGGTACCAACGGTAATCGAATGCTTATTCTCTCTGGTTAGTGAATAAAATTCTTGCCATCTAGACCACGGAGATTGCAGCTAAAGTAAGACTTCATTTAACGATTATTTTAAAACAAAGGCTATTTGTAGCATTCAAAATAAGCATAATCAAAGCTCCGTTACTCGAAAATGCTTGAATATTAAACAATCCAGATAATTTTCATATTTGCGATGAACGTATTCGACACCTAATGATTAGATGTAGGATCGAATGTTAAACTTGGTTTAACCGGGAATAATAAAAGTCGCGCATTTCCTATATAAGTATGGACAGCCAAGTGTGACAAAGCAATTAATATTTTTCCTTAATAAATAGAATCGTTACTTTTGTGTTGGATGCTTCATACACAAACATTTTTTCTGTATTTTATTTCAACGAAATTCCCCTCATTTTATTTATTCTATGGAGGGGATTGTGAAGAAGTTTCAAAAACTTTTTAAAAGAATAAACATGTAATAATTATGAGTAGATTGGAGAAATGACTGAATGGAGCCAAATAAATGGTGGGGAAATGCGTGTAATGAGAAGAATAAATGATGTGACAATGTATGATATAATAGGGAATGAAGTAATTAGGGATAACATAAACTTAAAGCTAATGTATTAAAGTATATGAAGGAAAGCACTTCAATATTTCCTTCTTATTTACTTATACACAACAAGGATTGTCATAAATACATAATTTATGAAAAAACAACAGGTAATTTAAAGCGGATACAATTTATTGTATACAATTGAACCTGGGTTTGTTGTCTTTCATTTCTTGTATCCCCAGTAAACAAAGCTTTTGTCTGTATCTTACTGAGGACATTTACCATGGAAAAATAAGTTTTTTTTCCAATTGTTGATTATACAATACCCCATTACAAACTCTCATAAACTTGATAAACAGTGAGACTCAATAACATGTATGTATCACGCGAGTCAAATTCCGCATTCTTCATCATTCCAGGGAGACCAAAAGTCCTTCCTACAATGTCTCATACATTATCATAAAAAAGTCACTTCGTTTGAAATCTTACACTAACCTTTCCTACATGTCACTCCTCATGCAAGCCCAATTCCTAAGATGGTTTAGATATGTGGAACGAATAAGCGAAAAAAGACCAAGAAAACAAATCTATAATAAAATTACTTTGTATGGTAGTCCATAACTGTATTTTAGTACCTGAAATGTGGATGTGGAGAAATACTGAAAAGAGTCTTATAAATATTGTAAAAATGCGTGTAATGATAATAATATGCGGTGTGATAATGTATGACCGATTACTAAGTGAAAAAAAACATCAGGGATGCGTGTGAACTTAAGATTGATGTATTTAACTATTCGAGGAAGATCACTCAAAGATGATTTGGTCGTGTACAACAAATGAGTAAAGAATCGTTGGAGTTGAATGAGAAGGTGTATGGATGTAGACGAGGCAAAAAATGTGTGCTGCGATAGGAAATTTTGCTGCTCTGTCTACTTTATCTAACTCAATATACTATACAGGAAATAGCATTAAACAGGGTTTCTGAATTCAAAGATTTGGGCGTAACCTTTGATGTTGGACTCACGTTCGTTAACCATGTCTCGTGTTTGATATCGGACTGTTACGAACTATTCGGTTTTATACTGAGAATATCAAGAGAATCTAGAACAATATAGAACAAACGAAGAGTAAAACTCATAAACCACATAACAACCATGTTTTTCATTTTTCATTTTTTTTTGGAAAAACAGTCTATCAACAAGCGATAATATATCCGTAAATGGAATATGTGTGAATTCCAACTAAAAGTGATTCTATTTTACAAACAAAGATGTCACTAGGCACATATCCACAAGCAGTTTACTCAAATACCACACATTACATTAAAATATGTGATGCATCAAGGACTGTTACAATGATTGTGATGAATGGATAAAATGTAAGATATTAATAAAGAATAAGACTATCAACGATATGAAGACAATTCAATTGGCAAGCATTTCGGTACAACGAAAATTGACAAAAGAGAAGATTTACGGTCGATGATCCAATTCATGAATGAAGAACATCAAGATTTTTATGAAAATTTGTGTAGTAACCATCAAAAACTTATGTATTTTGTAATGTACCTCCTTGTACTTGTTAAAATGTATTTTTCTTTTGCTTGATTTGCTCAAAAAGTTTGAGAATATTGGGTATTTCTTTTAAGAGTAAATCTAAGGTAGGTATGTTATGTTATTTTAGACTTAAAGAAGACTATTCTTCACTTAAGTAAACATCGCAGTAAGATCATTTCAATTAACTCATTTCATTTTTTTTCACAATTCAATGATTATGATTATTTACTATTGTGAGTATCAAACAATAAAAATAGCTTTATATAATTTGTACGATTTTTATTATTCACAAATAAAACTTTTGGTAGAAAAAATGTGCAGTTTTTTCTTGAGTGGTTTATGAGTTTTACTCTTCAAATACAAAAAAAACCCACAAATATCTATTGTACAGAACAAAGAGCGATTACCCAAAATACGAGTATGCTCACCATGTCGAACTTCTCACGGTATGTAACTATAGAAGCCTCGAAACAAGAAGGCAGGAATCCATTGCGATATTCCCACTAAAGGTTTTTCAAGATTGCTTTAACTGTCCCGCGATTCTAGAATCACTAAGTTTATATGTCCCTAATAAATATAGCCGTGCAAAGAATCACCCTTTGTTCTATACCAACTTACAGAACGAATATCATGGCTAAACACTCAGTCACGCGTGGTCAGTGGCGGCCACTGGCTGAAAAATATGACGGTTCACAGTATGTAACTTGACAATTATAGGTACACGCTTTTTCCATGGGTAGGCAATAAGGATGGTTATTAACTTAGGCTACTTCAGATATCATTTCCAAACATTCCACATCAATTTTCTTATTATCCAATGCATCGTTTGTTTCAGCTCTAGATAAAATATTAATACAAATTAAACTCACTTTCTTATTTTTTGTAGAAAAGCTCAATTCTTCATTCTTTTTTATTTCCGAACACTTCAAATACCCGAGAATTAAAATCCGGTATTGTCTGAATTAATTGTCTTTCGATTCTTAGCACTGACAACGCGTTGAGACGGTCCTGTGTCATAGTGTTTCTTAAAATTGTTTTAACTTTCTTTAATGTAGAAAAACAACGTTCGCTTTCAACATAAGTCATGGGTATTGCACAAATTAATTTTAATAATTTAACACATTCCGAAAAAGATTCGGCTAGACCATTATTTAGAAATAACTGTAAAATTGAAAAAGCCCCGTCAGCTTCTTCAAAATCACCTCGATTATTATAAATTGTGTTAAGTTCATTTTTTAATTTAAATTTGTTCAAAAAAATCGTACGTCTCAACAGTAGCTTTAAAAATATTTTCAGGGAAATTGTTACATTTCAGGGAATAATTGTGCGCCTATTAAACGATTATGAAAGTCAAATATCTGTTTCATTTGTAACAAAATAATATCACATATTTATTTGCAAATTACGGACTTTGTGATTTTAATTCTTTTACTCGGACGCTCATTAAATTTATCTAAAGATTCGCATATTATATAGGAAGCTTTATTATATAAATATAATTAAAAGAACTAACAAGACTTTTATTTTTGTACTTACACTGCTGTTTAATTTCTAAATTTGGTCTAGGCAATCCGTGAATTTTTATGTCAAGTGTTTGATCAAATGATAAATTATTATTTTTAATGTATTCTACATTATAATTATTATAATAATTCGGCTCATGGCTGAATATTTGTTACTAACTGAATTGAGTGAATGCTTAAGACTTTAGGCCAAATTAATTATTATTTTTATAGGTAAGATGGACACCGTTATTTAGTAGAAGTAACGGTGTCCATCTAACACATTTGTCAATGTTCAATATTATTATAATATTCAGACATCACACAAGATTTTCACAAAACACGAATAATATTCAGACAATATCACACAAAATTTTCACAATTCACGACTTAATTAAAATTATATATTAAATATTTACAATTTTGAAATAAATATAAATGTCTTAGGACCTGTCCAACTCCCAACTCGTATATTTGGTTTACTTCGTGAGTTACTCGGTAATTCACGAAGTAAACCGAATCGACATATGCTAAGTTCAGATGACACGCGTGAACGCGCGTTGCACAAATCGCTGGAATACGCGCGCAAAAAGATTCATAATGCTCATATACAATTGTTTATATGGTCGCGCGACGAAACGATGTGTGAAGTCGCGAGACCATATGAAAAATTGTATATGAGCTTTATGATTCTTTTTGCGCGCGTATTCCAGCGATTTGTGTAACGCGCGTTCACGCGCGACCATCTGAACTTAGCCTTAAATAAAAATACTCGTACTATTTGTCAGTATTCTTACACATATTTAATCTATACAAATATTCAACATTTTTGGAAGTGGTATTTGCAAATGTATAATTTAATTATTGCGAATTATTTCTCCGGTTCCGCGCAGCAACGCACCTCGAGAGCAGCCGCCGCTGCGCGTGATATAGAGATATTGAACCAACTGAATGACACTGTATATATTCTTGGCACCGCCTAGCAGTATGAGAAGAATCCTGGCTGATATTCTTCCTAACGAATAAGATAACTCTAGAAGCAGACCATCTTTGTGTAACAGGAGAAATCCGTGCAAAGTGGATAAAAAAAACCAACAGGAAATTGGCGTGATGGTATATATATGTATGTAAAACATCAAATGTTTAAAAAATATTAAAATGATGTTAACATCTCATGGTAACAAATAATTAAAATGATGTTAACATCTCATGGTAACAAATGATTAAAATGATGTTAACATCTCATGGTAACAAATGATTAAAATGATGTTAACATCTCATGGTAACAAATGATTAAAATGATGTTAACATCTCATGGTAACAAATGATTCAAAATTTTACGATTAAATAGATATTTTAGTGAATGACTGATGGCAATGTTAAGTTTAAGTCATTAGATTAAGAACTTCCCCGCATCCGCACGCGTTCAGAATAAAAAAACATTTTGGTAAGAAAATCGCAGAAAACTTTCCAAGGGAAGACAAAATACAATGAAACTTTTATAGAACTTTCGATATGTGATAATAACACATTCGGCTTAGGGTGTAGTATAGTGTGCATGTAATGTTCCTGTACGATCATAATTTTGATAAGACCTCCCAAGTGTTTCCTAAAGCTACACACGCCACCCATATCGCTAAAACTTAGAGGCAAATCATCCCACATCACTGGACCGACAACGTCAAATAACGGAAATGTATTTTAATTCGTTGGAAAAATGTTATATTTGAAAAATTATACAAGCCAACCGTTAACGTAAGAGCCTGATAAAAAAAATTAGTTATGTGTTTGATAGTTGTTTAAATAACTCAGGCGTCACTTTGTGGAACTCCATAATTAATATAAAATGAAAATAAAATAAACTTGTTTTTTTTATGTTGATTGATGTGTTCGAGTTCTTTTTTTCAAATTTTATGTCTTAGTCGTTCTTCAACATATTTTTTTATAAAATAGGAATTAAATCCATATCTCCCTGGGGAGAAAAAGTTTTACCACTTTGCTAGCGGTTCGTAATCTAATCTGCGACACGAAGATGCCTTAATGAGAGATTTCAGAAAGTGTATTCAAATGACGCGTTATCGACGCACGAGGGTATTTCTGCCCTCCTTTAACTTGGCTTATATCCCAGTGACCTTTCTGGATAGCAGCATTGGGGGACTCAGTCGTCGGTTTGAAATCTACATCTTAAGAGTGATCATAACGTATTTCTCCAAGAATTTGATCTGCTACGAAGATATGGAGTATCCTGAATCGTTTTACAGCGTTCTCCACATTTTTTCCACGCCTAGCATAGGTAGGACTTCATTAATTTCCATCAGTCACATCGTGGATGTCTTATTCATTGTGTTAACCTTTTTAGCCCTGCGATCCTCGAAAAGATAAAAAATATATAATGAAGACTAACCGCGACCCTCCTCCTAAACTTAATATCTTGTTGATGTATGTGCACATAGCCGTACAAATGTTGTATTTCCACAAAGACGATGAGTCTAATTAGGTCAGGATATCAACTGGTTTACGCCACTAACAGGGCAGCTATATAATTTGAACTTGTCGCAATTATATATACGAGCGACAAGTCCAAACTGTTAAGCTGGCTTGATAGCGATATGAAGGCCGCAATGAAGCGCTAGTTAGACTCGATGTATACAAACACGTGCACCCTTCCAGTTAAAACTTGTCGCATATACCACGCCTCCGCATGTCTTGACCTCTGCAAGTTCTTTATTAGAGATAACTGTAAAAAGTAAGTTATTTATTAGAGATAACTGAAAGAGATCCATCTGGCTACTTGTATGGTTGTATCATGGATGAGAAACTTGAACATCCGACAGTTAGATAGAAAACAAAGAGAGAATAATTAGGGCATGGAGGTCTTGAATTTTATTTGAAGAAAATAATATCAAATACATTTATATTTTAGCTCCTCCTTTTTGAAGATTGCCCAATAGTGGATTTGTATTGGATTACTATTTCTGCACAGCTAAGCTAACAGTATGCCGATAAAGATTTTTCTATTAATAGTTGGTCTATCAGGAAATAGTCAAAATGGCTTCGAAGCAGTATTGCGTAGTACTATTTGTCTGTATCGTTATCTTTTATTTGAGTAGTCAACCGATTTTCTTGAACTTGTTGAAAAAATACTATAGTAATTGGAAATATATCACCAATAACTTTAGTAAGAAATAACGTCAATTGGATTAAAATTATGCAATCGAAAAGTATTATTACACGTGCAGTTCCCTTTCTCTTGATTCTGTGAATTGAGTGGTTTTTTTGTGTCAATAAATCAGTGAATCCTTTTGTACTTTCAATGTTTCTGATTTAAATTATCTTTCTTGATGTAATGTGATTTCATTTGTGTTACGTTTAAGTGTGATTTATATTCTTGAGACTGTTCTTTCTCCTTTTCTTTACATTTTAAATGGTTTAGTTTTGGAAAACCTATATGTCTTAGGACAGGCATACGCATATTAAGGCAGGGGAGTGTTTAGTAAAGATTTACGTAATTAATATTAAAAATAAACAAAATGCTACTAAATATTTTCAACATATTCGCGAACTTTTCAATGTCTTCTTCCGAAAGTAGTAAGTTTATTATTTTTCCTTTTTTTATTTTCATTGGTATGGCCCCTACAAAATATTCGAACTAGGGATTTGAACATTTTCGAAGAGCGTGACAACGTGATCATCTGCCCCATTAATCGAACTTTCGGGTTTGGAATCACTGGAGTAGGCACTGATCTCACGGTTTGTCATCTCATGTGTTAACAATACTATCCAACATCCATTTTTTCTGGATGGTCTCACCTATGTAGACAACATTTCGATGGGGATGCATTCAGACAACTTAAAAAAATGGCATTAAATTTCTTTATACCTAGTCTGATCGACTCTTTTGATAGGCAAGCAAGTTAAACGCTTTATTCGCACTTCAATAAATTAAGGAAGATAAAATGTGTACGTCGATGTTTTCCAATAAAAGAGATAAACAATCTTGGAACTCATTTATGTTTCTGTGGGATTCACATGTTTTTAGACTCAAGTCTAATTTTAATGCAGTTGCTAGGTTGATATATGATAGTAATAAATACTGTCATATTACACCGATTCTAAAAAGTCTAGTTAGCTCAAGTATCACAAAACGATTGATTTTAATCTTTGTCTACTTGTATTAAAATCCCAGAATGGGATGTATTCACTGCATCTTTCAAACCGGTGTTTGAGAGATGTTGCTTCGAAGATGAGCAGAACGTTGATATTGATTATACATCTTCATCGAATAAACTGATTATTCCGAATTGACCTAATAGGATAAGGTATTGTGGCAGGGCTTTTGCTGTTGCTGATCCCGTTGTGTGGAATGATGTCTCCAAGTGTTAGAGATGTGCGTGGCGTGTGCAGCTTTACAAAGCACTTGAAGATAGTCATTTTTGGAAGGTCTTATTAAAATTTATGAGTGTATATGAACAATATAAGCATACGCTTCACTCCACCTAAAGTCGAATGTGTTAAAATTACATATAGGAGGATCTTAAAAGGTTTCTTTATATTATTTATAGTTAATTGTGGAGGTTTAAAGACATCGTAATTGGTTTCATCCAACACTGTTTATTCCCACTTTTTGTAACAGTATAACCCTACTGGTTTCAAAGCTTTTACCTCATTATCAGGGGAGTACAATTATGCTCCTCAAATGATGAGGTGAAAGCCTTGAAACCAGTAGGGTTATACCGTTACAGTGGAATAAACAGTGTTTGATAAAACAAATTACAAGTTTTCTTTATGATTCGTCTTCTGTTGTTAGATTTTCTACAGTTTTCTTACAAAATATGTTTTTCTAAAGATATGCAAAAGCGGGAAAATACCCAATCTCAAGGCCGCAGCCATAGCCACACTATCCTTACACTCTAATTACATTCTAATTCAGTTCAATTTCTCAATATGAGTGGGTTCGATTTCCAAATTAGTCTACTCTCTAAACGGCGTTATGTGTAGTAAATTTTTCTCCTATTATTTTTATTATTACAAATAGCCAAATAATACTCCCATACGTCTAGCGCGTGTGAATATTGTTGGTAAACATTTTTTTCATCAAACTGGGATCTATTTTTTATTACGGGTCTCATGGGAGATCGAACTCGTAATCCTTTATTATTATTATTACAAATAGGCAAAAAAAACACTCGTCTGGCGCATGTGAGTATTGTTGGTAGACAATCTTTTATTATTTTTTTTAATACGGGTCCCATCGGAGATCGAACTCGAAATCCCCGGGTGAAAGTCAATCATTTTTCTAACTAGACCACGGAAATCGTTATTATTTTTACATGAATTATTATGTTTGTTTTTATTACATACAATAAATGAGGAAATATTGACACTTTAAAAGGTCAATTTCAGAATTTAAATCATTTACTGTAGTCGATGTGGATAGTTTAACTTTTTTTAGAAGATCCAGTTATAATAATTGGTCTCTCTGAGTTTTGGAACCAAATGCGTGATATTGGGTTTTTCCTGAAATTTTGTAAAGGTTAATTATAATTTCTAAATGGATTATAGAGTCGACACTTTTTGGATATTTCTGCTGGAAGCACCTTGGGATTACTCGAATGTAACGTAACTACAATAATTGCTAATTTGAAAGTTTAATTGAAAAAATTCAATAACAAGAGTACCACTAATTTTGGTTGCCTCACGGTCTTTTGAACTATAAAATCAAGACCTAGAAACAACCTTGGCCTAGATGGAAAGACGCTTGTCTTCTAACCCGGGGGCTACCGGTTCGATTCCCGCTGGTTCCCATTTTTTTTAAAAGGGTTTCAGTGAAGCTTAAACTGAATAATTCTTTAAGATCTTTCTGGTTAGTTTAAAGATATTGTTATATAACAATAAACCCACCAGTGTGTATTATATACAACCAATGTGTAATACAACACAATATAATACAATATGGGTGCTCTTCGTAATTCCAATATATCGTTACCTAAAACTTAAAAGATCCATAAAGTCATTTATTTTTTCAACATCATTAGTAGCCGAAATTAGTACAATATTGCACGTAATTCACTATGTTCTTTGAAAATTACTGGTTTATAATGATAAACTACTAAATAATTACTAACTTTTAAATTTTGTTAATATTTTTTAAATAATGTTTTACACAGCAGGAACAAAAGTAATGCTTTTAAAAATAATGTTTTTTTTTTACAAGATGATGTCTTGCAAACAAGTAATTTTTTTCAAACCAAAAAAATATTGCACCAAATTACTCGCCTAGAAAAGACAACGAAAATAATATCATGGATTTAAATGCCGCATGCATAATTTTTTTTCATAATTTTTTTAAACACAGGGCATTTCGTTTTCCCCGTTATTGAAAATGTGATAAAATATTAGGTATAAGTAGTAAATATGCATGGAAATTGTCAATTGAATATAAACGAGTTATTTGAAATCTATATTCAAAATTAAAGTATCTTTATTCAAAATTAATATCATAACTGTTGCATTTAAATATACTTCAAGAACATATAAATTGCAGAGAATACATTAAAGACAGAAGTTATCAAAAGGTCTGGGCTCATCTAATAACATCTCCCCGACCAAGATACATTCCACCAATATAGGGTGAGCACAGCCGCGAGGACACCAGATGTTTTTCAGCCCACACCCTTATTTCAATATGCCCTGATAATAGTTAACTCTGTGCTTAATGCCTTACTTTTGAGAACAGATCAATTAAATTAATTGCATTAAAAAAAATAAAAAATATATAATTGCTCCTTTTCGAATATCTATTCCAATGATAGTTGACCGCGGTGAAAAATAAGCATAATAATTTTACCCCCATTGGAATAGTTATTGTACAAATCAACACATTTATCTTAAATTCCATATGCTGAGAATGACCAAAAATTTACTTCTTTCATTACTGCGTAATCCACCCACACAGGGATGATTTTTTGTTACCACATCAAAGTTACTAATGCAATTATACAAGTTAATATAATAAAATTAGTTAAAAAAATACTATCTTAGACAGTTTAAAGCTTCAACTGATAAAACTTGAAAATTTTAACATTCGATCTATTAGTGGAAAAGATCTTCGAAAAAAAAAGAAATGCAATATTTATTGGACACGGCAAGGATATGGCATTTAATAAATCAAATTTCAAACACATGATGTAATGAATAACAAACAAATAATTTTATATAAATAATTTATTGGGATATTATAATTATTTGTGTTAATACAATTTTAGCCAAATGCCTGCCTTTGCTGCCACGCAAAAGCGAGCTCTTTTAAAAGCTTTTTCGCCAACATTTACACAAATTTCAGACGATTAATTCTCGAATATTGTTCTTATGTAGATGCAAAGCTTATTTTATTTCATAATTTAAATTTCTTTATAACACGCTGAAATGGAAAGACAATGAACGAAACATAAGACAGGAAAATGTATTAATCTAATTAAATACCACATTTTCATACCATGTGGATCTGGATTCGCTAGCTGTATTTCATCGCGGTTTCAATAAACTAGGCACCTTTTATCTTCCTGTGAATAGTGCTCATGGAATGAGGTTTGTTAACGAACTTAAAAAGTCGAAAATAAGCCTATAAAATCTAAAACTTATTTTGTACCATTAAATTCTTATGGGAAAATTCCTAAACCTCATTCCGCCTTTTCTACTAGCAATTTACTTCTAATTGGAACGCATTAAACCTGGAATTACTATATATTTTTTTGTATTCAACTACCTTCCTTTTTTAGATACATACATTTTTGGTTTAATGATACAGTTGCTTAAAACCATGCCTTTATTCTTCCCAAATTATCGTTATGTTTGGTGATTTGAAAAACTTTAAGGTAAAACACTTATTCAACTCAGAAAGAAGACAAAGGGTTAAAACTACGCATCGACCGCGTGCAGTTATCTTTAATATATTATAAATAAAATACGACTATATTTTCAGTGCCCCTTCTAATTTTTTCAAATATCCAACATTGATCTTCAAAAGTTAATGTTATATTTGGTGGTTGAGCTTGGGTGAAATAAAACAGTAGATTTTCAATGTCGATTTCAAACGTACGTTCGTGATACTTAGTGGATTATAAAAAATCATGGAACGTAGATTTAATTATTTTGTTAGTCTTCAGTGATAATATTGGTATTTTATTATAATTAGGTAAAATTACGATTAATTAAAATACAGTTTACATGAATATTGAAACAGTTTACATGATACCTATTTTCTATTTTCTAATATTCAATACCTATTTTCTAATATTCAGTATACTTAATACTTCGATATGCTCTCTCTATGACCGAAGGACCTAATTTTTTTTACATCATTTATTTAATCAAGTACATACATTTAAATAATAACTATCCGATTTTTCAAATAAAAATACGAAAATTTATAGATGTTATAAAAACTTATGCAATCATAATATGTTTGCAATGATTCATAGCAAAGATCTGATGTTTGTAAATTATCATATGTTGACGTATGAAATACGGAGAATTTCAAGAAAATAAATAAATCGTCACGAACTTAATTATAAATCAATGAGGAGACAATCCATTCATGAACTACTATTTATATAAGTACATTAATTGTTCCATTTTTCATCAAAAGAAAGTTACTCATTCATATTTTTCTCATAGTATATTTTATCAGATTATTGTTTTTTTTTTCATTTATTAATGGAAGTATTACTATTCGTACTCATACGTTGTACATGAGAATTTAAAGCGAGCATTAAGAGCTTAAAATGAATACATACGATGTCGATTTTAATACAACATAATTCAAAAGTACTAAATTATAAAATCAAAAGTTAAATTGAATAGTCTTTATACATATAAAATACGTTTTATCACTCTCACGTAAGTGATAAGGAACATAAATCTTTCCCTACCTACAATAATTATAACTATAATAGAAAAATTGATTATTTATTCAATAAAACTATCCAAAATGAAAACAAAAAAAACAATACACCGTAAAATAATTTTGTTAGAAAATATCTCCAAACAAATCGAGTCATGGCAAACGACAAAAACAATTTGAACTCTTTTTCAGAAAGAAAAAACATTGCGCAACTCTTACATATATTGGAAATGCCTTCCAAAATTTAATAATAATCCCACCTCCTCCACTCCGACGCCTGCCCCCTCCCCTTGCCTAACGCCCCCTCCGTTTTCCTTCGCCCCACCCTTCCTGAACGCCCCCCTGCCCCGCCACCTTCCGGAATTCGAAACACTTATTCGCGAGTGAAATGGGGATGTTGGGGTTTCACGCACCTATAGGAAAAGGGATGATGCTGTATATATAGTAAGAGTTATAAACGCGGGGGGCGAGAGTGGGTGTTGAAATCAGGGGGGTTTAACTCGCACTTATGACATATAAATTAAATACTTTTTTATAAAAAAAAGCTAGAACTTCTTCTTGGAATATACTGAGTGTTAATTCTTCAGTAATACATCCATTGACCTAGACTTGATGTCTACCCGGGGTTCGATTCTCGATGGTACCAAAAAAAAGCGTTCCTGTCTGGTAAAATAATTCGTCAGGGAACAATATTCGCATGCGCCGATTATATGTGTGCGAGTGTTGTTATCTCTTAATTTGCGGTAGTGTTGTCAACACGTGAACTAACAAATCGCGAGTTCCGTATTTACTTCAGTGGTTCTAAACCGGACGTCTCGGTTACTGAGGCTGAATACAATATTGTCTTCAGCATGTACGTGTCACCCATCCGGATATGTTGAAGGGTATATGTAGATAAAAAAAATCCTAGATGTTGATCCATATTTCGGATAGTTATCCAAAAAGATGATATCGGGAGTTTTTAAAATTTAAATAATACATTTAACCCAAGATTTACTTAGTTACAACCGGTTTCCTTGAATATATGAGATAACTAAAATTGATTGGAGTGCTCCTAAAACTAACAGGTATTTGAGGTCTTTGGTCAATATGGAATCAGTGTTCAATTAAAAATTTCGAAAGTGTACAAAGTTTTTAATTATCCTTTAAAAATATTAAAAAAGAAAACGGTTAATATTTTATTTATTCGCATGGTACTCTTTCATACATCCAAATCGGTGATTTGGACATACTGAAGAGCTTGGCTGGGAGAAAACTTTGTCTTCGGCCTCATTCATCGATTCTTCAGATCACTATAGTAGGCATGGAACTCGTTACAGTTCGTCATCGCATGTGCTGGTAATACTAACCCACTTGTGAAGAGACAACACTAGCTCATGTATAAAGATTGTATGGTATGTATTATCAGATTTTTTTTACCAGAGTGAGAGACTTTAAATTTTTTTCGAGTACTGAAACCCCAGGAAGGAAATCAAACGTCTTACCAACTAGGCTACGAAGGTCATCTTAGAAAACAATACTCTGTAAATATATTTAATTAAAATTAATTTACCGAATTAATTGAATTTACATAGAAAAGTTAATTTCAACTGTTATCAAACTTTGAAATATTAATTTTATTTCCAAAATTGGCCTATGAATTTTTCAAACATAATGTTTTTTTTAGATTTCATAACCAGTCTAACTGTTACATATATTTTGTATTTATTGACTAGTTTGATATAATTTATATAAAAAATAAGAAACATGAGACTGGACAAGTCTACGAGCTCTTTATGCTGTAACCCAAGACAAAGTGCACCCCAAGTTTTTCCTTACAAGTGATTCATTAAGGCTGCAATTAATATGGCCTAATCCAAACCTATCCACCTCAGATATTCATCCAACTTCTGTAGAGATTTAGCCTCCTAGAGGATTTTTCTTAATCGTTCACTCGCCGTCTCCTCTCAAGACACCTCCCCCCCCCCATCCGTTATTTTAAAGTCCTTGTTTCGGTCTTATAAGTAGCCTTCTTCTGAAATATGCTTACATGACCTATTCATGCCAAATTTGAGAGCTTAAGTCACTGGTAATAAGTGTTTGTCTAATCAATTTTCGAGATTCTTCATTTGATCACAGTTTTCACTTTCCTGCAGTCTGTCTTGGACCAAGTATCTTTTATAATATTCAATTTCCTAAGCTCAATAAGATAGTCTTTAAGTATTACGAACCATGCTT
Source organism: Odontocerum albicorne (assembly GCA_949825065.1). Classification (NCBI taxonomy): domain Eukaryota; kingdom Metazoa; phylum Arthropoda; class Insecta; order Trichoptera; family Odontoceridae; genus Odontocerum; species Odontocerum albicorne. The sequence goes on along the minus strand of OX463838.1, from coordinate 49,881,882 downwards.
CAGACCCATACGTTACTACGATTTTGATGATCGAGTTGTAGACCGAAATCAAAAGTTTTAATAAACTGTAATCATAATTAATTAACTTTTTTTATTTTTTTATTCAATAAGCAATAAATTATTTCAGTGACATATTTCGGTGCTAAATTTTACACTTCTGCCTTAAGGGTGGTGAAATTGTATAGTGGATGAAAAAAGGGGATGCTGGAGCAGTGAGGGGAGAAGGGAATTAGGGACAGGAGGGCGGGTGCGAGTGAAGGGGGTTGAAGAGAAAGGGGAGGCGGGGGAGGAGAGATGATCGATACTGACTTGTTTATAGCGATCGCACTACTATGGGGACAGTTTTAAAGGAATCAAAACTATTGCATATTTCAAATATAATGCATAAAGAAAAAATTGTTCAAGTATTATTTGATTTTATTTAGAATCTAAAGACATTCAAATTTGATTGTTTTCAAATGTTTTTAACGGTGGACTTTTAAATATTTATATTTAAAACTTAATCGGTTTGAAAATTATGTTAACTATTTATTAAATTTGTAAAAATATTAGAAAACTAAGATTTTCACAGATATTAGCATTTCAGAATAAGGAGTCAATCACTCCTTATTGATGCTCTGAAAAGCCTTCATCTTTGGTTATCACACAGTAAGACTCTTAAAACATATTGTTGAACTGTGTCTTTTAAATCAAGATATGTCCAAACTAGTGGCGGTTACCGCTAATAAAATATTGATTTCTCAATTCTTGAACGATATGTTTTAGAATTACTTATTTTTAATGAAAAAGTTTTTTGTATTATTTTTATAGCTGAAATTAATTAAACCTGTATCATTAATATATAATATATCCAACTCCTATTAGAGGATACCTAAAGCATAATTTCCAATATGCATTACTTTATAAGTGGGTTTTAAATAAAATTTATTTCTGTAATGTGTCGTTTGCGGACGGATCACTGCGTGGTGGGTAATCACCTTTACAGAATTGGTGTTTTGAAGAATCCCGGCTGCGAGTGTAGTTTAGATTATGAAACAATAGACCATATATTTTTCGGTTGTCCTTTGCGAGACAGATTTGATTTACTAAATGCCATATCTTTGCGGCGTCCAATGAATGTTGCGTTTCTTCTTTCTTCGTGGAACTTTTCAATTTATAGATCAATTGCTAAATTTTTGAATCAGCTGAAACTTGAAATGGTCTAAAATTGTCATTCTAAAAAAATAAAAACAGTTTCATTATATCGATTTGTATAATTGCATTATAACTTGAATTTATCGGCGCAAAACATCCTAGTTTGGGTGGATTGCCTATAAAAAAAATATGCAAAAAAGTTATTTTTACTCATCAGTTCTGATATATGGAAAAATAAAATTCGGTTGAAAATCCGTTTGATCAATCCACTGTCATTGGATAATCTATTAAAAATTGCCACTGTTGTAGAAAATCATAGTATAAATAGGCCAAAACCCATACGATGGTTGTCGTTAAAGAAAGAATACGAGAATTGAATTTTGAATACAAGAGAGCGAGAGACGAATACTTAGATTATCTGAGAAAGTAATTCGAAATTTGAATCTCGGTGGGTCCGTGATAACTGAACGAATTTTAAATACCTAGCTAACAATTTTTGAACCGGTGTAAAAGGGGACGATGTATAAATGATATATATGAACAAATTCTATATTTATGAATATATATTTTCATAAATGTAGAATTTGTATAACTTCCGTGAATATTTCACGGGTTGCAACTAATATATATAAATAAACGTAAATAAAAAATATATTTTACAGAATTAAGTTTTACGAACGAAAGTATCTTAATTAAATAAAGTTTCAGTTATGCGTCTTTGGAGTAGATAAATATCGTAAACGAAAAGAAAACTTCCTAATTTCGGGAGCTAAATCGTAAATAATTGATGAATTGCTGTAAGAGTCGTAAATGTTTTGCTCATTTCAGCATCACATTAGAAGCTTTTTATAATATTGTTTCCACAAGATGACGATATTTTTCCCAAAAAAAATCTGCATTAATATTTCGGGAGCTAAATCGTAAATATAATAATTGATGAATTGCCGTAATAGTCGTAAATGTTTTGCTCATTTCACAATCATATTAGAAGGTTTTTATAATGTTGTTTCCACAAGATGACGATTTTTTTTCCAAAAAAATCAATATTAATATTTTGGAAGTTAAATCGAAAATAATTGACGAATTACTGTAAGAGTCGTAAATCTTTTAGTAGCTTTTTACAATATTTTTTCCACAAGATGATGATTTTTCTCCAAAAAATCTCCATTTATGTTTTACAATATTTGTCGTATTCCAAGGATTAATGTTATATTAACAATATTTTAGGTGATGTTAATTATAACTATTATATATTAAAATATTTCTAACAACAATAACTTTAAATATGTGACTTTTGTAGCGCCTATTTGTTTTAAAATATCACTCAAAGTGTGCTCTTTTTAAGATAGTATACATGTCAGTTTATAAGCGTCACTACATATTTTCACATCGATTGAGGTTTCAAATTATAATCCGAATTTCAATTATGAATCACAAATCTATCATCTACATGACCATTTAAACTGTTAACTGGCAAAACTGGGTATTGACCTTTTTTTACAAATGTCAAGGTTATTACGACCTTATAATGATTTAGAATGAGAAATAAAATGGAGATAGTTTAAAACCCACTACATCTAGTTACCGGCACGGCACGTCTGTCGACATGTTCACATATAACATGACAACCTCCGTTACCAATTTGATAAAACGCTTATCTACTAAAACGAGGATTGCGGGTTCGATTGTCGTTGATATCCATTTAAAAAAGGGTTCCAGTCTGGTTTTCACTTAAGGCATCTTTTACATAATCGTGTTGGTTGGAAGAAATTGCCACGTAGCAATAAACTCGCAATGCTGTACTGTATATAATGAAACTGTAATACAATAAAACAACACCGAAATCAACAGTTTTGCATAATACATAAATGCTCAGCTGGTTTCTGAATATAATGACAAGTTATCACACATATTAATAAATTAATATATTGTATTCTCTTGTAAACAGTGCAAGTAATGTCTTTTAACCAACCAGAAAGGTTTTGAGGAAACATACTGGAATCCTTTTATATCAAATAATTAATCTGGGTTTCAATCGGAATCGATCCCGTAACCATTGGGTTGAAAGACAGGTGTCTTACCAACTGAAACACATAGATCATCACATATTCTATATGGTAAAGTGAAGTTAGCACTAAAATATTTATGAGTTGACGAAATCTTTAATTTTCTTTTTAATCATCAATATTTCACAAATAATTATAGTCCTCAATGAATCTAAAAATAGAGTAATTGTGACAAGTAGTAAATTATTTTGTTATTTTAATTACCTTAATAAATGTGATCACATGTGTATACTTTTCCTAGGCATTAAAGCATACTCGTACAAGAGAAGGGAGATTTTTTTGGGTTGGAAACGTGTGGGTGGGTGCGTGTTGGAGGGTGAGATATGGAGGCTGGAGGGTTTAGAGAAGATTGGTTCAAAAGGAAAGAAAAAATATGAAATATATTTTCCTATTTCATAACTTTGCTCGCTCTCGAGATACGGGAAATTCCGTTTCAAGGTGGGGCCTGCTCAAAAGTCTTTGTTCATTAGATTCTCCAAATTAAAGAAGACCTTCATAGAATATAAGACGATACGAGTATTGTGCGCAAATGTTAGCTTTAAGCATTATACTCGTACGATAGACAAAGAATTTTATTAGATTAATAATAGTGTTTTGTTAATTTGAGACGGACATCGACAGAAAAGTAGCGATAGAGAATAAGGTAAAAGTGGTATTTAACACAGTATAAAACAACAAAAGTAGCAAAAATGACAATAAAAGTGTTTTGGTGCTCACTTGTAGATATGGACGTGAAAATTGAACTTGCCAGAAGGACAAAGCAAAATTAAATCTGTGGAGATGGGTGCACTAATAAAATAATGTAGAATGTTAATGTATGGAAGAAGGCGGAATAAATATATACAGATAAAATAGACATTTTAAGAAAGATGAAGAAATCAGCTTTAAGATTGTTTGGAGATGTGGAGAGAACGAATGATGAAAGAATGACTAAGCTAATATACAAGTCAGGAGTAATACACGCATACAAATGAGCATGGCAGACATGGTTCAAAAAGCGAAATAAAAAATATTACTTTCCAACCGCGACACATATCTTCTACATCCATTCACCATTTATTACGATTCTTTCGATTTGTATGACTTTTATTTTTCCTTCTTTTACAATATCATTCACACGATTCAACCATACTTTCCTTGGTCTTCTTCTACAGCGCCTTCCCCTCACATTTGAACTGTATACCTGTTTTGTTTTATTTCTCTTTATTAACTCGTTCTACACACCCAAACCATCTCAGTGTGTTCTTTTTTATCTAACTTAATACATTAGCTTTACGTTCACATCATCCCTTATCATTTCATGATGTATTATGTTTTACCTTATCCCCTGCATTAATCTCAGTGCATGTTGTTCTACTCCTTTTGACATTTTTAACCATTCAGACAAGTCACCTTTCACTCTAATTCGGCATATATTATATTGACTCCATATTACGTATCAATTTTTAAATTGTTTGATTGTTTTTTTAAATATTTTTTAATTATTTTGGTATTACACATCTTTCTTTCACTATATCAATAATGTAAATCCCAATCTCACTTAAGACATGGAAGCTAATTGTACGGTTGATTGAAAGAAATGGTCACTTGGCAATCCACCATTGTGCACTGAATAATAAAGTTTTATATAAATGAGCGAAAAAAAAACATGTATATATTTTAGATATCATTTTATTGTGTAACACGGCTTATGTGGTCCAATTGATAAGACGTGTGTCTTCAAAACCGATGGCTGCTGGGTCCATATCCGCTGTTATCCGATTTATTAAAAAAAACATTGGATTTCACTTACGCCCTCTTAACCATGAACAACATTATCATAAGTGAAGACAATACTCAAATACTTCCTCAAAGTATACGTAGATAAGCACTTCACACACAGATGACACAAAAGTGGAAAAAATAATCCCTGAAATCACTGACATAAAAGACGAAACGCGTGAGTCACACGTCATTATTAATTTGAACGTAACTTTTAGAAATCTGTTGCTTGCTTGCAATACGTAAAAAGCAACAATACCAAAAACAATAAATCTAGTAACGATTTAAAAAGTACAGGAGAGAAGGAAAAGGAAAAGACATTGGGAATAAAGAAAAATATGACACATTTTTTAAATGATAGATAACGATTTTTAAGTTGCTGTATAAATCAAGCCAACGATTGTTGGATTCTACGGTTGCTGATACCTAATTCATAAATCCTACAGAATACCATATACACTGTAAACACTTATATGAAGAAGGAAAAGTGATTAGGAATGCAATTTAACCCTTGAAAAATCACGGGCTGTAAATTAACTTGCTTGGCTGAAAAATTCAAAAATAGAAATTGTTGAAAAAGTTATAAAAGCGAATGTTAGTTTCCCATTTGAGTAGCCCGGAAAAACTGGATTGCTCAATAGCTCCATCAAAAGTTATAATAACGTCGTGGTTTATATTTTTCTTCGAGAAGAAGAGTTCCTTCATTTGAATGTTTTGTCAGGTCTCTCAGCTGCAAATTTTGGAGACTGGCAGAATTCACATTCAATATTCATCAAGCCACAGTTATGAATTTCAAGTCAGAATTTTGACGAAAGTTACGTATTCGTAGTGCTTCTTCAGCACGAGGATCGTTGGTTTCCTCTTCAGTCTCTTGTTATTGTTGCAATTGTCGAAAATTTCAAATTACCTGAGCAAATTACAGCTCGAAGTTTGTCTTTCGTGTTATTGCCTTCGATAGTTACGCACAAATTCAGCGCGCTTTACTTTTCTTTCATTTGGATTCATTTATATGTATTTAATTAAACTGTATGACAATAATTTGCTTTTTTGAAGACAATATTACAGTACTGAACTGTAACTATGACATTAATAATTGAAACGTAAATATTAAACCGTTACTATGACAACACCTACACTAGCATAAGGATGCAAGTACAATTGATTTTACATTGTTTAATTTTTTTCTGGCTCGGCATGCGACTCAGGGCCTTTTAAACCTTGACCTTTAATATAGTATGTAGCACTTTTTTTTATTGCAAATTATATGAATTATGTTTCTATATTTTTTCTTTTTTGTAACATCTTGTATTTCTATATTTCAGCCCACTCGAAGGAAAGCGCAAGCGAATTTTCATTGTATTTTGAAAAACATGTTAATTATTAAAATCGACCGCAAATAATAAAATAAATAATGTGAGACCTATTTTTTAAGATAGAATATTATGTTTTTTGCATTAAAAAATAATTCATCTCATAAAAAAAATATTTGTTTACTTTCAAAACCGCAATTGCTGAATTTATATGTATTAATAATAAACAAATTATTGGGAAATTGGTGGATTTGGTCAACAATTTAGACACAATAAAAAATAATTTATTGTATATGATTACATTTTTGGCTCATTTAGTAGGTTAATACGTAGTTAAGAGTCAAAAGTTTTTTTATATTGCTATATTAGTAATTGCGCTTGAATAAATAACAAAAAAATTATAGTTACTATTTACGATACCCACTAAATCTCAACCTCGTGTATAGAGATGAGTAAAAATAATATTAATTTTCTTCAAAAGCCATGAATATATGCAAAAAATATTTACTATAATTACTTCAGTAAACTTACAATATTACGTCAGTTTTGTAAAATGTGCAAAATTAGGCAATTATTTTAAATGGAATTGTATTAAATTTCATCGAACTTTCATTTTAAAAATGTCTGAAACCTGATACTTTATTGCCATCTATGAAAATTAAAGCAAACTTTTTTGTTAGGGGATGAGAAGGGGAAATTTTCAAGCGGACTTCAGCTGCATTTGATTTTACCGACGCGCGGTTCTATCAACATTGGAAACGATTAATTTATTGGTGTGAAAGAAATTCATTCAATGTAGCGAATGTTTCATTTATAACATTAAAGATTTAATCATTATGTTTTATAGAAAAATCCCAATATGATGGAACTTTATATTATGTGTAAAACAAAGATTTACACACCATATTACTTCCACATGTTGGATATGGAAAATATTATATTTTCACTTTTTTGTAATATTTTGTTGTACAAAAATACTCTTATGAATCATTAATATTATATACAATTAAGATTTTTTCAACATTATAATCCAACTGGATTTATAAGGTGATACGCACAAAATCTAATTGGATTTTTATTTTTATTTACCGTACTTATTAGTTTTCGTTTTAGTTAAAATGACAACTGTTAAAAATATTTCAATTTTATTTGAAACATAATTATTATTTCTTTGAATTGATACACAGCTTTTTTCTTTGTGTATTGTAGTCAAAATGTTTTGTTCTTGCAAAATATTTTGTTCCATTTATTTCTCTTAGAGATTTTTTTTCAAGACATGTAAATTAAATATACTTCATGCTTAAATGCAGTCAATAGAAATAAAACATCACTTTGTTAAAAATATTTCAATTATATGAAGTATCATACATACATATATAGGTATTGGTATATTAATTTAATTGAATATTTAATGTATGTATGTAAGTTGATCATTAAATATTTTTATATTAAAAATAGTTTTCAGGGCACGTTGTGTACAGGTGAGGAACGACTTTTTATGAAAAAAATAATGTAATGCGAAAGTTACTATTTAGGCAGAACTAAAATACATATAATATAATAAAATAAAGCATAACGTAATAGCATCTGAATAATAATAATCATAATAAAAGGACAATTTATATCGCGCCATTTAGAGAGCGTCCAATTTTGCTTCTTTTTTCGAGTCTGGCTACTATTTCGTTTTACCATTATTTTTTTATGTCTTAAGCGTGTTGTTCAGCAACTGGCACAAATCTGCGTTATTATTGTATGGTTGGTTAGAAGCGATTACCGTTTGATAATAATCTCGCCATTTGTGAATTTAACAACAAAGTGTTTAAATAAATAGTTTATTTAGATGTCGCGGAGCGGCCTATGTTCAGCACTGAACTCATAAAATAACTGAAAATGGTTATGATGATGATGATGATTATAAAATAGTTACAGTATACGCATGTCTTTAAAAAGGCGTATTTAAAATACACTTCCGTAAATAAATGCAGTCCAGGTGTTGGGGAGAGGACCAGGAGAAGACAGTAGTAGCGTCAGGAAGCATAAGTCGTCTTACCCCAATTTAAGGGTCTCGGTTATATTTGAGGGGAGCCTTCAAGGTCTTTCACCCCACACCAGTGACCTACGATGTGACGGATCTTAGTCGTTATGCACAATAGATGAAATGCATTCTACGCAATATCTCTACTGGATTATGCTTACTATATTAAATGCACGGTAGTCCTTAAATTTTATTATATAAAAATTCTCCAAATTAATTCATAACATAGAATCCCTTTGATTTTTAAATAATTATGAAATAATTTATTTAGTGACTTACGTCAACATAATAATGTTTAATATTAATCAATGAACTTAAATGGGAGTTGATTGAAAATTTGTTATATGTCCTTAAGACATTTATTCAAAACTCGATAACGACCTCCGTGGCTTAGTTGATAAGACGCGTTTCTCCCAACGTGTTGGTTGCGGGCTCGATTCCCGTTGAAACTCAGACTAAAAAAAAAAGGATTGGAGTCTAGTTTTCACTCAATACTTCTTTAACATCTTTTTGGTTGGTTGTAAAATATTACCACATGGGAATAAGTCCGCCAGGTTGTATTGTATACAAGTGTGTAATACAATACAATACTCTGTTGCACAGTATATAATATGACGGGTTAATTGCTAAGTGGCAATCTCTTTCAACCGAGCCTCCAATTGTTTAATAACGTTTTGTATTAAAGGCGGCGGATTTATCTGTGACAAGGCTAGTCATTCATGGCAAGGATAAATAAAATATATTGAACATAAGGTGGTAAACCAGGAGAAATAAGGAATCATGCACTCAGTCACTGAAAGGATGTGTAATGTTTTTAATTAATTTTTTGTAGCAAGCCAACGATGGTGTGAGTTTTATATTAGCTGATAGATGGTTCCATCGTCTATTAGTATAGCCTATAAAAAAATGGAAATTATATATACTATGCGTATCCAGAAAGTAAGTGTACTGAGGCTCTCACGACCGGATGGATTTTATTTTCGACATGTTGGCTACACTCCCGTGTAGCCTAACCCTTCCCCTCCGCAATGAGACCGGTTCGAGGTCAGTACGTTGAGAAGTGTCGACGCGACAGCACGTTTCGTGAAAAATGTCAATTCAATCTCCCGCCAAGTGCGAAATACGCGGCGTCATCCGTTATCTCGTTTGGATGGGAAAACCTCTGGTTGAGGTTTATAATGAGGTGAAGACTGCATATGGTGATAAAGCTATGAATCGAACGAGTGTGTACAAGTGGTGTCGCGAGTTTAAAAACGGTCACGTCACACCTCTTCACCCTCCGCCAAAAAGTTCAAAACCACAATTTCAGCCAAGAAAATCATGGCATCCGTGTTTTGGGACTGTCAAGGCATAATTTTAATTGAATATATGCCTCAAGAGGAGACCACCAACTCTGCAAGATACTGTGAGACCCTAAAAAAATTGCGGAGGGTGATTCAGAACAAGAGGAGAGGCATAATGACAAAGGGAGTCTGCCTGCTGCACGACAATGCAAGACCACACACGTCCAACGCCACGAAGGAACTGCTCGCCTCGTTTAAATGGGATGTCCTGAACCATCCCGCGCATTCCCCTGACCTAGCACCTTCAGATTACTATCTATTTACCTCCCTGAAGCTGCACATGGGTGGAAAAAGGTTTTCAACCGACGAGGAGGTAAAGGAGGAGGTGGAGAAGTGGACGGAGGGGTTGGCGGGAAACTACTTCGAGGAAGGCATAAAAAATTTGATACCCCGCTTCACCACCTGCATTGAGAGGAATGGCAACTATGTCGAAAAATAGCTTACATATGTACTACGGTAACCACGTAATTTTTTTGTTTAAATAAAAAAAATTGTAACCTACAAAAATTCAGTACACTTACTTTCTGGATGTGCCTCGTAATATATGACTAGCTTCTAAGTTCTTTTCCTACTGTAGGTTGTTGTATAACTGTTTACCTACTTTCGCTATGTATACAATGACGTTTCGGGATAATAATCCTAAAGATGGTTCATTGTTAGTGCAATTTGTATTTGTTAGTATTGGTGAAGATTTATGTGTGAATTAGTGAACTAATATTTCATGTTAAGCTAGTGGATGATAATTATTCCATATTTATTATCAATTTCCTTTCATTATCATGGAATTTTTATTGTAGTAAATTAAAATTAAGTTAGTTCATAGTTATAATTATAGTTCCTAAGATATACATTTGTATACCTATAGGTAGTTTCACCAAATGTTTGTGTTTTTTTAATAGGCAATCCACCCAAACAAGGATAATTTGTACAACCAAATTCAAGTCGTATTGCAATTATATGAGTTGATATGATAACATATTTTTTTCAAATAATACAATTTTAGTCTATTTAAAGTTTTGGCTGATTGAGCTTCAAAAAAATATCTCTTTATAAATGGAAAAGTTCCACGAAAAAGAAGAAACGCAACATTCATTGGACGCGGCAAATATATGGCCTTTAGTAAATCAAATTTGTTTCGCAAAGGATAACTGAAAAATACATGGTCTATAGCTTCATCGTCCTGTTATATTACTAGAATTATCTATTTTATATCATCATTAAAACCGCATCCTGTCATTATTGTTAAACACCGCATGATTTCCTGTAAAATAAGGAAAACCATTCAATTGATAAGGAACCACGTGTTTAGGGGAACCGCCCAGCTCCAATAGTATATAAGGTCCTGTTTATAATTATTTTTAGTATAATAATACTGTCGTCACTTTGAGTAACATTGTATCGCTGTGTTGTTAAACATCTTCCTTCAATTCGAATCTTTCAATTAAGCAAGCGCTAAATTGAGTAACTTCCCTGACAAAGTTATTCACGTCAGAGTCTTATCTGTCGATAGTCCTCTTCAAGACCGACTTCGCAAGGTGTTAAGTGTGGAAGACACCATTACACTTAGCTCCTTCATGTTGATTGATCTTCAAATTAAATTGTAATTGTTACAAGAGTAATAGTAAAGGCTTCATTTTATTATTCCCGATTTGGTGTCAACATTTAGGAACATATTATTGGTGTCAGAAGTGGGATCTCATCGTGATATACACCATTTGATCTAGATAACGAAGATATTCTTCAAGACTTAAAGATCTTTGCAGACGCTTTCTTCAATTTTTCAACGACATTGGTTTAGTGAATATCAGGATTCCAGCCGCCGAATAATTGAAGAATCGACTATCTCAAGACTAATCTGCCGGACTTACTGCTGCTGATTTCTTCACTAGAGAGGGTACACCTACACGCAAGAAGTTGAGATTGAAAGATTCAACAACATGATGAACCATTCTGTGTTCCTGTGAGTACAGTATTGTTAGACCATTTCATTTTTAAATTTATACCTACATAGTTTAAAATATTTTTCATATTTGTAGAATCTATAATATATTAAAAATGAGTTTAGATAAAATACGAGTAGATATTCAAATAATTGTAATCTCTGTTTCTGATTTAATGAAATTTATAAAACCATTTGTTGAAAGTAGAAAAGATGTGATACTATTTTTTCAAAATTGCGAAAGAGCATTAGAACACGCCACAGACATTCAACAACCTACATTACTTTCATATATTTTATCACAATTAAGAGGAAAAGCACAAGTAGCACACTTTGTGAGAATAATAGATGCATACGAACAATGAAAAGCATATTTAAAACAAAACTTCTCGGATTCAAGAACACAAACTCGTCTATATATTGAAATGCAACAATGTAAATAAAAACGTGATGAAAATGTAGCATCTTACGTGCTAAGGTTGGAAATGTGCGTGAAATAATTCAAAACGACTATCAGCCATTGCCATTGCACCGAAGATGAATCTGAATTAAAAAGAAAATTCGCATATGCATATCACAGTGTACTTACACAATTTATAATTGACGTGCATCCGAGAACATCTATTCTTTTAAGAGCACGTTGTCCCAAAAACTTTACAGAAGCTTTAAATATAGCTCTAGAAGAAGAGGAGATTACGAATCTAAATGAAGAAACAAGACAATTGTCTCTTCGCAGTAAACCAAGCTGAAATACTTGCGGAAAACCAGGATACGCAGGTGTTAATTGTTACAGAAATAAAAATAGGCATAACGATACGAAAATAATCCACAATTTCGTACCGAAAAATAATACAATTTTTTTTGCTATTTTTGTAAAAAATCAGGACATTTAATTGAAAATTGTTTCAAAAAAAAGATCCATTTAAACGTGAAAAATATTTTGAAGTTAAAAAACCAAAAATAAACGTAATTCCAAAAAACGCGGAAAATCCGTTGTGGTTCATTTCAATGGAATAATAGGTATAAAAAATAATAATGCACAATTTTTGAATTCATGTGAGGAAGCAAATAATAAAATTTAGCTTTTTCCAATCTCCATGAACATTATGCATTTAACAAAAATGACAAATACTCTGACCGACTTATTGCTTCGATAAATGAAGTAAAAATTGATAAAAATCGTTTTGGGAATTTACCAAATGTGAATCTTGAAATTTGTAACAAGAATGTTGTCAAAACCTGTCAATTTCTAATAGATACAAGAGCCGCCATATCCCTTACAAAAAACGACGTCGTATCATTTTTCAGTAAACATAACATCAATTTAATATTGGGTCCTTACATGTGAAATTGGCGTTTTGTTTGGGAGGAACATAAAGTTGATTTTTTTTTAATATAATATATTTATTTAATCAAAGTATGTACCATTGCTATCTATGCACTTTTGCCATCTCATAGGTAGTTCATCGATCCCTTTACTAAAAAAACCATTCGGACGGGAATCAATAAAATCTTTGAAGTCGGTTTGGACTGCCCCATCGGAGTTGAATTTTTTCCCTTGCAAGAAGTTATCCAAATTTCGAAAAAAATAGTAATCTGTTGGGGCAAGGTCCGGAGAGTACGGTGGATGTCTTAGACATTCCAATTGAAGCTCTTCTAATTTGGTAGCCGTCTGTTGTGCAGTGTGTGGTCTAGCGTTATCATGAAGCAGCAGTGGCCTAGAGCGATTAACCAGCCTCGGTTGTTTAGCAGCTAGCTTTTCCATCATGGTTTGCAGTTGCTGACAATAGACATCTGCCGTAATCGTCTGGCCAGATTTAAGAAAGCTGTAGTGAACGACACCAGCACTAGTCCACCAAACGCTCACAAGTAACTTTTTTGGAGTCAATTTTCGCTTGGGGCATGGTTTGGCTGGTTCGGCAGGGTTCAGCCATTGCGATGAGCGCTTCCGATTATCATACAGGATCCACTTTTCATCACAGGTAATGATTCGATTCAAAATCCCTTCATTATTGTGCCGGTTGAGTAATGCAACGCAGCAGTCAACGCGCGTTTGTTGATTTGCTTCACTCAATTCGTGAGGTACCCACCTTTCAAGCTTTTTCACCTTCCCAATTTGCTTCAAGTGGATTAAAACAGTTTTATCACTAACACCGCAGCCTGCAGCTAACTCGGACGTGGTTTGCGATGGATCCGCTTCCACAATAGCCTTCAATTCTTCATTATCAACTTTCTCCACGGGGCTTGTTCTGCAGGTCGAAATTTCCAGAACGAAAACGTTGTAACCAAAAACGCACTGTGTTTTCTTTTGCGGCACCGTCGCCATACACATCATTAATCCTTCGAGCCGTTTCTGCAGCACTGGTGCCACGGTGGAACTCGTACTCGTAAATAACGCGATATTTCAAGTTTTCCATTTTGTAAACTGAGTGACGCAAAGAAAAAAAACAATTGAGGAAAAAACAAATGAATTATAATTTTCGAAACACAAATACTTGAGTAAATAGCTGTATAAATTTGAATTTGAAATTCCTAACCAAAGAGAAGATATTTGAGATCAAAGTTGCCAGTACGGCAAAACGCCGGTTTCGTATGTGGGGACCTAATATTTGGAAAAGTCAAATTACGAGTACAAATTAAAGGTACCTACTGAAAAATTGGAAACAGTTTCTGAAATTGATGGTACTTTCATCTTAAATTTTAAATTAAAAAATAATTATTTTAAACATTTGTTCAAAAGATTACAAAAAAAATATACATTTATGACATTACATCTGTCATATAAAGCGCTCTGTCTTTGTTTTCTTTTTATTTATTATTCCATTGTTTCCTTTTTGTTTATTCTTTCTTTGTTTGGTTGCTTTTTGTATTTCAGATTAAAAAAAATTATAATTAAAATAATTTTAATTGAGATTGAAATAATTGTAATCAAGTTAAATAAGATTAAATAAGAACAAAATAACAATTAGATTTAAGAAAGAATTATATACCTTGTTTCTATTATAATTACTAATATTTAAGTAATGATAAAAAAAACAGGAAAATGTGTCAAAAATAAAACCTTGATTTATACCAATATCATTACTGATAATTTAAATTACCTTCCAAACGTTTTTTATAAAAAGGAAAATGTATGCCTAGAATTGTCAGGAAACCTGTCAAATTATAAAGAAGATAAAAGTGTTCAATATTATACTGATGATGTAAAACAATGTAAATAAAATAGTGATATACATAATTATAAAATTCAGCTGCATTCTTGTAGATTCAGATATAATCATTTACATAGAAACAATGACCTATTCGAAATAAAAACAAATGAAATTATAACTAGAATTCATAAAATAAAATTAAACTAGTACAAATGTACCATATAGTTTCAGTTTTACGGCGGAGGACTGATTGTCTATAAAATATCATCATTAAAACCTCATCCTGCCATTATTGTTAAATACCACGTGATTTTCCGGTAAAACAAGGAAAACCATTCAAATGATAAGGGACCATATGTTTAGGGGAACCGCCCAGCTCCAATAGTATATAAGGTTCTGTTTATAATTATTTTTAGTCTAATAATACTGTCGTCACTTTGAGTAACATTGTATCGTCCTGTTGTTAAATAAACATCTTCCTACAATTCGAATCTTTCAATTAAGCAAGCGCCATCACAACATCCCTAAATTGAGTAACTTCCCTGACAAAGTTATTCACGCCAGAGTCTTATCTGTCGATAGTCCTCTTCAAGATCAACTTCGCAAGGTGTTAAGTGTGGAAGACACCATTGTACTAAGCTCCTTCGTATTGACTGATCTTAAAATTAAATTCTGATTGTTCCAATAGTAATAGTAAAGACTTCACTTTATTATTCCCGATTTGGTGTGAACGATTTGGTACATTCGCAGCCGGGTCACACTCCACAATACCCATTCTGTAAAGATGACTAGCCACCACGCAGTGGCCCATATGCGAACGACACATGACAGAAACTTCCATCTTGCTCATTCTGATTATATTAAACCATGGTTTCAAAGGGATTAAATAAATAAAAAACACTTTGTATGCTGCCTCTGACGATTGTGCGTTCGGTTTTGGATAGCTCATTCATTTATCTCGGGTTTGGTTTTGCTTCCTGGTTTTTTCATCTGAATTATTTTTTTAATTGGTTGTTAAAGCTGCCTTACTTAAAATCTTGCAGTGCTCTTGGAGTGATAGGTATTACGCTTTATTATAAACAGATAACCTTTGCGTCCTAGTTGGTAAGACGCTGATATTCAACCTGGATGTTTTGAGTTAGTTACATTCGAGATGGAACATGAAAAATAGGGTCATAGTTTGGTTAAGGAATCCGTTTAGTAATAATACTCGCACGGGTTAGACATTTACAAGTAAAACTGACTGTTCACATGCGGTAATATTTCCTTCACAGTGGTTATTAACCAGAAGGTCAATTACTGAGACCGAAGATAATATTGTCTCTCTGTCATGCTCTTCAATATATCCGTTTAATCAATTCGGATACATTGAAGGGTACTATACGAATGAATGATTAAGCAGGTTAAAACATGGCACATTCATCGAACCACCATGTCGAGTCGGTAATCTGGAGGCACAACATCGTTAGTTTTTTTGCAGACATTCAACATTTCTGCCACACTCTCAACATCATTCTTATTTTCCTTCGCTTTAACCAACATTTGAGGTCGGCTGCTTAAACTTTCTTCCTCCATCTCTCCCTATCTCGACAATCACTTGAGAATAGTCCGAGTGTTGTCATGTCATCTTCCACTTTCTTATCTAGGGTCCTCTTGGGTCTCGCTTTGAATATATTTAGGAGTTGCCAATTTCTAGCTATTTTTAGCGCAAACCCTTCATCTCGCATGTACCCATACCAGCGTAATATATAATAGATAGATATATTATGTTATAATTAGTACATAGGTATGAAATACCAACATCTTTGGTGTAAGAGAGAGAAAAACAGGAGTTCTTATAAAATTCAAAATAAGCATTCATTTGACATTTCAAAACCTAACGAGCATAATGGTATTATGTAGATTCGGTCTAAATAACTATCGACAAGAAAATACAAATTTGTTTTGCGTTTCAGAGCAATATTTCTGGTTTTAAATTATTCTCGTTAAATAAAATAGTTCGTTATGAGTTATTGTATTTATCTTCTTAAACGAATTGAAGATATTCAGTATATTTTATATCCAGTTGAATGGAACTTGTTTATTAATATAACAAAAGATATCATTTAATTCAATCGCTGACCAGGGCCATTGCTTATTTCTTTGCGATATGCGCTGCTTAAGTAGGTGGTCAATTTATGAAATAGTAGCTACCAGATTCTAGGTGTTTATTTTAATAAACACCTAAAAATATTAAAATGCAATTATATTGTGATGTGCGACTTTTGATATGTCAACCTCTACGTATCTGTGTATCTTTAAATACAAAGGCCTTGATCGATAACTTTCTTAAATTTGTATGTTTCTTATGTTTTTTGTATTCCGTATTTTTCTCTGCCTCAAAAATGTTAATCCTCCATTTTCAACTCGAAACTTGATAAATCAATTGCATGTTTGGCTGAAAGAAATTAGCAATATACTTGCTATATTTTATTGTATGTGGTGTAATATAGTTTTGATTAAATAAGAAAAACAGTTCTTTTTCAAATCCGAAAATGGTGGTTTAATTATGTAAGAAAGTTCTTTATTATATAAGAAAACACTTATTTTGGGAGTAAATAATAAATAGTTTTGATACAGACGTTTGAGATATTTAATTAATGTTGAAAAAATATAAGAAATGTTGAAAATGCAATTGAAAAAAAATATCTAAAGCAACTATCTATTTAGAAGGCAGTAGAAAATCAAAAATACTAGTTTCCTATAATACTACTGCTTTTATTATAAATGTCAAAAAAAATCACTAGACCAAATGAGCGACATGAAAACAAATACTGTCCTGTAGTTGACTATAGTATTTCCTTTTAATAATATCGCGACAGAAGTTCTTCATATTTAGATTTCATTATATGTACACAAGAGAGTAATCTTAACATGATCTTTGTTAAATTTTATTATATTATTACATTTGGTATTTTCTGTTACACTTAATCTATGCAAATGAAACATTTCAAATGATTTTAAAATAACTTTTGTACAAGTATTCATATAAATACGTTATAATAAGTTAGGAATGGACTAATTCGAAACTAGTTCATAATAATGAAGACTAACCGCTGCCCTGGGGGCTTACGAGAGTAAGTCCGACCTACCTTTCCGTTATAAGCACAGGATTCTAAAGCATTATCTGTTGCTGGACTAGCCCACCTACAGTAGTATCAAGGAAAACCAAGGTCTGAGTGAATATAATGAAATGCAAGTAGCCTGAACTAGTAGACATCTATGTGTTAAATAATTAATTGTAAGAATTGTTATCTAGTTATAAGTACGTGTGTAGGTGTTAACTATTTATAATATATTAAATATTAAGATTATTAAAAATAAAAATTACACGTAGGAAATAAAAATTAAGTTAGCCTATAGGTTATTAGCTTATATAAATTAGATTAACCATTTAGTTATGTAATAAATTTGTAAATGAGTATAGCTTTTGGAAAATGTGTCATTGAATACTTTATTAAATAAAGAAATAAAATTACGAGTATAATAAAGAATCAGAATAATAAAAACTGCTCTTAATAATGAATTAAGAGAACATATACTTAAAATTTAAATAACCGATAAAATATTTTTATATGTTTACTTAAGTTCACAAAGAGGAAGCTTTGACATGTTAATTTAACTCTTTGACAACTTTATTTGAAACTTCCAAGGAAAAAATATACATCGAATAACCATGCTATTTAAAATAAGATAAATCACCAGTACTTTGAAAATAAAAAATACAAGCAATCATTCCTCAACAAACATTCTTTATGTAATCCACGTTGTAATCCCATACATAAAAAATGCTCTTATAATACTATTGTGAAATATCATCATCTTAGCTGATTTTAATGCGTACCTATTTTAGTGCCCCATTGAATATTTAGAAAATTACAGCAAAAGCTTTCTCAATTATTAGCTCAAATGGTTGCAAGGCACCCTGAAAGCTGCACAATAGAACACCAGAACCTCAAACCACAAAAAAGGAAATATAATACATAACAAAATATCGACCATATTATAAAAGAAAAGACTAATTTAAAAATATATGAACGTCTTTTAGAAGTGGTTGAACGATTATTGAAGAAAGTGAAATCCAGAAGGAAAAAATCTTTCTCAGATACGAAGTTAAAGGATTCAAGTACTAGTATTAGATTATTCAAAATTATCTCCAAAATAAAGTTGAAAAAAAAATTGCGATGATTTAATTAAGAAATCAGAAAATCTGCTGTTTTTTGTAAAGCGAGTAGTTGTTGATTTTTATATGTATAATGGAAGAAAACAAAAGACACAGCTGTTTTTTAATACACCAACTAGATGTTGATTTATAAATAATGGAAGAAAACAGAAGACACCGCTATTTTTAACATATCAACAGGGTGTTGATTGATAAATAGTGGAAGAAATTATAAGACACTGCTATTTTTAATATTCCAAAATATGTTGATTTGTACATAATAGAAGAAAACATATGACACTACAATTTTTAATATACCAACAAGATGTTGAATTATAAGTAAATAATGGAAAATAACAGAAGACACTTAATTTTAATATACCACCAAGATGTTGATTTGTAAATATTGAAAAAAAAAACGGAAGACACTATTGTTTTTTAAATATACCAACAATATGTTAATTTATAAATAATAAAGCGGGTAAAATAGCAATTATCTTTTACTAGAAATGTAAAAAAAAACCTTTTTAATATTCTCTCAAAATTATTTTTAACTGCGCCGAAATACGAGTATATCACTCCTTCCTATCAAACGGGACTTTGTTAACTTTATCAGATACACCTTTGTCAGTCCAAATACGTTTGGAACTGTTACGTATCTATAATGTTTGTGACAGTATGTTGTTTACGTAACGAAATTTGGTAATATATATTGATACTTTAGATTTTCCTAGTAAAATGATATCTACTAACGTAAACAGCGTGAGTATTTAACACCTGCTATTGATTTTTTACTTCCTGCATAGTATTATTGTGTCTTAAGAAATCTTTTTATTATGTGTCGTTTATTTAGATAGTATTTTCTCAGATGATGATAGAAGAGTTAGAAGGAATATCGAACGACGTACAGCAATAAAAAAACACGTCAATAGGGCACTAAAACACATATACTCGAATCGGTTAGTATTAAAATTTGATAAGATTGTAGTCGATAACAGTGTTTTAGTACCAACGTTGATACATGATATATGGAAGGAAAACGTAGACGTAGAAAAACACTGAAAGTAGCTGGGTTAAATTCCGTAAAAATATGTGTACCGAGAAGAATACGTGGGTTAACAATGTATGACAAAGTATGAAATTAAGTATTTAAAGATGAATAAAAACCTAAGGTCTTGTGTATTTAGATAGTATTTTCTCAGATGTGGAATAGTTACGAGGAATATCGAATGGCGTGTAACAAAAGAAAAAAACATCAATAGGGCACTAAAACATACACGTATATACTCGAATCGGTAAGTATTAAAATCTGATACGATGATAGTCAATAACAGTATTTTAGTACCAACTTTGATTTATAGGAGAGAAACGTGGACGTGAAAAATTACGGAAAACAGCTGAATTAAATGGCGTAGAAATACGTGTACTGAGAAGAATACAAGGGTATAGGAATAATGTAAGACATAGTACGAAATGAAATGTTTAGAGATGATGACAACTTGAGGCTGATGTGTTGAATAAGACCACTATGAGGTGGTTGAGGCACGTGGAACGAATGAGCGAAGAAACACTTACAAAACATATATAGAGGGAAACAATGAGTGGAAGGCGTGGTGGAGGAAGATGGAGGAAAGTATGGTGGAATTAAGTCCTAAGTGAAGGATATTTTGAAAAATGAAACATAGCGTGGGGTTTGAACCGCCGACTTTCACACGGACGTACAATGCGTTACTGAGCGGTCATGCACCTCTGGGTTGGGCATATACGAGTAGAATGAACGAATGAAGAAAAACTAACAAAACAAATATATAATGCAAATTTGAGTGGAAGGCGTGGTAGAGGAAGATCACTAAAAATGTGATTGGATCAAGAATTTGGTATTTTGAAAGAAGGAAATGTAAAAAGTTAGAGAAAACGCAGGAGTTGCTTGATAAGTTGTATGAATGTGGAAGAAGCGAAATATTTGTGTCAAGATATGAAAGTCTGGCACTCTGTCCTCTTGTTAACCCCAATGTATGTATGTACAAATCTTATTATTTTCCTGAATCTCACTGTATTTATTAGTAGACCATACACTAGAATCTTCAGTTTGAAAATTGTCGATGATTAGCTTTTTAAAGTGATAGTTTATCGAACTACGGGGTTAATTTTCAATACGCAAAGTGGCACTCAACAACCGTAGAAAAAAATCTATACATCTTCTTCTTCTTCTCAGTGTCATGTCAGGTCCCCCCAAAGTTGAATATCACCTGAGAGTAGGCATCTTTGTCCCCGGTAGCCCGAAAAAGATACCAGTCCAATCACATATATTGAGGAGCCGGGAGATATGCCTCCTGCCAACACCTCTTTAACCCTCTATTTTGCCTTGGATGATCAGGTGCAGTAATTTGTACTTTGCTCCTCTAAGTACATGACCCAAATAGGACATCTTTCGGGTTTTAATATTAGTCAGCAACTCTCTATCAACTTTAGCTCTTTGAAGAACCCTTGTGCTGTAGACTATATCCATTCAGGGTATCCGTAGCATTCTCCGGTGCATCCATATTTCGAATGCTTCCAATCGGTTCATACTACCAACTTTGAGAGTCCATGATTCCACTCCATGCAATAACACTGACCAAACGTAGCATTTCACTAACCATTGTCGAAGTTTCAAGTTTAGATTATCATCGCAGAATACGCTTCTCATTTTAATAAAAGTCGCACGAGATGATTCAATTCTGCACTCGACTTTGGTTTCTGGGTCGAGGTCTTCCACTAGGATACTTCCGAGGTATTTAATTTTTTTCACTGTCTCTATATCAGCACCGTTCAATATAAGACGTGCTCCATAGGTATTGAAAATATAAGAAAGTTGTATAAATACACCCATCACGTCATTTTCTTGCTGGGGTAGGCAGATAGGACATAGCACAAGACTTTCATATCTTGACACACAAACATCCCCTCTTCCAAATTCATACACCTTTTCATAACAGCTCCTACAATTTCTCTTACTTCTTGTATTTCCTTCTTTCAAAACGTCATTCATATGTTTCAACCATTTTTTCCTTGATTTTCCTCTACAACGCCTTCTACTCACATTTTCCCTGTTTATTTGTTTTCCTAGTCTGCATTCATTCATTCTACATACCCAAACCATCTCAGAGTGCTCTTCTTTATCTTACTCAACAATTTTTAAGCTTGATGTTTTCCTGTTTAATGAACTTTAAAAGAATCAAAACATTTGTTTACGTTTTTGACGATATTTTTCTATCTACAAAATTAATTTAATCCTTTAAGTTCTTATACCCCAAAATTTGAAATTTAACAATCGGAACTTTTTTTATCATGTTTAGTTTGAACAAATAAAATAAAATACATTATTGTTAATTTATTTAAAAAAAAACGTGAAGCTGTCATTGAACATGAGTATTTATTTATATAAACATGAAAAATATATCATTGCAAAGTCAAATTTGTTGAATTTCATGATTATTTTGAAATTAACGAAGATCGATTTATTTTATGTACATTTTGTAAATATACCATTATAATCTTTTATATATTTTTATAGAAATATATGTATTATTGAACCATGAAAAGACGTTATTGAACCATGAAAAACTAACCATTCCATTTGCTTGATGTGTTTGCACATACATAATTGATTTATGATTGATTAATAGTTCAAGTAAACCAAAAAAATATTACCTGTTGGGTCTTTTTTTACTATAAACGACCTAAATCATAGGCATTCTTATATCCACGGAAATTTTTCATGAAAATATTGTTCACATATTTAAGAAATGTAAGTGAAAATACCATACTTTTAGTACCCATCATATTTTAAGGAAAAACATCGTAACATCATATTGAGTATGCATCGAATAATATATAGATACTTAAATATGCTAAGACAATATTCAATATGTTATGTTCGCGTTTACTGAAATATTGAATCAGTCGTATTTATAGTCAAATCAAATATCCCACATCCATTTACTTGTCCGATTAAGGAGTCAGTCGGACGAAGACATACTACGAGTATATATCCATACATATTTTGATACACACGGTTGAAAAGTTCCCCTGACTTAACTTTCAACTATAAGGAAAAAATTGCCATTCTTAAAATGACTAGGGGTTTTCATAACTATGATGCAATACTTTTATTTCACATCGCATCTTTCACGAGAAATACTTTTTTTTAAGTAGTTTTGTTTGAAGGTTTTATCGGTATCCATTCGATCGATAGGTTCGTGACGAATCTAGAAACAGAAGAAACTTGGTCAGAAATGCAAAAAATACTCGGATGTGGTAAAAAGTGGTGAAAGTAAGATAAATGCAGAAAA
Source organism: Odontocerum albicorne (assembly GCA_949825065.1). Classification (NCBI taxonomy): domain Eukaryota; kingdom Metazoa; phylum Arthropoda; class Insecta; order Trichoptera; family Odontoceridae; genus Odontocerum; species Odontocerum albicorne. The sequence goes on along the minus strand of OX463838.1, from coordinate 49,858,607 downwards.
AATAACAGCGTTGCGTAGGATGTATAGAAAAACAATATTCAACAGAATAAGAAACGAGTGTATTAGGAAAAAAATGTATATTGCTTAAGATGAAGAATGGAGCATTTATATTGTTCGGCCACGTATTCAATGAAAGATTTACAAAAATAATCTGTAGAAGTTTAAAAGAGAAGTTTGGAAAGATCTAGAAAACATGACGCGACCAAATGACTCAAATTCTGATAGGTATTGTAGAACAGTGAAAAGCCTTTATTAGAAGAGTGTGCATGTCGAGGTGTGTGTACGTGACAGAAGCTAAATATGTGTGTTAGAATCGAATGAAGGGGACATCAGTTGCCTCTGCCTATCGCAAAACGACTTATTTGTGATGATGATAATGATGACTCTTGCAGCACTTGCGGGGGGTCTGAACAAATACCAGTTCTGAGGAAACTGTTAACGTCTCCACGTGGCTTTTCCTATTCTTAGTTACAGCCGATATAACCGATAGTTAAACCCAACTCATTTCCTCTAGTTGCCTCGAGCCCGCATATTTTCGAAAAGAAAGAAAAATATTATATCTCGCATTTTTATATTTAGCTCAGCCATTATCCGTTAAGAATGCGTTCTTGCTGCCGCTTTACTTGCACTTTGGCATCAGATTTATTTGTATTTCACATATACTCGCTATAAATGTTTAAATTTGATGTATTATGAAACCGTTTGTAAGGAATAGTTTTTTTAATGATGATAAGAGTGCTTTGAATTTTCGCATAATTGCAAAAATTTAAATACAAATAAATCAATAGATACCAATTTAACGGGCTGAATTTTTTTCGCGTACCACGTAAAATATTTAAAAAAATATAGTTTTAGAGCATTCGTTGTGAATTACAAACATGTTGATTAGACTCGTATTTACCTAGGGGTCCGACTGTTGGATACTTACGAGTACAAGGGTCGACGAGGGATCCCAAGACATCTTTGAAAGAAGGATTATGAGAAGGATTTATGGTCTAGTGCCAGAAGGTTAATCCAGGAATTATTTGACCTCTTTAAGGACTAACCCATCTCTTAATTTGTTATGATCGGAGGACTCTGTCAGGTGTACCACACGGCAGAAATGAATCACTGAAGAGTACTTTAGATAACCCACTTGAAGGCCGTATATCTTTTGGGAGGCCAATACTTGATATATGGGCGGGGTTTTTGAGGAAACAACCATAGCTGAGGTACCTAACTAGAGAAATTTGGCACAGGAAAAAAGGAGGTGGACAATTTTATTGCAAGAGGTTTACATCCACCTAGAAATACAGCCATCGATAATGATAATGAAAAAAAATAACTATATCATTTAAAGTTGAAATGAGCTACAGAAAGATTATTTTTGCTAAATTATGGTTTGTCAAATAGGGTTTTATGTAAATGTTTGTTGTTGTATAGTATTACGCATCCAACTACCTGGCGGCCTAGAAACCCACATGAAAATAGTTTTTTTATTACATTTTCATTGTATACAGTACAACCTGAGGAGCTTGTTGTCATGAAACCTCTTTCAACCAACTAGACAAACGTTAAGGATACCTTAAGTGAAAATCCGTCTTAATTATTTTTTTTAAATCAGGGTTTCAACGGGAATTGTACGCGCAAACCGAGTCGAAACACAGGCGTCTTACCAACTAGACCACGAAGGTCGGGAAAATTGTTGAGTCTTATGTGAAATAACCAGACTGGAAGCGGTTTTTTGGATGCCATCAGAAATTGAGAAAAACGGGTAGAATACGCTATTGTCGTTGTCATTTTTCTAATTAATACACTTTAATAGAGTATGTATACTTTCTGTTCTGCCAATTTAAATAGATGTGAAATTTAATCTGCAGTCAAAACAGTTTAACAAACATTGCTTTCATTATGTGTAACATAACATACGAGTATATTATGTTTTTTTTTTAATATTTGAGTTTATTCTTAATCAAATATGGATAGTTAAAAAATATTAATCGGATATGTTCTGTATTCGATATAGAGCTCAATACTCGTTCGGTTTCTTTAAAGATATTTGTAAAAATAATCTAAAACGCTACATGTTTAAAAAAAAAACAATTTCAAGTGACATTTTACATATGGCATACCTATGCTGCACCCGTTTGGGGTAGTGTGAGCAACACGGATCACCTGAAACTCCAGCGAGTGCAGAACAAAGCATTCAAGATATCTTTTAACACCCATCCCAGAACGGGCCTTACCCGACTTCACGCCGAACAGCGAGAAGAAACCCTACAACACCACATCCTCGCTTGGACCGTGAAGTTCTATAAAAGTCAACAAAATCACAGCAATCCCTTAGTCGCTGCTCTGGGGGCTTACGAGAGTATGATAAATCCGATCTACCCTTCCGTTATATAAGCACAGGCTTCCGAAGCATTATCTGTTGCCTGACTTGTCCACCTACAGTATTAGCTGGGATGACCAAGGTCTGAGTGAATGTGATGGAATACAAGTAGCCTGAACGAGTGGACTTGTTTTTGCTAAATAATTAGTTGTAAGAATTGTTATCTAGTTATAAGTAGTATGTATGTATATAGGTGTTAATTATTTCTTAGAAATCGTACATTAAGATTATAAAAAATAAAAATAAAATGACATGTAGGAAAATAAGATTAAGTAAGTTCATAAATTATAATATATAAATAAGATTAGTTAAGTAATAAATTTGTATATAGGTATAGTATTGAAAAATATTTGTACAATATATTACTTTGTTTAATAAGAAACATATGGTATAGTGTCAATATATTCTAACATAATTAAGCCAAGTCACTCTTGAGAATGATTTGTGGTGTGAATTTATTGATCAATTTTCGCGAGTACTTTATTGATTAATCACTTGCAAAATTCTTAACATTTTATACAAATATTACTTGTTTGAATGAGTTTATTTATGTTTATATTGATTATTTGTTTTAATTATAAATATAATTAAAAAAAAACTCATTTGAAAGCATTGTCAGTCGGCAGATATTCAATTGCATTAAGTAAGAATGAACTATCATGGTGATTCCCCGATAGTGTGTGGAACATAACATACTATATATGTTATTATTATAAATTGGGGAATAAGTATTTCATATTGATGCAAAAATAATTCCTGTATGGTTTTCACTTCAGGCATCTTTAACATTTTTCTAATAGGCTGGGAGAGATTGCTACTTGGAGATAAATCCGATCGGTTGTACTACATATGAAGTCTGATGTATTAAATAAGATAAAGAAGAGCATTCTGAGATGGTTTGGGTATGTGAAACGAATAAATAAAAAATACTTACAAAACAAATATACAGTGGAAATATGAGTGGAAGGCATGACTGATATGATGAAATAACTTAACGTAAGAAGTAAGAGAACTCGTTGGAGTTGTATGAGAAGGTTTATGGATGTGGAAAAGGTGACATATGGGTGTCGAGATAAGAAAGTTCTTCGCTCTGCCTTTTCCGGCTACCCCAGCAGGGAAAATGTGTGACAATACAACTATTTAAAAAAAGGTTTATAACATCTCTTGCTCAGTAGCCGAGGCTTTTCTAGCCCTGTTTATTACCTCTGAGTGTTCAAACCCTACGTTTCACTGTCCTAAACGTAGGTGAATATTTGTGTATGTTTTCATATCTGAAGATTAGGGCTAAAAAGTACGTAATCCATTTTGGATGATATTATGCATATAGGATTTCACACTTTTTTATTTTCAAAAAGTTATAAAGAATAGTTCTGTACCCTAGAGGATAAACCACGGGAGTCACATTTTACCCTAGAGGATAAACGACGTTACATCGTACAATTCATGTGACTCATACGACGTTTATCCTCTAGAGTGCAGAGTGACTTCCGTGGTTTATCCTCTAGGGTACAGAGTTTATTCGATTAGGAGTAACGAAATGGCATTGCAGAAGACTATATAGTACATCGTAACAAGCGCCAACTTTCCGTAACCGAACAATTCATACCATCGGACTAACAGATAAGTACTTCTCGTGTACATATATGTGTGGCGTGGATATCTCGAGTTATGCACTCGGCTCGTAATCAAAATGTTTATTCGGTTAAAGGCAAGCGAGCGCAGATAGAAAGCTTCACTCCAGTTATTCTAAGAATGAAATTTTTGTGCTCATCATATGTGGAAATAGAGCAACGTGCCGTTTGTCAGTCACTCGTATCGTACTTTTGAACATATATACATTGGTGATGCAAACCCATTGAAGAACATAATATATTATTTTTCCCTCTAGCTCCATTTCGATATTGGGATCGGTTTTTTGTGTCATGTCTTTTCAGAGTTTTCTAATGTAGATAGGACGTTCTCCTTCACACCGTGCATCCATCTTCTTGTCGGCGACCTCTACGTTTTCTTCCGTCAATTTTCAATATATAGTAATATTTACTTTTCAGGTCTTCTAGTTATGTGCCCGGATCACCGCAATCTAGATTGTCTCAGTTGGCCAACTGCGGATGGAACTTTGAGACTTCTTTTGATATATTCGTTATGTACTTTGTTTCCACATATTCCACCTCAACATTCTCATTTTGCTGCATGGTACTTCCTCGCCTGTGTTTTAGTGTACACAGATCATTCCGCACCATATATCATCACCGATCGCATGACATTCACATACACGTATACTCAGCCCTTAATCTTTAGTGGCATTATTTTATCACAAGTCACTATGGTGACTTTTCACGTTGAAGAGCGTATATGGAAGACAATATTGACTTTCGTCCAGGCTGTTCTAAAGATTTGGTTGCTTTTGGCGACAGAATCGTCAGGTTTCAGCCGTCGTATTTGTTGATAACTACCGCACGCAAAGAAATAAGAAGAGCCTTGTTTATGAATTCTTAACTAGACAGGAAGGACGAAAATAACAATTAATTTTAGTCTAATACAGTTTGGTGGGAGTCTCTGTGGGTGATTTACAGCATACGTAATGCAATATTTCGGAAATCTCCGTTTTGACTTGTATATAAATAAATGCATGGAAAACAGAGCTGATGAGTAGTGACCCATATCCTGATAAAGACAACTTATTATACTATAAGTATTTGGGTACTCTAGTTACTGGGGATGAGGGTCTTCGGAAAGAGCTTCCCATTAAGATGGCTGTTATCAGTGACACCTTTAACAATATGAAGGTCATACGTGACTACTCATTGTTTAGTCTGAAGATCAGGTCTCGGCTCTTTGACGCCTGAATATTGCCTATTTTGACATACACGTATGTAACATATGCTCTGAATCTAGACATGTTGCCAAAATCTAGGAAGACTGCACCGATTTTAGAAAATAAGGGGATGGGGGCGTTAAGTTATATAGTCACGGGACGAATGAGACGGTTCGTTTTCGGACGCAGCAGCAGCCTATGCCCACCAAAATAAGGGTGGTGTATTAAAGCTGGATGGGTTATGTATTGAGGATGTTGCCTGGTAGTTCTTCAAAAGCTGCGTTGTTGTATCACCATATACCAGTGTAACTATAGGGAATATTGCATTTTCCGTTTGAATTCGAAAGGCGTGAAATGCCGGAATGTGGACCGACTGGATAGAAGCATTTTGTGATATCTCAACGTATGGGTATATTATGAAACATAAAAGAGTATGATGATGATAGTGCATTATCAGACTTAAATTAACAGTACTCTAGTTTGATTAGTAACGTACGAGTTAGTACTGTGATCTTAAGGTCCGTTTACACAATTGGCCCGCGTTTAAATAAACCGATCAATCCATTCACTAAGTGAAGAGTTGTTGCAGCAAACACTGACATTCTTACGGAAATATTTCGGCCTATTATTATTTTTTTTATGTGAAGGGAATAAAGACATTCCATTCCATTATTGTCTCTTTTTTGGAAAGTATGAACACATTTCAAATCCAATAAAAAATGCATTACGTAAATTTTATTCAACTATAAAGGGCTTATAATCATCATCATCTTGTCGTCTAGATCATCACTGAACATCGTGACTCCCATGATAGCCTCTGACGACTCCTCTCCGTCCATCCATGCACTCCGCGCCTCGAAGAACAGTTGTTAAGACTAGGTAGTCCAATTGCGTCTCTTATTTGGTCAGTCCAACGCATTGGGATTCTTGCTCTTGTGAGTCATCCTCACACACTTCTAGTAATCACAAACCTCCCCAGACTATTTCCTTGGTCACGAGAAATGTGACCGAAGAATCGGAGGACTCGTTGAAGGCATGTTGAGCTTATAATATGACTGTCTGTTTCAAGTTTTCTAATTCATTGATTTGTTTTGCGATGGTCTTTTTCCCCTAATTTAGATGGAGCACAACACTTTTATTACTAGGAATATTTTTTTCAATCATTTTCTCTTTAATCAAAAACGTTCTGAACTATCCATTACACAAATTTTATTCAACTATTGTGTTAAGTGTAAACCTTATTAGTTATCAATTATCTTTTTCATACATTACGATTTTACATGTCCGTAATTATAAACGAATTCAGACCAATTAAATTATTAAATATAATTATTGAGTTTGATCAACGTCTTAAATGTTGTAATAAGAATTTAATTTATGGCTAAAGTGAATGCCATTAGAACGATGACCTCCGTGGTTTGGTTGAGAAGACGCCTGTTTTCCAACTTGAGGGTTGGAGGTTCAATATTCGGCGATAAAAATCTGGGTTTATAGTGTTCAACGAAAGTGTTATACAATATAACACAATGATGAGTGAAGGAGCGTAAAGATTATTGGGCCATGTGCAGATAATAAATGATGAAATCATGACTTAACGAATAATATATATTATATATAAGTCAGATGTGCATGGTGTGCGTGAAAAAAGAAGACTGAGGAAAACGTGTGAGGAATGTTGATTCAATATTTAAAACAAATCAACCATATGTGTTTTGGTTTCTTTTTGCATATACGTCCATGCTACCAGTGATTCGCTTGTTGCCTTAAAAAATAATTTGCTCTCCGGAAAGTACTTTTGTATTTCTCGGATAGATATCACTAGGATAAAATTTTCTATTACTAACCTCATTCCAAACTCACTGAATGTATATTATTATGAAAGGTTATAGTTTAGTGCATTGCTTACCTAAATTCCATGAGCGTTTTTTGGCATATTTATTTAAGATATAAAAAAATGTAGTTTTTTTCGTTGCTTGATGTTTTTTCATACCGCGAAGGATAAAATGCGACATAAACCAAAAATGGTATGAACAGTGCAAAGCGACGATTCAGTAAGCGATTATACGTGTTAAATGGAGTTTAAAAAATCGTAATGGTGATACGACACTCGAATATGGTGTTCGCTCTGAAAGGCCGATCACCACTGATGACGACCAAATTAAGGTTTTGATAGAGAATAACTAGCGTTGTACGACACAAGAGATGACTTAGACACTGATAATGTCAAAAACCACCGTCCATTTGATGCAATTTTGCGTTTGAATTTGACTTAAAATTACGTCATTTCTTTCCGAACAATCTAGCATAGTTTTTAAAATAAATATTTTACCCAACAAATTGATTATTAAAAAGAATGAAACAATTTTAGGGAGCTATGTTATAATCAAGTTGATTTCACGAAATTATAGATAATATTCCTTCCACGTGGTCATGCTCGAGTCGTGTTGAAGTGCACTGGGAGTATTAATAGTGCAGCGGTGCATTCGGCAGGGGGAATGGGAGTTGGGAAGTGAGGGAGGGGGCGATGGCAGGGAATGGGAAAGGCACAGTACGGGGGAAGGGGGGTGTACAACTGTTTAGGAAGGGCTTAGGCCACATCGGCATCCAAAAACATGCGCATAGCGCTTCTCAAAATGTTCTTGTGCCCTTTATTTTATCAAGCTTAACGTGGGTTTACTGACAAAAGTCGGTATTCACCGAAAATATGTTGTGGTTTTAAATTAGTACATTTTTACGTTAGAGCTTTATATCGTAAGTTACGATTCGTAGAATCAACCATTTTTTTTATTTATTGCTCTGAGTTTAAAACAATTTTGATGCTAAAAAAGTGATCAGAATGATTTTATTAAAATCATGGAAATATTGTTCGAGAGATGTTAAGTTGCAATATTTACCCTATTAATATATTTTTCTCTATATATTGTGTAGTCTATAAGGATCGAACCCCATAACCAATAATCGTAGATGGAAAGCCGCTAGAACTTATCCAGGAATATTTATATTTGGTCCAATTCATTTCCTTGGTGGCATATCGAAGAAAATAGCACGAAGGACAAAACTAGCGTGGAACTCATTACGTTCAAAACTAGCGTGGACGTTTGAACAACATCTTTAAAAGTAATCTCCCAATATCTTTGAAGCGAAAGGTCTAAAACCAGCGTATTCTCCCAGTACTTACGTATGGCTGCGAGACATGGACGCTCACAGTAAAGAACACACAAAAGCTCCAGACCACACAAAGGGGCATGAAGAGATGCATGTTGGGATATACTAAAAAAGACCGTAAACGAAACACCTGGATTCGTAATATATCAAAGGTAGAAGACGTTATAAATGTGTGCAAAAGAATGAAGCTGCAATTGGCAGGACACGTAGCCAGAATGTCAGACTCCCGATGGACATCCGAAATAATCCAATGGTACCCAAGAGGCTTAAAGAGGCCCAGAAAAAGACCGAAGGTACGCTGGATAGATTAAATCAGGAAGCATGGCAGCATCACATGAAATAAATGACCAAAAAACTGAACTATTTGGAGTAAACTAGGGAAGACCTTCACCCAGCAGTGGATCAACCCTGGTTGACAATGATAAGGGTCGAATAAGCGGAAACCACCTGCACAACTAATCAAATGTTACAGATTTTTAAAAATAATAATAATACTAAATTATTTATTATGTTTATATATATAGCTGGTGTTTACTAAGAGCCTTAAATAAAATATTTGGATCTTTAGAATAGCGCTAAAGATAACGGAAAAATATGAAATTGTAGAAAAAAATATTCATGAAGCTAAAATGAAGAACTAATTGTTCATTTAGTTTGAGATTAATTTATACTGATATCAATATATTTGTAAATAATTTAATAGCACCAAAAATCACTGTAACTTGAAACAATGCCTTTTTTCACATATTCATTCATGTATTTCACTAAAATCGTAATATGTGGCCTAATGTAGGTAAAAAAACGCGTATCAAACTAAAATAATAACTAGTACAGTGATAGATTTTAAGTGTTGCCACAAAAATAAACTCAGATGAAATATACCTTCAAGAAAAACAAGTTGACAGCAGTGACGCTGGGTGGAAGCGGGAGGTAGAAAGCAATCAAAAACGTCATGTTTCAGAGGTGTTGTAACTGCGACGCAACTTTTTAAGAGGGGTTAAGGTGATAATTTTAAAATGTTAAAGCGGAGCGTCGCAAGTCGAAGCGTTGTAACTCGAGGTATATAAAATTCTTAATCTCATTTATTTTGTTAAATACTACTCGTATTATCTAAAAAATGTTGTGAAATTATTTTATAAATACAAATTTATTTCGTTTCGGTGCAACTGTAACAAATTGATATCATTAATGAAATCACGTGGTTTGTGACGAAATATTAATGATAGAGTTCATATGTCAGTTAGTGATAAAGTAAATTAATGAATCATTTGTTTTTATTAATGAATTATTTACTTACATTTGTATTTACTTTATAGAATTTGGTGAATAACAAATGTTAATTACTGTTTCTAAGGGGAACACAATTTAACGTTTTACTTGGTAGTTAATAGTCGCTCTAAATTGGAATTTAATAAAAATATATTTATCTAATTATTCCTTTTTTCACTTTTAATCACTTGCGATTATATAGTTTTTCCAGTATAAAAAAATATCTAAGCATAATTTAGTTTGTAGTTTATACAGATCCTTTAATTTTTTAGACCCTAAGAGTATGTGAATATTAAATGAAGATAATATTAAGTTTTTAACGTTTTTGATGATCAATAAAAAGTAATAATATTTAGTTTCAAGTTCTGATAAAATTATTAAATGGTGATATTATATTATTACTAAATAATATGCGAAATCTAATAATAATAAACTATAATCGTTTGAAATTTAGTGATTTATGTTAGTGTTGTGAATATTGAGAATGGAAATCGTAAAGAATGGCAATGCAAATACTAATCTTGAATATATATTTAATAATCGAAATTGGTGATAAATTTAAAAGTTTTTGCGACAGCGCAAGAAGCACTACTCAGTATAATATTCTCATTTAAAAGAAGTGCAGAATTATTTATATTTTAATTTACAGCAAACTTGCATGAATATAAAATATATCAAGAAATATATAAAAAGTAAGAAACAAAATAACTAAAAGAAAAAAACTTACAATTTAAAGTGTGTTATTTATTTCAATTCGACCAAGTCAAGAGAATAAATAAAAATTTCAAATACTAAACGAATTTGAAAGTTACCAATAAGTATGCATAAAATATAATTTAAAAAAATGTTATAAGCCCTTAAAACACTTGAAGAAGCACTGTCTTTGGCCACTAGTATTCTTACATTCCTAGATAAAACTTTTGGCGGCTAGTTTGTTTAGTTGAAGAGGAGTCGCCTATAGGTACAGTCGCGCCGCTTCGATCTGTGTTTTATACTTTCGCGTTTTAAACTGAAAGTATAAAAAACGTACCAAAGCATTTACCACGGTTATCGCGGGTTTCCTTCGGCGGTATTCGGATACGATCTTTCAGAAAAAAAAACAAAAAAGAAAAGCGTTTAGTCTGTCAAAAAATAAAATTCCTAGTGCAGAGGGCGTTCTCATTCGAACCACGTGAGGTTAAAAATACGTTCTATAGTACTACACTCAGGCTTAAGCCGAGTGGGCGATATATACGGGATTCATTCATCGAATGCTCCTTACGTATTTTTCGATTTCGCTCCAAAATCTAAACACGTGGTCTTGATATTGGAATGTTAAAGTTTCCGCCAAAGTGAGGCGCTTGTTTTTCATCGTGTTTTTTCATATGCGTCATTTTGCTGCGTCATTAGTTTAAATATTTTTGTGATAAACAAGCTAGTAAAAAAAAGAGTGAACGGAAAAACTAAATAATTAGAAAGACGTAACGTATTTTGTTTCTGTTAAAGTTAATTCAAAGTTATTATAAATATTTAATGTTGATTTTTTTTAGTATATTGTAGGTAATGAAATGATGAAAATTATTTTTTAGTAATGTTTTGAAAGTATGAAGTGTATTGGTAGGAGAAAAAATAAAGAAAATGCGGAGCGAACAAGAAGGAAACGGGAATGCATCCACAAGTAAGTAGTTTTTTTATTACAAATACTTGTACGTATTAACTATAAAAATAATATGAAAACATTAAAATTATTTCCTGTAATTAGTAATGTTATTTTTTTCCCAAAATCAATAATTTACTCGAACTTGAAGTAATTCAAAGTATATTTAAATATTAAGCTAGTAAAACAATAAACGCTTTTATGGAACTTAATTCTAAATGTAATTATTAAATGTAATTAGTAAATATTAAACTACGAGTAGTAAAAATATTAAGCTGGTAGAATACGCTATCATCGTTTTTATTTAAGCTTACGTCGATTGCGTATTTATTTCATTTGTTTATTTAAATTAATTAATATTTTTTTATTACTTTATGTTCTTGTGTTTTAACTAAACTTATAAATGAATCAAAAATAATACTAAAAGTCGATTAGCGAAGTAATTAACGGTTTAAATTGATTTGGGAGCCTTTATCTCACGATAAAGAATACTTTAATGTCTTTTTTTTATATGATGACAACTTTAAAGAACATCTTAGTTTTTTGGTGAGTTGCCTTTCGTTAAATATCATAAATAATATCACATATTATTGAAGTTGAGGAGTAAAGCAAGTGTTTGATTGTATGAAGAAATCGTAAAAGTGCATTATGGTAGCGCATAAACAAGTTTTAGAAGTTGACATTTTGGGGGGAATTTTAAAACCAGCTCCATTGAATTTTTTTATTGTACATCATTATGTCGTTATAAGGATGTAGAATAATACATTATAAACTAGATATCTGCCCGAACATCAGATGCAGCATTACATGTGTCAATAGTTGAGTAAAGTAGGCTTTTCATTCATAATTTGAATCTTGGTTTGAACCTTCTTTCAGACATCATTCCGTCTAAATTAATTTAATGCCGCTTGTGGGTTGTCTTTTACAAAATCGATTATAAAACAGTGTTCTTGAGGTGACAATAAATTACAAACAAGTTTTTTTCTTATATAACAAACAAAAATTGGAAAGTTTATAATTTATTTCTGGAAACAAATTATGATGTTTAGAGGAGAACCGTGGAACAAAACACATTTTTTTATATTTTTATGGATTGCCAGCATAGCACAAAGTATAATACAAAATGGTTTATTTTAAATATACCATAAATATTTTTACTTTAGATTTAATGACAATTTAAAAATCATAAAATACAATTAAATTCCATAAAACACTTAAAATTAAAATAAAACATTTACGTTGTCTATGGTTGTGAATGTATAACGCACATGCGTAAAAAAGTTGCATTTGTGTTTAATATTTTTACTTTTCATGTGTTCCTGGAAGAAGATTTTGAAGGTAAATAAATCATTAATGTAAAATATTTACATCATCCATAGCACTCACAATGTAATGAACATTTAATTTTCCAATAATATAATATTTTTATACTCCGCTGTTTCTGCTATTATTGTTCAAATTGTTGCGAAGTTGTATTCCATGTATAATAATAAAAGTACAGATAGTATATTGTTGGAATGAACACAGTACAAAGTTAATGATTTTGTTTGCAAGGTCGTTTCAAAACAGCGTCATTGAGTTAATTGTATACTGAATACATTCTAGCCCTAAAATAAAAACTTGGTAAGCGACTCGCAATTCAAATGCTTCATGAGCACATATTGTAAACTATAAATATTTTTACATACGTTAAAATTTACGAGTATATCGAATGCGTGATTTAACTATTTGGCAAATAAATAATTGGAACTTGAATTGGACGTATATTTAAAAAAAAATCTATTGAAATACAACCCTTTTTTAAATATTTAGGGAAACATGGAATAAAATGACTCCCGCGACGTAGTTGATAATACGCCTGTCTTCCAAATTCTGGGGTGACGGGTCGATTTCCTTAGAGGCCCAGATTTGTTTCTAAAAGATTCCAGTATGTTTTCCTGTTTAACATATTTCTGGTTGGCTGACAGAGATTGCCACTTGGAAATGAGTCTGCCAAGTTGTACTATATACAGTTCAGTTCGACTCCAACTCCACCCAAGTTGTTATCGGGGACCAAATAAGTCCACATCCAGCGTGATCTACACTAGAAGGTCGAAATCCTCTTTGTTTTTATATATTATTTATAGTTAAGGCATTAACATTGTGAAGGTTTAAATATATTATAATTTGTTTTATCAAACACTGTTTATTTCACTTTTGTAACGGTATAACCCTACCAGTTTCAAGGCTTTCACCCGAATGTTTACTGATAGAAGCGTGTATGTCGTTACCAGTTCGAAAATAATTCAGTCTTATTTGTGGTCCCTGATGATGAGGTAAAAGCCTTGAAAGCGGTAGGGTTATACCGTTACAAAAGTGGAATAAACAGTGTTTGATAAAACAAATTACAATGTTCTTTATTTTTTTATGAGATTCATATATAGTGACGAAGGAAGAACTGCCCAAAGGGACTTCTTCTCCAGTGGGGTCACACCTGAGAGTGAAAATAATAGTAATGAAGACGGACTTATGGTCGACATCACGGGTAAAGGAAAATGACTAGCTGCGCAAAAAGTCTTTTTTTTTTAAATTTTCTTATTAAGTGGCTAAAGGCCTGGAGTTCAAACAGCCCAACAATTTGCCAGTACTTTCATAACTGTACTATATACAATACAATTGTATATACGTGTATGAAATATTTTTAAGGGGGAATATACCCCTGAAATTTTAAATTGGTTGCCTTAATATTTTTTGTAATTCGATGAGTTAGTTGAAACACGCTTTTTAAATAAATATAGAAAAAAAGTTCAATTGTACGTCACGTAAGTCAATAAAGCTCTGCAATAATACTTTTATGTGTCAATTATTATATTAAGTTTTAGTAAAACTCAATTATATTTTATTAGGTAATTATACTTGTCCCTTCGATTTCGCGTGAAATGCACAATTTTTTGCAAAAATTAAATAAAGTGATCAAACGTGCAAAGTTTAATTTTATTGAATTTGATGTAAGCAAAATATGCGTAAGTGTCATTTATAAAATAGTTTGGAATTAATTTATAAATTGGATAATTTTCCACAAACTCCGTTTTCCTTTATCACACTAAAACATATATCTAAACATTAAGTATGATACCTATTAACGATCTAACAAAGTGTGATACATACCGATGAAATATATTTTAAAATCAATAATACCAAAAAACGTTTTGAATGAATCGAAATATTTGAAAATGCTTTGAATAAAAATATTATGTAGTATCTTTTTTTTGGATAATAGTTCTTTCAGGTCATAAATTGAATAAAAAACCGTTTTTTTAATGTGTGAGAATATGAACGGGGACAATAATATCCATTAACACTTTTATAGGTAAAAAAATTAAGCCAATTTGTGAGTAACGTTTAATAAATGGAGAACTATTGAAACTTTCGAGAAATAAGGCGTTGTTTGAATTAATTTCGCCAGAAAAAACTTAAGATGAAGTCATCGTTTAGCCCAGGAAAATACGTAAAACTAGAATGTCGACGATTCCTTTTCATCAGTGATGTTATGCGTGTCTTACATTTTCAAAAGAACTGCTGACGATTTAACAAAATAAAACAAGTCACACATGAAGTTAGTTGGTAGAATTCAGAAAAAAAGCTTTTAAACTTTTTAAGAGATTATTTTATTTTCACAGGTTAAATGAACTCATAGTTTCAAAGTATTTTTAACTAACTTTTATCTATTTTATTTTCATGAGTATTTGAGTCTTCATGGAACTCGTCTGCCTCTTTTGTATTTCTATTTCTTCCATGTTTGTTTTCTCTCTTTAATGTACACTAGTGGAACCGAATACCTAAATTTGATTCACTTAGAGCCTTTTTTCCATATCTGTTACCACAGGATATAATCAAAATCAACCTCTTTGATATCGGTAAACGAAAAAATCAAACCTACGTCAACTATCATTCAGCAATGATTCAATAATTAACTTTGATATCTTCATATTTTACCTAAACCTTCGATGGCCATACAGCTCTTAAAATATTGTAATTTGTTTTATCAAACACTGTTTATTCCACTTTTTGTAACGGTATAGTATAACCCTACCGGTTTCAAGGCTTTCACCTCATCATCAGGGGAGCACAAACAATACTGAATTCTGTTCTAACTGGTACCGACATACACGCTTCTAACTGTAAACATTCGGGCTGGGGACCGTGGGTGGAGGGAGGGAGGAGACAACGTCGGCGAGCAGCGGAGAGATTCTTGGGATATATGTGTTTGCCAGATGTTCACCCCGGTGCACTGTCTTTGAAATTTGTAGGGCCTCTAATCTGTCCAATTTATTTCAGTTACTATTGACATGTAAGAATTTGGCATCATCGATAGAAAATTTATGGTTTTCACGGTGACAATGATTAGCCATTTCAGAATAAATTCGAGGATTTGTGTTCACGAAATCTCTTTTCAAACGATCTTCCTGTCTTTCCTATATAGTATATAAATTATCACAGTCAGCACAAAAAAGTTTATACACTTTATCTTTCATGTTGATTCCGTTCCATCTTGGACGATTTTACGACATAAGTTTCTGTTTTCCCGAATTTCTAGCCTCTTTAGGTTGAATAAGGGTTCATCCAGTCTTGAAATATAAAAAAAACAACAATATAATCAAGCAACAATATGGATAGTTCAAAGTCAAAACCGCGGCAAATGAACTAACTTAGAGAAAATATGAAATTAAACACTTTTCATAGTTCTATATCTTTTTTTATGAATTAGTGACATCTGTTTCCCCATATAATAGCCTTATCAATGCATGATGAAACATATGTCACTAATTTAATAAAGAAAGTGTCGAGTTATCAAAAGATTTAAATTAATTTTTTGTTCATAAAATGGAGTATAATAAATTGAATATCGGCAGCATAAAAAAATGTTTTGTTTTTTAAAATGCATTTGTAATTACTATAGTTCAAAACGAAATTGATATGAATGTAATAAAAATTATGAACTCAATATCTGACAGCACAAATCTTCAGTTGGATCTTGATCTTCAGTTGGATATTTTTTACTGTGATGATAATAAATTATTTTAAAACTTAAATAAATTACAT
Organism: Odontocerum albicorne; assembly: GCA_949825065.1. Taxonomy (NCBI): domain Eukaryota; kingdom Metazoa; phylum Arthropoda; class Insecta; order Trichoptera; family Odontoceridae; genus Odontocerum; species Odontocerum albicorne. The sequence goes on along the minus strand of OX463838.1, from coordinate 49,842,269 downwards.
GTATCTTTACTTCAAAGCTTACCATAATAAATTACCCATATAACCCATACCCATAGGAGTTGCACTTAACCACTATAACAAAACAAAAGATTTAGGTATTCTTCTGGACCGTAAAGTTACTTTTCGATATCATACTGACTATATTATCGATATGGCAAAAAAGTTGTTAGGTTTTGTAATGTGGATATGCAGGCCGATCTTAGTTGTGAAACTGTTATATTGCACCAATGTGCGAATCATCTTGGAGTTCCGTTCGGTAATTTGGAATCCTTATCTTAAAAATCAAATTAACAGAGTAGAAAGTATGCAAAGAAAGTTTATTTCGTACCGTAATAGTCGATCTATGAACGAATTCCATGATTATAATTCATCATTGTAACGTCATAGACTTGCGCTTTTTATTTCTCATAGATCCAAAATCGATATTAGTCATTTGATCAAAATTATTAATAGACTATTAGATTTTTCGGTTTTACTTGAAATAATACGTTTCCGTTGCCCCATTCGTTCAACTAGATCGAAACGAAATTTGTAGAAGTTTCTCTGCGTTCAATAAGAAATTCATTGAGTTGAACATATTCAAAATTTCAATTGTTGCATTTAAAAGAGGATCAAATGAGTGTTTTGCTACGCATATATAGATATACCTGATGGCGAGCGACATACCCAAGTTACGCTTCAATGTTTTGTTATCTCTCTTTCCTGGATGTTTTCTAGATTTTTATTTGTATTTCAATTTATATTTTTTTATTGCATCACATATAATTTTTTTTATCTTCTACGAAATCTTCACTGGTCTAGATAAGTAATGAATAACCTATACCGTACTCGAAAGACTTTGTTTTCTATTAAATCACAATAAAAATAAAAGCTTGACACTAGAACAATCTTAAAATTCTTATTTTGAATACAATTGGTCATGTGTTTTTTAATATTACATTTTTTTTCTTACATAAATACATTTTCATGTTTCTATTATATTTGTTAAATCGAGTTAAAACATTTCAATCTAAAATATAATATATACATTTAACTCTTGAATTTTGCCAAGGTGCTATTTTATATTTTAATGTAGGTATCCCAGAAGTCAAGCCGACTCTGGTGTTAAGATACCGTCTCATTATAACATTAACCTATTCTCCCTCGCCAGAAATAATTCTTCAAGGATAATAAAGCACGACATTAAAGCTTTGGGACTTTCTTTTCACATTTATGAAGCGATACTCGAGGTTTAGTGCAGTTACATACGAAAGAAATAAAATTAGAAACGATACAAGAGGGGCCCATGCGATAATTATGTGGAATCCACATTATGTGTAGCTGAGATATATTAAATTGGCGGAAATTTTTCATATTTTTAAAGGTGATAAGGTATTTAAAAGGGGAACATTAAATTATACTAAGGTTACAGGTATTTCTTACTATTATTAATATACTAATTCCAGATTTATGATGATGATATGCTGTCCCTCGTGATCGAGTATGATTGTCAGCCCTCTTGTGGATGGAAGATGCCTGCGCGTTTATTGGTTTATAGTGTGCAAGCTTTTGCACGTCAACAAACACTTTTTTGACAGATCAAATCCAAAGTTTAGATTGCAAGATGATTAAAGTTTCAAGACGATCAGTAAGCTTTATTTGCTGCAGCGTTTCGCTAGATAGAGTTTTCTACAAAGTGTCGTTTTTGTATTGCTTAATATCACTATAAAAATATGATGAGCAGCTTATAAGCTACGGAAAAACATAGAATTAGATATAAAGCGGCATTTTTTATTTGGTTAATAAAGCTGTATGAACTTCTGACACGAAGGATGTGAGCTACAAAAATATATAAATTCCTATGTATTGTATTGTATCACACTTTCGGTGTATACTGTACAATCGGGTGGGTTGATTGCCAAGTGGCAATTTCTCTGTATTGTATTAAACTGTCGTTGAATAAAAGTAACACCTGGCAGGCTTATTGTCGCTCGTAAATCTCTTTCAACCATCCAGAAAGGTGTCAAAGGGGCCTTCGGAGCAAACTAGACTGAAACGATTTCTTTCAACTTACCACAGAGATTTTAAATAATTCTTAGGTTTTAAATACTTCAGCAAACAACCACTCTTGATGTAATCGTATGAAACCCAAAGTTTCGATGGCAAGAATAGTGTTCCATGACAATTGTTAGGTTTAATTTGCTGCAGCCTTAATAGGCATAGTTTTATATAGCGCTTTTTGTGTTGTTATTAAAAGCGAAATAAGAATTTTTGGTTTATAGCATATAAGTTACATGGAAACATGAATTCAGATATAAAATGGTTTAAGAATAAAACCAGGTCAGAATTCAATCCGCTAGGAATCAGGGAGCACGCTTGCTTAGGATTAATGTATTCCAGGTTTTTAAAGGAAAATAATTTCGATTGTGATAAAATATATAAACTATACTAATTGTAAAAAATATCTGATTCAGAAAACTATATATTCTATTACAATATTTTTAACGATACTCAATAAGGGTTTGTTTAAGCTTTCACTGGTTCAAACCGCTTTTAAAGACTCTCAAGGAATGGCTTCTGACCACATCTCTGAGCTTTATGTTCTGATGCCTTAATGGAGAATCGGGTCATTGGGTTAAACAGGACAAATAAATAAAATTTTCAGACAGGATCTTCTGTGTTGCTGGACCTGTTCAATTGAACTTTCTTCGTGTAGATGTACCTACACGTATGTATGTTGGGATGATTCACTTTAGAATGAAGATTTAGAATCACTTTCGCATGAAGAATTAAGATGACGGATGTTCATAGTATTGAGGTTTTCTTTCAGTAGATTATTTGTAACTAACTCGCGCTGGAAACATATTCGATTATTTGTCACCATATATTTTTACTTTGCTTTTTTCTGTACTTATTTTCTATTGAAATAGGTCCTTTTATTAAGGATTTTAATATTTCTCCAATAAGTATATGCAAAGTAGTGTCCTACTGACGGATGCTCAGACGGCTGTATTAATGTCGACAAGTTCTTAGTTCTTGTTATCCAGGAATCAATGTTTACTAGAGTCTTCAAGGGGTCTATTAAATGTGCTACATATGTGTACGTGTACATACGTAGCCCTACACGGGATATTTGAATTTGAAATCAGTTAGTATTTCTGTCTTATGTACACTGGATTGAAAATAATTTTATAGAAAATATCTAGAGAAAGTTTTTAGTAAGCACTCGTATATACGTCTTTTCTATAAATAATAATAAAATCACAATTTATATTGTGTAAAGTGCAGATTCTCTTCGACTTTTATTCGAACCCATTATTATTATCAGATTTAAGGATAGATAAGTGTCGGAAGGTGGGGGCTGCGGCCATTAGATTAGGTACTTCTCCACATCTACATATATTTAGATAAACATGTTTGGTAAGAAAAGCGTAGAAAACTAACTATGGGAAGACGAACAACAATAAATCATTCTAGATTTTTCGATAAATTATAGTAACACATTTGGCTTTAGGTGCAGTGTATGTGTATGTATAGTGTTTATCATCAATTTGACACTTAGAGGCATACCATTGCAACAATTTACAAATACGAGTTAATAAGATTGTGGACGATTTTACATGTTTTGGATGTAGCTACGAAAACAAATTGTTATCTTTGATAGTATGTTTGGTTACTTTTAAAGCTCTCTATACAACAGTTTTAATTGTTATTTTCAACCACAAAAAGTTTTTGTCTGTAAAATGTAAGATTTAAGCAAGGTGCATAAATATGCTTAATGAAACTGATCAAAATTATTTTGAAGGATATATAAGTTTAATACTTTTCGCTAATTTACCTGCATTTATACATTTATTTTCAATGATTTAAGTTTTACTTCAATGTTTTAGTTATTTGCGTATTTTGCTTATCGATTGCACGAGTAACCGTCATTTGACTGAATGCCGAAATCGAATACAGGCAAAAGCCCTTAATCAAGAACTTTCAATATTCAAGTCACCTTCGTGGGATTGGAATTCGGATCACGTTTATTCATAATTGAGATATCGTAATAATATATTCACTCACCAGTTAGCTATTTCTAAATCATACATACGAGTATTTCGACTTTCAAACGATGTAATCTACGTTGAGCCTCATCAGGATGACTTGTTTAACATGATATGCTAGACGTCGATTTCATCGATAATAGAAAGTTCTATAGCATATTGAGTTTCGACACTAATTGGTAAGTGCAAATTTTAGAAAATGATATATTTTGTTAATTATTATCAAATGACCCATGTAATTATCAAATGACCCAATGGTTAAAACTGGGATGAATATTTGGCCTGCAAGTATTGTTTTCATACAAGCGAAAAATATATCAGTGTATTAGGAGTTTCCACTTTTAAATTGAAATTTCTCAGAAACAGTAAAATGTTAGTTAGCAATTTATGCTAGAAAACTAACGATATGTTGTCTAAGTAACGTTTTGTTAATAGTTACTTCTATAGACAAAAAAAATCGTTTTATATATTTTTTGACATATTTCCATTATTTTTGAGCTAACGTTTATGATGAGTGTTGCTAATTTCTCGGTTTAGAAAAATATACTGCGAATTCGGTGTTTTATTGTTAAATAAATATCAAGCATTTGAACCAAATGATACCACATTAGGTTAAAATGCATCTTATTTGCTGATGATTATATATATTTTTTTTATGTATTTTCTGTGGATTTAGTGTTTTTATTAAATAAATATCTAGCATTAAAATCAAATGGTATCACATTTTGTTGAAATACATCGTCATTGCTGATGACTATACATCGTTTAAATATATACTGTCAATTCAGTGTTTTTTTAAATAAATATTTAGCATTAAAATCAATTGCGATCACAATTTGTTGAAATACATCGTTATTGCTGATGACTATACATTATTTAAATATGTACTGTCAATTCAGTGTTTTTTTCAAATATATATATTTAGCATTAAAATCAATTGATATCACAATTTATTGAAATATGTCGTTATTGCTGATGACTATACATTGTTAAAATATGTGCTGTCTATTAAGTATTTTTTTCAAATAAATATTTAGTATTAAAATCAATTGACATCGCACTTTGTTGAAATACATAGTCATTATAGTACTGATGACTATACCTTGTTTAAATATGTACTGTCAATTCAGTGTTTTTTTAAATAAATATTTAGCATTAAGATTAAATTACACTTTCCTTTGCTGAAATGCATTTTCTCTAATACATTTTTCTTATTTTTTCGAGGTCATTTTTTTTGATCTTATACAAAATTAGTATAAAATAAGAAACTGGCATAAAATGCAAGATAATTTACGCAAGATTAAAAACATTCATTCCCCCTCAACTTCACTGGTGGAAAAAAACGTTCTAATACTAAGCCCCAGAAACCATTTATTGATGTTATTTTATTTTAGAGCTAGTAACTCCACGCGTTATCGCCACGTGTATCCGTTTATATGCGCATACTAAATGCTTCAATGTTTGCTTCAATGACGACTCAATCAATGCAACCTCCAAAATATTCTAAATATCTTCGTATAACACGGTAATAACATATCAAGTTACCTCCTATGATAATGATCTATATTATGAGTTTTTTTCTTAGTGTTGCATAAAAGGTAAGTATAATATGTTGAATTAGAAAAAAAAATATTATTATATTTTAAATCAGTGTCGCAATTCAGTTATATAAGTTTTATCAGTTTTTTATTCAACTTAAAAATTTGAATATTTCATAATATTTTTAACTGTATTGCACCAAAATAAAATATATGTATGTGTCAAAGATTTCGGCCTTAGCTTTGTGGAACTCCATATTTTAATAGATCATACACATTTCGGATGAAACAGTACAATAAACCGGGATCATTTCGCACGACGTAGATAACAGGTAGAAATACGTGTCGCAGGAATTAATGTGGTGTTGGAAAATATAATACGGGTGATTTGTGGCTTAATAGTAGTAGGCATTTATCACTGACTAGTTCTTATAACTAAGATAGGGGTTTATAGAGCTTATGAAAGGCGATCTAAATCTAATAACTGAAGATCTGAATCATGATCTAAAAGTAGATGAGAAATATTAAAAGTATAGAATCAGAAACAAGGAATTGTTAGTCGTAAACTGAGACTTATATCCAATGTTGGTAACAAAATTATTTCAAGATTAGTTTGATAATCAATCTCGTTTTGATATACGTGCAGCACTCAATCAACAATTATCATCTATCATATAATAACATATGTGTGTGATTTTTATAAGTTACTTGAGGAGATTTGTATCAATTTTCCTTTGTCACTATAAAAGTGACATTTTCCTCTTTAATTGTGTTTTTATTTTATTATATTGTAGATATAAGTTGTTCTGTTTAATTTTAGGTTAACCATTCTGTGTTTTTTTATTAAATTCTGTGAAAATAGTTTAAAATGAGATTAAAAATATATTTTTACCTTAACCAGAATAATTTATTAATTTAACCATCCATTGTAAATACAATCTGGTGGATTTATTGCCAGGTGGCAATATTTTCCAACCAACCTGACGAAAATAAATAAAGCAAGTCACATGATCGCAAAAAAATATTTAAAAGGTTATTCGTATTTATGAAATTTATGGACATATTAAAGTAAAAGTGAGATATCATCAATCAAACGAAAAGGAAAGGACGGTGGATCATAATATATATTGAAGACATGTGCAATTAATTATCTAGTTCGTTGAGTTCTGTACGCATAACATCTAATTTGCAATACCTTTTTTCGAATTATTCTTATGCTTATATAATAGCATCGTGTATGAGAAAAAATAAATAAAACCTTAAATGTAAACAATATTTAATTTCTTTGTTTTTTTCCTTTTCTTATTTTATAAATGAGCTGTATATCTGGAGTGTTCTTATGAAAAAAATTAAACAGAGTTTTAATCCATGGTCCTCGAACATCACTCGACAAGTCGAAAATGATAATTTACATCATTCAAGTTCGAAGCATCTTATATTTCTGCAAATTGAACAAACACAATATTTTCAACGCAGAATAATGTGTTAATCGTCTAGTTGAGTTGGATCTGGTGAGCAGACCAAGCTACTCGTACCTCAATCGATATTTTGAAGGGGCTGAGTCTATATCATGAAATATACTCTTTTTAGTGTGTTGGTAGGCTAGTGGTTTGGAGACATTCAAGATGATTTTTAAGATTACACTATTAGAGCGATATTTTATTGAAACTAATATGCTTTTATAATAATTATGACTCACTAAATGACACCAGAAAAATAAATGTAAATTTTACCAGATTTTCAGAAAACAGAAATCGATCTTCTAACAAAGATATTGTTTGAATTTCAGCTGCTTGCGAGTATAATGCGGTAAATGTATTTAAAAAAACTGTTATGCAGTGTGCACAAAGCATTAAGAGTGGAATATATCTACGATTGTCTATTACTTAGTGGTTGAGAGTGATTAGAGTTTATCTACTTCCGCGCTGATTCCTTCACAATTCAAATTTATTTCGAAAAGAATTGTTAAATTAATGTTCTGTTATTTTATTGGATATAAAACGCTTATATAACGATGATAAATTTATAGATTCTTTTTTGTATTACCTTTTTTTTTTAGGTTGTATAATAAATCCATATTATCTATGGTTTTCTGTATTAACGGCATTGTGCCCTTCACAATTCGAAATAAATTTGAAAAAGGAAGAATACGATGCATGTGAATTCCATTATTGAAATAAATAAATAAATAACTATCAGAATATAGGATAACTAATAATATGGCAGAATAATTCAAATCTATGCTTATTTTCTACAAGCAATATATCGCTCATGACAAAGCAATACCTCGTAAGCCACTTAATACAAATTTTACAGGGGAGGCAAAAAACTTCATAATATCTACATTTTTTATTTATTTTTTGTATAATTAGGTTTTTTGTACATTTTATATAAGTACTTTTAATATTAATTATCTATTTTTTTTAAATATTTTTTTTCCTTTACTTATGTGGGGTACGAGGTATTGCTTCCACTAAAGTAACAATATTGTAGCTTACGAGTAATTGCTTCTTACAAATGCATAAATAATAATGTCTACTGTTACAATAAAAACACACTTTATATTATACATTAAAATTTATTTAAAAATCACTATAAAACAGGAATACTCAAAAATAATATTTATATTACATTTTTTTTTTTTTTATTAAACAAAGTAAATTATTGTACAAACATTTGTCAAGGCTATACCTATATACAAATTTATTACTTAACTAATCTTAATTATATGTTATAATTTATGAACTTACTTAATCTTATTTTCCTACATATCATTTTATTTTATTTATTCAATCTTAATACTCGTATATTGATCTTAGAAATAATTAACACCTACATACTACTTATAACTAGATAACAATTCTTACACTAATTATTTAGCAAAAAACAAGTCCACTCGTTCAGGCTACTTGTATTCCATCACATTCACTCAGACCTTGGTCGTCCCAGCTAATACTGAAGGTGGACTAGTCAGGCAACAGATAATGCTTCGGGAGTTTGTGCTTATAACGGAAGGGTAGGTCGGATTTACTCTCGTAAGCCCCCAGGGCAGCGACTAAGGGATTTCTGTGATTTTGTTGGCTTTTATAGAACTTCACGGTCCAAGCGAGGATGTGGTGTTGTAGGGTTTCTTCTCGCTGTTCAGCGTGAAGTCGGGTAAGATTGGTTCTGGGATGGGTGTTAAAAGATATCTTGAATGCCTTGTTCTGCACTCTCTGGAGTTTCAGGTGATCCGTGTTGCTCACACTACCCCAAACGGGTGCAGCATAGGTCAAGATAGGACGAATAAGGGTTTTATAGAGGAGGAGCTTATTTTTGGGGAAAAGGAAGCTGCGTCGATGAAATATCGAACTGATAGCCCCTATGCCCTTGTGACCCTTCTGTCTGATGGTATTCAAATGGGTTTTCCACGTCAGTCGCCCGGTCAAGGTGCAGGTCGAGGTATTTAACCACGTCCTGCCACTCAACCAGGCAACCACCGATGAATAAGGATCACCGATGAATAAATTTATATTACATAATATGACCAAGATAATTGTTTTTAAAATATTATACAACATAACACATCGATCAATAAGTCGAGGGACTAACTACTAAATCATCATTTGTTTGCCAAGATTCTTCTTTATTCATCAACATAGTCTCCTTCAAGAGCGATACATTCATTCCAACGCTTTCCTAACTTTTCTATGCCAGCCGTGTAGAACGATTTATCTTTGGTTTCAAAATAGGCTTTAGTTTCGGCAATCACTTCTTCATTGGAATCAAATCTCTTTTCCTGGAGCATCTTTTTGAGGTCTGCGAACAGCCAATAGTCGCTGGGGGTCGAATCTGGAGAATACGGTGGGTGCAGAAGCAATTTGAAGTTCAACTCATGCAATTTGGCCATCGTTACCATCGACTTCTGACACTGTGCATTGTCCTGATGAAAGAGAACTTTTTTCTTCTTCATACGGGGTCGTTTTTTTGCAATTTTTGCCTTCAAACGCTCCAATAACGCTATGTAATATTCGCTATTGATGGTTTTTCCTTTTCAAGGTGATCGATGAATATTATACCATGCGCATCCCAAAATACGGAGGCCATAACCTTCCCGGTCGACTGTTGAGTTTTTGATCGCTTCAGACGACTTTCACCGTCTGCTCTCCACTCAGCTGACTGCCGATTTGATTCCGGAGTATAGTTGTGGATCCAAGTTTCATCCATTGTCACATACCGGCGCAAAAACTCCTGTTTAAACAGTGCCAAACAGCGCTCTGAATCATCGATGCGTTGTTGTTTCTGTTCCATTGTGAGCAAACGCGGCACCCATTTCGAAAAAAGCTTTTTCATGACCAAATGTTCATACAAAATAGTGTAAACACTACCAAATGATATCTTCAGGATGTCAGCTATCTTACGCAACTTTACTTTGCGATTTTTCATCACGATTTTGAGTTTTTTTTTTTTCTGGAGTAACAGCCTCATTTGGACGACCAGAACGTTCAGCATCATTTGTGTCTGTACGGCCGCGTTTGAAATCAGCATACCACCGACAAATGGTGGTTTTCGACGGAGCAGAGCCCGGATAACACTTTTCAAGCCATCGCTGAGTTTGAACGGCATTTTTCTCATTAAAAAGCAATGTTTTATCAACACACGAAATTCGTTTTTTTTTCATTGTTTTGAAAATAGCAAAAGTAGCGTCACTAAAACCACTGTAACTCAATGACACAATGTCGGAATGTCATAAAAGTTTGACACGTAACTTCTAAAGGCTGATACTAACTGAGAATGCTATGGATTTGTTATTAGAGGCACCATATGTTGGTTAGTCTCGGGAATTCAGTCAAATCTTAGTATAATACGTCGATTTCAAATTTCAAAAAATATATTTATTATCATCTTAATCATTTAGTGTCAAAATAGATTTATATATTACCAAAAATAAAAAAAACTTCCACTACATCAAATGTCAAAACAACTAGCACGTGGACTTCAGTGAATAATGAGGGTTACGCATATCATTTCAGTCAACAGGTGGCGGTGTTTGTTGGGATACGAGGTATTGCATTAATATAATTCGGACAAAATGGGATACGAGGTATTGCATTAATTGAATTAGAGACATAAATATTTTTTTTAAAGAAACGAGCTTTTGTCAGGTTACGTATTCACACATTTAAAGACTAACTATATAAAAAAACTCGTTTTTGACAAAAGTGTTGTATGCGAGGTATTGCTTTGTCATGAGCGATATAGTGCATTATGCGCCATCACACAGTTGATATACATTTGTTTATGACAAAATTAAGAGCGATAGGTTATCTGTTTCTTCACTATGCCATTCCTAATTCAAACCAACTTTGTATTTAAAAAAAATACTATGCACATTTTAGTTGCCGTAAAAAGTAGCGATCACATTGAATATGTTGCAGTAATTCAATGGCTCAGAATATGGCATAGTTATTCAAAACTGTTTTGATTTTATATTATACTTTTACTAAATTTATTGTTGTTTATGATTAAGTTTAATTATCGTCGGTCTGTCATAATTTATCCCATCATAATTAATTCAATTTGTATTGAAAAAAGTATAATGCACTCGATTTTCTACCATAGGAAATCTAAATTATAAGAAAAATGGCGCAATAAAATTATGTAACCCTGAACAAGGTGCAGTTTTTAGTTTAGATTATGCTCCCACCACATATAGTAGATCTATGTTAGTCTATGATTAAGTTTAGAGCGATTAGTTATCTGCTTCCGCGTTGTGCCCTTCACAATCCAAATCAAATTCGAAAGTGGAACGTGTGCTCCACGTGTAAATATTCCTAACAACAAGATGGCGTCCAACAAACAGTAGACATGACGAGTGCAGCGGGAATGCCGCGGCCAGGGGCCCAACAGGCGATACCGCCTTTGTGCATAAACCGAAATATGCTGCATCTATTTAAAAAATACAACAAATAATTTTAAGGGTGCAATTTAATTTTACTAAAAGGTAAAGCAGCGCTTAAATATGTTATATTATATAACACGACTTTTTGCCTTAACTGTCCAAAATATTAGGGAATGTACAAGTCTTACGTAATTTATTTCATACTGAAGACATTCAGCTTTATTTTAGTAGTTCACATAACATGCCGATAATTTTGTGTATAGGGTTTCTTTAATTGCATCATATTTACTATACAATCTTAAAGCGATACTCTTACTGCGTTTCACCGTAATATTTAAAATACTAAAATCTGAGGATAAATAAAAAGTTTATTGATAGCATTAGAGCTTGTAAATATATATCTTGTAATTGCACAAAGGCAATGGAGAAAAATAAATTTGAAAGAGATTGGCAAGTAAGAGTTCTGGGTTGATCGCATAACAACTTCAAAATCGATCAACACCCCCAACAGTAGGAGAGTTTTCATATTTATAGGAATGTGTGGGTTTGCATTTTAAATGGACTCATCTCACAGGCACTATGACTTATCACGCAGACATAACACGTAAAACGCCCGAATTCGAGTTTTTTCTCCTTAAGTTTAGGATCCATATTTCATTTCTATAGCCTTAGTTTTATTGATTACATTATAAATAGATCACTTCAATTTGGTTTTCAATCTCTTAGTTATATATTTATTTAGCGTTACTTTCACTCTATCAGTTACATACATTTTATTGATACAAAATATTAACATGTTTTAGATTATGTAGGCCTTACCGACGGTCGCCCCTTACATTTGATGATTGCGTGCACCGCACACTTCGCATGGTAGCGCGCAAGACCCTGGCAGCGGTTACATCATGACGAAACACGTACAATAACCTAAATTCCTCACACGATTGTGTGCATGAAGTAGAAAACGATACTAAAAAATGTAAAGCTTTTTGGACAAGACGAGCTACTTTGTAAAAATGTGTAATGTCAGCTTCGCCCAGTGGTAACGGTTTGTTGGTCTCACCCGCCTCTCTGAAATAATGTTTGTATCTGATATATGCGTTACATAATAACCAAAAATAGTTACGCTGCAAGTTGAAGTGTATGCTGCCATAATTGTTATCGCTGATAATATTGAATGACATCCAATGACTTGTATATTTACCGCTTATTTCAATTGAAGAAATATAATTTATCAGGATATCATAATAGTCTTACAGATATTGTAGAAACTTATTCAAAATGTCATTAATAAAATAAATGCTCACAGAATCACGTTATCATTACAAAATTGACTGCCGAGCAGTGAACAATTAATGGAATTCGATTAATAAATATTGCAAAACTTAGAAAGCTCGTTATATTTATATGAAACATGTATATGTTACATGTGTGTAGGTATGCTTGATTTTCTTTTCCATTGAAATCTACTTTCTCTCTAATTAGTCTTTTATAGTTAAGCTTTCAATTTGAATGAAATTTTTGAAAAAAACACTATGTGAAATATACTTAACAGCATAAAATTATTCAAAAATACCATTTTCTAAAAATCATATTATATATCAAATAATAAAAGAAAGGAGTCAAATCAAAATATTTGAAAATTTAATGGAATTTGAGGACCTCCATAGATTAGTTGGTGGACACCTGTTTTCCAAGTCGGGGGGTTGTAGGTTCGATTCTAGAAGGTATCCATTTTTTTAAAAAAGGTTCCAATTTGGTTTTCATTCGAGGTCTCGATAACATTCTTGTTGGTTGTAACAAAATGTTATATGGCAATAATATGGTTACCCGCCGTGTTGTACTGTGTATAACGAATATGTAATATAATACAACGAATAGAAAGAAACTCGCAATATTATTTTCGTGGTAAATATCGACGAAGGAAGAATATCATAAATTAGCTGTCAGCAAATATCGACGAAGGTGGAACATCATAATAAACTGTCCGCAAATTTTTAATTCTCATAATTTAAAGTTTTTTAGTCTAAATTTTCCCAATTGTGTACCCCTAATTGAAAGTGTTAAATAAATATACAAATGTAATAATAATAAATGGATAGCGCAGTTTAGAGGGCATACTCTCCTCCAGGGCGCTTTAACCTGAGGTTCGAGCACACTTTTATTGACAGATTAAAAATACTTTTAAATAAATATGTATTAGTTGAATGTTAGGATATGAGGCTGCGTTTATTATATTAATTAGGTGATTTCCCGCATCTGCAAATGTTTAAAAAAACATATTTGGTTAAGAAAACTGCAGATAACAACCCAAACGAAGACGAACAACAAATCAAGTATATTAGCTTAGAACCAACAAAAATTAAATTGTGTTTTCGGGAAATAATATCATTTTATTTTGTTTATCTTCATATACGAGTATACTGGTTCTTTTTTGTATATTATCAGACATATTTCAGTATTTTTTGTGAGAGGATTTAATATTAACTGTTGTGGAGTAAATTAAGTGAATAATTTGGTTAAAATAAGTTAGTATTTCGATCTTTTTAATATAAGATTCCCCATTATTATATTTGAAAAGTGCTTTAAAGTGACATAAACGCATTCGGTAGTCCCAGAATAACTTCCCCTTTATAAATAAATACATGCACTTTTAACACGAAGAAAATAAAATAAAAATCTATACAATAATTTCAATAACGTTTTATTTTTTAAAATTGATGTATTTCAATTATTTTTCTTGATTATTCAAATAAAAGATTATTCTTTTATTTGCTTTTGACTGCCGCAGTGTATAAAAAAATTGAATTAAATTTAAATTATACGAAAAAAATAACTTAAAATCTAATCAATCAAATAAATTTTCAAACATGTCACATAAAAAAATGCTAATCAACAACAAAATTGATAAAAAAAACACCAAACGGATAAACATTTATGTGTGTTACAATATAGAAAAAAAAATTATGGCAAAAATATATAATTAAATATAATTTCGCTTTTTAAAATATACTTAAAATTCAACATGGTTAATTAAAAATAAATGTTTATTAGTACATAACAAGTTGATTATATTACTTGTATTTTCCATTCGGCTTTGTTAAGATTTTATTTCGTATATCATGCACACTTGTAAATGTATCAGTCCAATTATTTCACTCATATTAAATTAGGTTGTTATATTTGAGATATTCAATAAGTTGAACTAATTACTTAGTTTGAATACACATGTAAAAAAATAGGATAATCCTAATTTCTTTTTTAAGACAAATTATTGTTTTTTAAATATATACTTTCTAAAGAAAAACACTTTTTTTAATTTTATGCCCCTTTAATATAATTCATGAATGAAACTGAAAGTTCGTATTGATATTATATAAACAAATATAATAAATTTTATAGAACTTTATCAGATGTTACCAAAATTACATATAATATTATTATTCATTAGTGTGTTGGTGTACACCTTGAAATATGAGAGTAAAACGTGGAGTTGGCATGATAAAGGATAAAATTAAGATTAATATTTTAGAAATTAATGCACTAAGGACCCTTTGTGGAGTGTTAATATATAAAAAAAAAGGAGAAACGGAGACATGATAGACAAATATACAACTAAAGTGGATGTTGTTAGTAAGATGATGAAATACATTAATGTGGATTCATTGAGAGGGGAGTATATGTATGTAATAGATGACTATAGAGATCTGTTCTCTCTGACTACCCCGTAAGGGACAAGGCGTGGCAGTATGTATGTATGCATGCATACAAACATGAAAGATTTTATGGTTGTATATTTTGTGAAAATTTTGTTACAAAATGTGATGATTAAATTATTAACATATTTAATGCTAGCACTCAGAATAATATTTCAAGATGTCAATAAAGTCTTTATATTCATTACAGTCAACACGGTTTATATACTCGTTACAAATAATTGGATACGGTTTTACAGTCGTTATATATGAATCATGACGGTTTTTATACTTGTTACAAATATGTGTAAGTCAGTGTGCTTTGTATACTCCTTACAAATATGTGTAAGTCAGTGTGCTTTTTAGACTCCTTACAAATAAATGATTACTCTTTTTATACTCGTTACCTGTAAATGAATGCGAATTTTGTATTTGTTGCAAATAAATTACTATGGTTTTATACTCCTTACAAATGTGTAAGTCAATACAGTTACTATACTCGTTGCAAATAAATCAATACGGTTTTTATACTCGTTACAAATAAGTCAAAACAGTTTTTATACTCGTTACAAATAAGTCAAAACAGTTTTTATACTCGTAGGAAATAAATTAATACGGTTTTTATGCTCGTTACAAATAAGTCAGTACAGTGTTTGTCACTAAGTCAATAAGTCAAATAGTGTTGGATAAAAATAAATTATAAGTCAGTAAAGTTTTTATTCTCCTTCCAAATAAATCAATAAAGTAAAATAGTTGTTATGAATGAAGTCCTAAAATATATCAATAATTTTTTTATGCCTCCATAAAAATTAAGAATATTTCTACAACATATTTAATTAACTGTAACGAAAATTATTAATAGAAAATTAATAATTAGTGACTCGGCTAAAATTTGTTTTGATCTCTTTCGATATCATGTATCTAAGTTCAAATAATATTGTACTTTAAACTTATCTTTATGTGCTGCAAAATAGAAAAAAAACATAGTCTATCGAAGTATGATGCGCATTATATTACAAATCTATTTTTAAAGACTTTTATAGTTTTATAGATAATACAGATGTTTAGTAAAATTACCGAAACATATTGGGGACAGAAAATCAAAAATTGAAACAGTAATGGTTTATAGATACTCGTAGAGAATTTCTAAAATGAACGTGATTTTTTTATAAGGGCAATGAGTTGTTAAAATTCATTTCGTGAACATTTCTTGTGACAATCTCCTCCAAACTACCAGAAATGTGTTAAAGAAGCCATAAAGTCAGAAGCCAAGCACATAAAGACTATCGTATTTTCGGTGGATAATTTTGACGAATAACAAATACGTTAAAAGGTCCGACAAATAAAACTTTTTTTTATTATTCAAAATATCGAAAAACTATATGTAGATCAAGCATACTCGTATGTGCAAAAATATTAAATCTGGAAAATAGATTTTTAATTGTAATGTTTAAATTATAAAAGAAAAATTATAGTATTGAATTAATTAAAAACATACTAAAGAGCTGAAAGTTTTCTTAATTATCTCAGAACTGGTAAAATATGGGTTGGGTCCTTTTTGCATATAAATGTCTATTTGGACGTATATATTTAAAATAACCTAACCCATAAAATATATTTTACGGTTTATTTGAAATAAAATAATATTTGTGAACACACCAAGTCAGTAAAATGTTAAAAATTCAATTCCGTCCTACAAAACATTGATTCCGAACAAGTCAGTCAAAGCCATGACATGTTTCCTCGATAATTTCAAAAATTTTATATGTGAGTCAAGTCAAGTTGCCTATGTCTGTCCATTTATGTATTCTTAAATAATTTTCAAATGGAAATTCAAATCGACATTGTGAGTTCATGAATGAGAAAAATAACCATTTGAGTTAAGAAATATTTTTGCTTTAAACATATATTTTGGAAAAATATTTAAAAAAAAACGCGTTTTTCGAGCTTCTCGCATGTAAGATAATATTTAGCAATTATATTTTTTTAGCACTGTAACACGAAGGGGAGGAGACAATATTAGATATCGAAATTGATTTAAAACGGATGATAGAAGAGGGTTGACGCTCATAATCACTATGTGAAGCCAGCATCTTGGTGCAATACAACAAACAGGCACACAGTCGAGGATCGAGTTCACTCAAAAGTGTTCGTGGAAAGAGTGGTTGGTCGTAGACGCGGATACTTTAGAACTAAAATAGAGATGGAGAAGAAGACTAGAAACAAATATAACTTATAATACATTGAGGAAGTTGTCTTTGCTGGGTCCTGCAGCCTGGGGATCTCCTCGCCATTCCAACGTTAATTCAGTTGGAAAGCGAAGCTTTTGTTTATTTTTAAGTGAGTGGACCGTTGCAAACTCAACGGCCACACCGCTGTAGTGGATCCGATGGCACGCCAAATTGAGATGATCAGAACACACCGGCATGTTTTTTCTCACTTTTTTTTAAAGAATAGATATGATCGAAGTCGTAGGTGTCCTTATATCCCCGAATACAAGGCGGTAAAATGCTTGTGTGATTCAAGGAAGTAGCACAACGCATTGAGAAAGTATGCTGAAATGAAATGGATATCTTAAGGAAGAACTCAATCTAATGGTCACAACCACCCTCGTCCTATCCTTACACTTTAAATGTTTTTGTAATAATTTTAACCTTTTGATAACAGTGAGTTCGATTCCCGAGTTAAATAGTATTTGAGGAGGGTCTGCTCTCTAAACGGCGCTATATTGTCCTTTTTAATCATTATTCCTTTTATGAGGAATCTATCGCATGAATTTAACGTCTAAAGCATTTTTTTAATTCCCCTTTTTAGAAAATCACTTTCGTTTTCAAGATTCAATAAATTATTATATAAAGATTCACGTGTAATGATAAATTTATTACACTAAACATGATTTTTACCACCCTATACATCCGGACACAGGTAGATTGTTTACCTGCTATTGCACCCCTTGACTCAATTATAGTGCACTTTAAATGCACACAAAAAGATACGCTTTGGGAAAATATTCCCCTTCCTTGTATAATCCATACAAAAAAGGGATAGGGTTCTATTTCCATAGACCAAAATTTTATTTGTAAAGAAACTTAAATTTTAAATACTTCTGTTTACAGGACCTTTGAGTCGAGATTTCTTTCGTATTATTCTTATAGAATGATGCGTATTGTGATTGGGATTCACGTTCAGTTTGTAAAATACTTCTATTCCATGTAAAATACATATAATATTTCAAACAATGCCGGAATCAAATTCTTATAGAAAATAACTCCATTTTATTGGTTCAAAGTTTTGTGGATCTTCATTATTGTGATTTATATGCACCTATAGATCAATTATAAACATACGTTAATTTTTAGCAATATTTTTTATTTTAACTTCATTATATATATATATATATATATATATATATATATATATATATATATATATATATATATATATATATATATATATATATATATATATATATATATATATATATATATATATATATATATATATATATATATATATATATATATATATATATATATATATATATATATATATATATATATATATATATATATATATATATATATATATATATATATATATATATATATATATATATATATATATATATATATATATATATATATATATATATATATATATATATATATATATATATATATATATATATATATATATATATATATATATATATATATATATATATATATATATATATATATATATATATATATATATATATATATATATATATATATATATATATATATATATATATATATATATATATATATATATATATATATATATATATATATATATATATATATATATATATATATATATATATATATATATATATATATATATATATATATATATATATATATATATATATATATATATATATATATATATATATATATATATATATATATATATATATATATATATATATGTTTATTTTAGGTTTTCAGTTACTTCGCGAACTGTAAATATTGGATTCTGACATCAGATCTACCTGGAGATCCATCAGCAGCTTCCTTACAGCATTTTTTATTTTTTGGCCTGGATGACTCTTGAGTAACATAGTTCTCTGTTTTGGATATACAGGAGACGGTATCTATTTTAATTGGTATTTTGTGGGCTTATGACCACCTTTGAAGGCTGAGTTAAGTGCTCACTTTATGCCTAGGCAACATTCCTCATTATACCATAGATTCATCTCTATACATCATTTAAATGTTTTTATTCTTAGTGCAGACAAGATGGTTTTTAGTCTTTATGCCATTTGTTGACGAACAATGGTAAGATTTTTTATTAACAGATGTTAATAAAAAATCCTAAAAATCCTATTTTTTTTTAACAGATGTTGCCTAGGCATAAAGTGAGCACTTAACTCAGCCTTCAAAGGTGGTCATAAGCCCACAAAATACCAATTAAAATAGATACCGTCTCCTGTATATCCAAAACAGAGAACTATGTTACTCAAGAGTCATCCAGGCCAAAAAATAAAAAGTGCTGTAAGGAAGCTGCTGATGGATCTCCAGGTAGATCTGATGTCAGAATCCAATATTTACAGTTCGCGAAGTAACTGAAAACCTAAAATAAACATATATAGCCCTTCGCTAAAACCAAACAAAAAAAAATCACATATATATATATATATATATATATATATATATATATATATATATATATATATATATATATATATATATATATATATATATATATATATATATATATATATATATATATATATATATATATATATATATATATATATATATATATATATATATATATATATATATATATATATATATATATATATATATTGTATAATACGAGTATATATAATTGCCTATTCAAGCTTAAAATTGAAACTGTTTACTAAAATAGATCAAAGAAACCAGATGTTTTCTTTTAAATCATGATATTAGAAAGTTATTGAGAGGTGATGAGACTTCGGTAAAATAATTATAGTTTTCATTTTCTGAACAATTTTCTTTGTTATGTTAAGTATGTAAAGCTGATTTTTATTATGTTACTTTTTAATGGTTTTAAATAATTTTACTGACACGTGAATTTAGTAAACAATCAGGCTGTCTTAATATAATTTTTTTTTATAACAGCCAATCATTTATATTAAAAATGAAATTTTTGTTTATATTAGCAAAATTGTATTATTATAATAAGTTGTCCGGAAAGTAATTTGGTCAAATTCGTAGCGTTTTAAGTAACAAAACTACCAAATGCTCGTCGACAGTAGTTTTTGATATTTTCAGTATCTCCGTATTCTTGAATGTTGTAGAACGTTGGTTATTTGCAATCAAAGCATTGATTTGGTCGTCATCAGTGGTAATCGGCCTTCTAGAGCGGATACCATCTTCGAGTGCCGTATCACCATAATTGAATATTTTAAACCACATTTGACACACACACACAATCGTTTACTGCATCGTCACCATAAACTAAATAATTATTTCATTTTGTTTGTATCTGTTTTTTGATTTTCATTCGAAAAAACAATTTATTTGGTTCCATCTTCAAAATGGCGCCAAAAACCGCTCAAGAAATTTGGACAAATATTTATCAAAATGGGCTGAACTATTATCTTTCATAACAATATACATTCAGTACGTTTGAAGTGAATTAAGCAATTAAAATTTTGTCTTAATGAGCAATGCAAATTTTGTCCTAATCTATCCGTGAAATATGAAACTACTTTTCGGACAATCCAATGAAAGGACTTTTGGTTATAATTTAAGACTGTTTCTTATTTTACTATGTTTGTAATTTTTTTTTGAGAATTATTGACTTTAAGCAAATATTATAATTATCTTACTACTTGAATATTTAGAAGAAAAAAAACATTACATAACATATATTATGCTTCTGACATATACATTTCGCTTGCTTCAGACTCATATTTTTATGCACAACTTACAGATTTTTGCACTTTTTCCAAACATTTTCAAGGTTCCAGAATTCACAATACTAAACGAATTTTTACGAATTTATTAAAACAGATTTTTTTGTATTGTATGACATCATATTTTCTAAGTAGAGTAGCTGAAGAGATTTTAAAGCCACCAAAAATTCTTGAAAAGATTTACATTGAAAATTGTGTTATTTTCTTAATGTACTCGTATTTTGCCTAGGACTTTTTACATTTCCTTCAAAGTATCACGTACACTTGATCTAGCCATACTTTCCTTGGTTGTCTCTACCACGCCTTCCACTCACATTTATACTGTATATTTGTTTTGTTCATATGGATTATTCTTTTAGCATTAGTTCTACGAGCTCAAACCATCTGAGAGTGCAAGACATCAGCCTTAAACCTGGAAATAATAAATTATTGTTTTTTTTGTAGCGTCACGTAGTAGCTATAACTACTCCAAAATACTTAATATTATCGTGAAACATCTCCCAAAAAATGTTTACTTAAGAAGCAATTTGAAGACCTACGAGTAGGTATATGATTTTATCCTCTTCTCTGCTATAGGGCAGCATTCCCAAAATATCTTACTAGTTTTCCTATACTATATGTTCGGAATAAACTTTATGTTAAGTACAATAAGTTCCAAGTTAATATAATAAATTTTATGTTTTACTTATAAAAAACTTCCATGTTTCAATACAAAAAACTAGTCTGCGCAAATTTTTAATGATTTCTCAGGAATAGTACCGCGTTAGAAACAATAAACTTATTTTTATTATCTAACGTCGTTGGACAATCAATGAACCTCGGTCTAGTTTCTATGCTAGTTGGCTGATAGTTAAATCTGGATTGAGCATTGGAGAGCCATTGGGGTCGCCTTTCGAGGGTTATCGACTGGTTTGTTAAGTTTCCATTTCATCTGTGGAATGCCATGAGAACAGTCTTGCATGCGTGATAAATTCTTCCGAAACGAGTTTTACAGTATTTTTTTCTTCATCTTCTATATACAATTTATTGAGGACATACCTATCTCTGATTAGAAAACATTTTTGATGACAATTTTTAGGGTTAGTTAACTTTGATTAAAACTTTAATATGCAAGACATTTTAATTATTATTTAAAAAGGGTTTTCGGCGTACTTGTTACAAGTTTTCTATTTTATTTGTATCGACGGGTTAAATTTATAATTTTTTCTAATACAACAATAATTTTAAACCTTTTTTAAATTGAATTGATTCAGTTATCTATTCGTATTTTCTCATATGCACATATTTTTTAACATGGACGTATAAATGCAAAAAGGACCCAATTATAATTGTATCTATTTTGAAATAATTTAAACATTCAGCCGTTTTGTATGTGTTTATAAAGAATTTTTTTAAAGACGAAATAACATATAACCATGAAAAACCTATTTTCTGGCTTATATTTTTGTAAATACGTGCTTAATTTATGGTTTTTCAATATTTAAAATAAACCGACAAAAATGTGTTGTGAGTTGGGTCCCTTTTGGAATTAAACGTCCATATTATAAAACTTCATTCAATACTAAGATCCCACTAACCTTAGGGTTATCAGCGGGTATCTCGTATCAAATATATTTTTTAACAATTTCAGATACATGACCACTGACTTCAATAAATAGTAATAACATTATTTTGTTACACATACATTTTTAAGAATTTTGTAACCTTATTAATCAGTAAATGATGTCAACTTTTAAATATTCGACTTACTAAAATATTAATGTGGAATAATAGCATTACACTTTATGTGGAAGGGTGGTATGTACGAGTATATAAATAAATATACATTTTATTTTATTACAATGTACACTCTTTTATCGACCACTAAAAAAAGTTAATTCAAAACGCTCTCTTGAAACAGTGTGTTTGTTTTGAAACATAAAACAATGGATGTAACCCGAGAAAGGTGTTATTTACATAATTAGGTAAGAATCGACTAAAACCAAAATTTAATCAGAAACGTATTTGAGGGAAATATTGTTTCATTTTACTGCGACTCATTTCCACGTTATTTTTCAAGGAAAGTGTTAAACTTCGTTAGAAATAATAAAAGAAACGTTTTAGTTCTTTGTGAATTCTTTAGAGGTTGAAGACCCCGGGTCCGGGTCCCGGTGGATCAGGAACTGACTGCTTCAATGTGCATATCCGGCCGCTGTCGACACTACCCGACTCACTCGTTTCTTTTCGGTCCCCTTCATGCTCTTTCTATTATAAGTGATAAAATATACTATATTCCTTTACTGCACTCAGAAAATATTTGTCTATTTGTAAGTAAATATATGTCAAAAAGGAGTTTAAAATTTTCCGCATTGCTTTAAAATATATGAAATAACCATTTTTTTAAATTAGAGATGATGTGTATTGATTTTTTTAATTTAATTCGACGACATTATTTTTTTTAAACTTTGTGGTTATTAACCTTTCAGAAAAAAGAAATACTGATGTAAGTTCTGTTTATTAACTGTACTGAAACCATTTATTTTATCGACCGTTTCGGTTTATAAGGTCGTTGACAAGTTATACTCGTAGTTCGGTTTATAAGGTCGTTGACAAGTTATACTCGTAGTTCGGTTTATAAGGTCGTTGACAAGTTATACTCGTAGTTCGGTTTATAAGGTCGTTGACAAGTTATACTCGTAGTTCGGTTTATAAGGTCGTTGACAATTTTTAGTTATGCATCATATTCCAAAAACTGTCATTGATGTTTCCAAAATGTTTTGTTAACGGAAACAACGGACAATGCTACAGAAATTCAGTCAAGAAATATTGTTTTTGGTTAATAATATTGAAGTAGGACTTCTCAATTGATTTAAAATATTCGTAACATAGGATATAAATTAAATGTTCTTCCTTTGAAAATAAGAGTTGATGAGTATTAATTTTTTAAATTCAATTTGAAACAGAGGTATTATTAAAACTATAACACTCAATCGTTATTATTTGACCTTTAACAAATAATAATCACTTAATAAGTTTTATTATCATATAAAAATATTGTACCATAAATAGCTTTCTTTTAGATGTTAATTTAAAAGAAAATATTTAAACATATGTAAGACTTCCATTATTTAATTTGTCAAAAGATAAAATTATTGTAAATTTGTATTTCAAGAATTAAATCTTATTTTGAATACTTAAAACCTTGTACCTTTCTCTAAAGTAAAACCACCTCTGTATGGTTTTGTGTATTAAGCATCCTGTAATCTTTATAAAATTACTCAGTAAAATGAGTGTGTATGAAGGTACTTACATTCATAAGAAGGCTCACTAAAACCATTGAAAAGTTAATTGACAAGTATCATATTTCATACGCCATGAGCAGACTACGACTTATTTCAAAGATGACATATTTTTTTATACACTACGAAACCAATGAAAAAAATTTTGACCTTAAGAATAATACTTGAAACCTTTAGCAGTTAATTTAAATTCCGTTTCGATTATATCTTTCAATTAAATATTTGGGATTTTTCGAAAATATGAAATTAAGAATTCTTTCATTAATGAATTGTCAAGTCATTGAATCATAATAACATTCATTATATTTTATTGATGTTTCTTTATGGCTAAATATAGTTTTTCTTAAACAATTAAGGTTATTTCGGTACTTGAGATCCTTGTTACTGACATATTTACTGATGGTGAGTTTTAAATTGTGTAAATGATTAAAGCATCAATATTTTTTACTTAACTCGTTTGGGAAATGTTTAACGAGAATATACTTGTTTTGTTCTTATCGATTTTTGTTTAATTTACATAAAACAAATAATTTACGAGATTCTAATAATACTTAAGGAAAAAGCATGATTAAGGCTAAATAACAGCTTGTTTATGAAATATTGAAGTAAATAAGTAATTTACCTATCGCTCACGCAAGAAAAAAATGCGTATCCGCTGGTTTACGATAAAGATATAAGTTTAGGAAAAATGTCAGAATTACACTATTAATGTTTTTGAAATACTCGTAATATTTGCAATAAATTATTTGACCCCGTGATTTACTATTAAAGGGTTTGAAAAAAAATATAGATATTAGTTCATAAAAATAATGATGTACTCTTTAGAACTCCATATTAAAATAATAAACTTAAAATTACTTTGTTATTTCACTTCTTCTCCCTGGCTCCATTCCAACTCACTGTCTGCGAAGATTGTTGGGGTCAGCTCTCCTCGTCCTCAGGTTGTATGCTCTTCTGTCTCGGGCTACGTCCCCCAGGCCGTGCCTCTGCATCAGGTTATCTTTTTGCACCACCCATGAATTCTTTGGTCTTCCTCTGGTTGTTATTCGAGGAAGATCCATGGAGATTGCCTGGTTCACAATGTGATCGCGTGCTCTGCGTCCAACGTGCCCATACCATCTCAATCGCCTCTCCTCCATCTTACTGTTGATGTCTGTAACACCTAGGTTTCCACGAATGCGTGAACTGTTTATTTTGTCTCTTAGGGACACGCCAGCTGACCATCTTAGCATGCGTATTTCAGCAGTTTCTAGTTGCCTAGAGTAAGAGTTATACATCGTCCAGCATTCGGAGCCATAGAGGAGCCATAGGAACTTTGTTATTTCACTGAAAATTACTTTATTTCACTAATTACCCTCAACCACTGCATTGCGTATATTCTTTTATTATTCCACCTGAAGACAACATTTTTAAGGAGATTAAAAATATATACTTAGGGAAATAATAAAATAATTTTCAATAATTTCCAAAATTGTATTTTTATTACAATATAAAATGCCTATAAAAATACTAAGAATAATCTATTTAAACTTAAAATATTCAGAATATTATCGAGATTACACGTTTTTCTATTATATTTTGTCTTGCCATATTTACATTATTTCGAGTACATTCTTTGATTTGACTGTTAACTTGTAACAAAAATGTTTACTTCTATACTTATCCTTAATTGTATTCTTCGTGGCTTAAATATGGGCTATTGTTGTCGGCTTGTCGAATAAAATTATACATGTTTTCATTCACAACAATTATTCATTACGGGACATCGCTACAAGAAAGCAGGACCGTTGCAGCTTTATACAAAATTTGTGCGGCACATACGGGCAGCCAAGCCAAATGCTAGTACTCGTCGTTTTATTCTGTGCAATATAATTCATGGTTATTGCATATGATTAACGTCTGCAAATATCTCTTGATCTCTAAAATACTATACGGGTTTAGTCAGATGTCAACTATCAAATACAGTTTAAAGAGTTTCATCGACAGTATCTCGTGCCAGTCAACGTCTTTCGATCTCTATTCAGCTTGTTAGTTTATTGAGGTCGACTGGGTCTTAGTGTGGGAGCTCTAGTTTAAGCAGAACGAGTAAGTACATTAGGCTATTTTGATAGGCCTTTTTAGAGAGTCTTAAAAAACAAAACAGAATGAATTGTCATCCAATGACTAAATTAATAAATTTGTTATAGCGGCTTTGCAATTTCTGAACACTGGACAGATTCATCTTTGTCCCAATAATGTCCTCTTCACCGTCTTAACATCTTTTTTAGTTTTTCGTCATTACCCATTTCTCTCAACTCTTAGCATATGTTTTGTCTTTACCATCAAATCCTCGTGAAATGTAAGTTTTTAAAGTATAAATACAAAGCAAAACATTCGATATTTTTGTAGAAGCATTGAGTTTTTTTTAGAAAAGTAATTTTAAAATTAATGACAAATGAACTAAAATGGTGCTTTATTAATAGGTACTTAACATTTTTATTAAAATTCTTAAATGCAAAGTAAATGAAAATATTGAAGATCTTTGAAATTTTAAATTATGTTGAAATATTTAATAAGAAATTTACAATACCGTTTGAAATATTTGATTTTTGTAATGTTGATAAAAAATGTCAGACCTTCCATCGGGGGTGGCATAAACTTTTTTTTACTCAGGTGGAATGATTCCCAATGTTAACCCCGTGCTTAAGGATTTTGATTATTTTCTATATACCAGTTTAGTGCACTGTTCATTTTGTTACAAAAAACCGGTTCTCAGTGAAAAGGGCTATTCATAGAGGATACTGCAAAAGCAGAATATTTTTTGATCTATTTTAATGTATATTTAAATTTATTTTATTTTATAAGGAAGAAATCAGTATCAAAGCTAAAAATTGAATTATGAAATAAAAATGATTAATTCATAGACTTGCTAATTTACTATTCACAATATATTTATATCGAGACTTAAGATTGGATTATTAATTCTTATGGTAGTCTTCAACACACCCGCATTGGTGATGTGTACTCGTACATGTTGAAAAGCGTGATTGAGAGACAATATTGTCTTTATTCCCATTAATCGGACTTTAGAGTTTTATATACAGTGGAGAAGGCACAATTTTGCTGTTTGTCGTCGTACATATTTGCAATTCTATCATGCAGTTCTAGCGTGTGCTAGTATTGTTACCAGGCGAACTTTTTTTTATCAGACTGGGTTAATTTATTTTTTTTGCTATCGTTTGGAATCGAACCCGCAACCCTTGGGTGAAAGAAAAAATAATATCCAGTGCTGAAAACTGCTTACTTATTTCGAGATTTATTTTATTAAAGATCCTATAATTTGTCACTCAGAGCTGTTTTTCAACATTCCTTTGAACGACAACCCCTAACCTAAGTGATAGAACGCTTATATCTCACCTGAGAGTTTCGGAATTGTTTCCCTATATTTTCCAAAAGGAACTCAGGCTAAAAGAGTTCGTCTTGTATTCGCAATAATTATTATATCTACAGGAGTGATAATATGCCGACATATAAGTATGAACTCCAAGTAACACCCATATTTAAATTGTTTTAAATATAATGGGGCCCAACATGCTTTTTTATCCTGACAAAAATCTTCAATATTTTATGTATTTATATCACTAGTGTGCATATGAAGAGGATGATGTATAAACTTAGATCTTATAACATCCTTACAGACACTTGTTTATTTTTTACATAGTTCATCAATATCTTATCTATGAATAATAATAATAAATGTAATAAAAAATGTAAAATAATATTCTAAGACCTTGTTTGCTCTAAGACGGACTTCGTAGTTAAATTTGTATAATTTTAAATTTTTGTCTATATATTACATATGATTTATTAGCTATTCCAAGGTATCGTAAAATAATATTGAAAATTCAACAAAAAATAAGTATTTCATATTTCCTCACTATAAATTAGACTATTACGATATAAGATTTTCTTACACTTCACGTTTTTACGTTATGTCATATCGAGACGTGCAAGACTTGGAAGTTTCAAAAAAGCTCGTATTGTGACGTAAAAGATATGAATTTAATAATATTTAACTGAATTTATTGACAGGATGAGCTTTCCTTAAACTTGACGTTTGTCACGTCACTTCATGAGCTTTCCTTACTCTTGACGATTTTTACGTCACAATATAAGTTTTCCTAAAACTTGATGTTTTTAACCTCACGATAAGAGATTTCTTTAAACTTAGTCTTTCACGTTACGATATGAACTTTCTTTAAACTTGACGTTTTTTACTTCACAATATAAGCTTTTGAGTATTCCTTAAACTCACATAATAACATATAACATTGCCATAGTTGACATTTTGATTATGTTTTTAATGTCACCCTTTGATGGCAGTAAACGCTTCTGCGTTTGATTCCGATATTCGTTGAATTTTTAAGATTCAAGAATTATACTATATCTAACGGAGAATTAAAAACGGTACTATTACTAGGACAAAAAGTGTGGTATTAAGTATTATGCTTTTTATATCCCGATTAAAATTAAAATAAACTAACCATGAATGGAAGTCACGCAGTACGAGTTGTACTGACTTATTTCTTTACATATTTACTAATTGAGGCATCGAGTAACAATAACCGAACTGGAAGATTTTGAAAATTCATATTGAATTAAGGTGTAAAAATCAGTATGACAAATTGGGGAATGAACTAAAAATATATATTAATTTAAGGCTTGTATTAAGGAGGGGAAGAATAGTAGATTCAGATGATTTGGACATGTGAAAGAAATAAATATAAAAATACCAACAAAATAAGTATGCAAGCGACCTCCGTAGCATTGTTATTAAGACGTCTGTCATCCGAATATAGGAGGTTTGATTTCCGTTGGAATCCACTTTTTTAAAAAGATTCCAGTCTGGTTTTCAGTTTAACATCTTTTTTGCTGGCTAGAAGACATTACCACATGACAATAAGCCCGCTATGTTGTATTGTATAGAACGAAATTGTTATACAATACAGCGTGGTAGAAGACCAAGGAATAAATGGTTGGACCAAGTGAAAATGGTTGGAAATTTAAAAATCAGAAAAATTTAATGAACTATATGACAATACGTAAGGAGGTGAAAGGTGTGTGTTGCGATCGAAAAGTCTGGCGCTCTGTTGTCTTTTAATATCCCGACAAGAAAATGTTTTGATGATTCGTAGTTATGTATTATTGTTTGTACGAATATATACTTTTTCTTTAATTATGATGTTTGTATAGTAAATAAATATTTGTTACGAGAATTTACAAGTTATAAATTAACACACAAGTTATCACAAAAAAATTATCCATACAATGTCAGAAGAATAGTTCTGTTGACTCTAAAATTGAAGAGTTATCGAAAGTTTTGAAAGTTGACGATTCCAGTGTTGTTCTTGAGAGAAAAAAAATGTATTTACACGTTGAGAATCTGTGTTTTTATAATATGAAGGGTTTCTTGAATATTCATATAACACTTAAGACTAAAGTCTCAATACAATACTCGTACAATACAATAACAAGCAATCGGAACTCGTGTGAATATCAACGCGTCCATTTAACCACGCGAGCTCAAAAACTTTCAAATAATTTGGGCTTTTCTGTCCCCATAGTGAGTTTTTCAATTGAGCTCAATTAAAGTTTAATTCAATTAAATTATCAGTAACGATTAATGGGATAATAATACTTGATTTTTTATGAAACACGTAAATTTAAAAATTGTAACTTTTGGTTAAGTCAAATGTAATTAATAACAGACTAAACGACATAAAACGTTTTGTTAGAAAATATGTTATTTTGTTTTCATTTGTTTTGGTATTGTATTGTATTGTATAACACTTCTGTTGTAAATATTACAACCTGGCGGGCTTATTGCCATTTGACAATCAACTAGATATATAGTAGACTTAAAAATGTAAGTTCCAACGGGAATCGAATCTGCAACCTCCAGGTTGAAAGATAAAACATCTTATCAACTAGGTCTCGGAGGTCGTCAATGTTTTTCAATTTACTTTTACTTTATATAATATTTCCCTTTCCGTACATACCAACATTTTACCTGTACTAATATAATTGAGGAAACATCGTGTCGCTTTTTTTATTGACCACAATACGACATTAACAATTTCAATATTTTTTATAGAAAGTCACTGGAGAGTATACCATAAGTATACATATCATATATATAAAAATTCCTTTTGTGTGGGGACAGAAAACCACTTCACTAGGAAGTCTTTGAAAAATTGGTCTCATTTCTTAATATTTTATTTTTATATGTCCAAAATACTTAAACACTCGGCTGAAAAATTGTCACTATATATTCCCATCCTTACACACAATTTAATCCTTAATTATCACGAACATATATTTATGGGCATGTTTGGCACAATTTTTTAAACGAGAACTTAACTATAAAATATCAATTTATCTCACTTAATAATTTTGCACACTTGCTTTAATAAATAAGGCAGTCGCAATCAGGTTGGCTAAGATATGTGCTTTGCAAAACAGAGGATATCGTCAGATGGAACAGGAAGAGAAGGCAGTACTGGCCTGACTATTAGGGTATGATGGGCAGAGGTAGAATCCTATACATAGCGGCATCCGAGATCACCGTGGCACATCGCATGGACTGTCTCTCCACTGATGCCAGCCAGACTGTCTCTACCTTTTAGGTGGCTAGGAAGGCCACTCAAGAAAGATTTTCACAACAGAATAACCAAAACTTATGGAGAAGGTTTAATTTGTGCTTTTTCGATATTTCAAATAAACCAAAAATAGTTTTTGTGTGAGTTGGGTATTTTTGCGCGCTTTTTTGTGACCAAAACTAGCAATGTATACTCGTAAATCTGTCTGTGCTCAAAATCGAATTCACTCTGGTTAAGATTTTTTGTGCCCCTTATAGGGATACAGACTTATATGGATACAGTTGTTCGCTAATCTTATATTCAGTACGCCAAGAATTAAATAAATTCCAGCGATTGATATCAATAGTACAGATACATTTTGAAAATTTCTGATTGTTTAACACGTTATAAATTCTATTTCTTGGAACCTCATTTAAGATTATCCATAATTTTGTGCTTGATAAATGCAACAGCTTGCACGTAAAAAAATCAACAAGCGTTACTTATTCATAGAATAGATTGAATATTTTTATCGATTGCAAATTGTTATCAATAAAAAAATATACAAAGTTTCTCAATATTTCAATTTCAAAACTAATTAAATGCTTAAAATTATATAGAATGTTTGAAAAGCACTGCATTCAGGT
Organism: Odontocerum albicorne; assembly: GCA_949825065.1. Classification (NCBI taxonomy): domain Eukaryota; kingdom Metazoa; phylum Arthropoda; class Insecta; order Trichoptera; family Odontoceridae; genus Odontocerum; species Odontocerum albicorne. The sequence continues at coordinate 49,810,632 of OX463838.1, read as the reverse complement.
GCAGCTTGTAGGAGGAATGTGGACAGAGCCCCGTGAGCCTTGTTTATTTCTAGTTTTAATTGCCTACTTTTCGGTTAATCTAGCGGGGAACTTGAGTAATAAACACTAAACATGTCAAGCCCCTCTTTAGGATGAGAAGAGCATAGGACTTAGAAGGGCTGAGTTGGGATTTATATAAATGGCATCTGGTTAAATAACAGGACATCTTATTCTATACGTTTAATAAAAATTTAAATATCAATATTCCAAGAACCTGTACATATAAAAATATTAATATTTCATAATTGTGAAATATGATAAATAAAATATATTCCAAGTAGAGTTAAACTTGGTGATAACCAGAACTAAAGGACAGTTAAACATTGATAAATTGCTATAATTCCTTTATATTCAAGTCCATTAATGTGATTTCTCTGTTGTACTATATATTTCGTATCTGAGATATGTTCCTTCAAAGATGAGTAAAACTTGAAATCGGTTTCGTTTTCAACGAAGAAATTAATTGTTTCGAATCGATCCAACAGGGCGAGGAATCATGATTGGGTTTTGGCCGTTGCCGTTGAGATATGGTAGGCGTGTGCAGCTTTAAGAAGTACGTGAAGAAAATCCTTTTTGGGAGGTCTTATCAAAATTTATAATTGTATATAAAAACTACACACAAACACTACACTACACCAAAAGCCGAATGTTTTGCTATCACATCACGGAAAATCTACAACGGTTTCTTTATAGGTAGTCTTCCCTTGGTAAGTTTTTTACGGTTTTCTAAACATATGCAGTTGTGGAGAAATACCTAATCTAATGGCCGCATTCACCGTCATCCTATCATATATATTTTGAAATATATTATATTTAATCTGTCAATACTAGCGGGTTCGTCTCCCAAGTTTGTGTGTCCTTTGAGGAGGGTCTACTCTCTAAATGGCACTATAACATATTATATTGTCCTTTTATTATTATAATCAAATATGAACTTTTATTTCTTCTATCTTTTTAAAACACTATTTTCGTCAAATTTTTTTAATGTTATTTGTACTCGAGTCTTAAATTGCATGATCGTTATATCCAGGGCTGTGGAGTCGGATGAAAATTTACCGACTCCGACTCCGGCTTTATTTTATACCCCGACTCCAACTCTTGACTCTGACTTCAATTTTTATTTTATTTTATAATTTACTGCGTCTACGTAATGTATTTATATTGACTTATTAATAATGGATACAGGTATAAATAAAAAAATAATTATATTCGTACACAAATGAAACAATTTAATAAAAAAATATATAAACAATACGCATTAAGCACAAAAATAATATTAAAAATATATATTAATATTTAAAAAAAGAATTAAATAAAACTTTTAAAATAATTAGAAAAACAACACAGGTAGGTATTAAAAAAATAAGAAAACACTTTAAAATAAAAAGGTAGCTTCATTTGTTTTCATACGTTAACTAAATCTTATTTATATTGTTTATTATTTTTTTTATTCAATATTGAATAGAACACAAGATTTTTGAAAGTAAATATACTTTATATAAATCTTATTTCCTATTCGTTTTCCTAATCTTATTTCCTATTCCGTATTTCGACTCCGACTCCGCCTAAAATGTTCCGACTCCACAGCCCTGGTTGTATCACAAACCAAATTAATATTATAAATTGCCAAGTGATCGCCATATCCAATGTTGCCGTTTTATTTTGATTCTGGATACAATAAAAACAAAATTACTTATATTAAAGCTCCGGTTACTGACCTGGTCAAGGGCTCTTCAAAATAGTTTAAAGCGTTTCTCAAAAAGTATCACTTACAGAATATTGTTACTACAGGAAGTCTATTCATTCCTTACGATAGATCCAGCGACTTCAAGAAATCGATCAAGATAACTGGTTTTGTTTTGCTTCAGAAAGGTGATTTATAATTTTAAAGCAAGCTGGTCTTAATGCACCACGCCTCCAAGAGAGCACGTCTTTAACGTATTATTTTGACATTTAGTGTGGCGTCTGACCATTAAAGACTAGAAATACCATAAGATATAGCTCGATTTGTAATTAAAATCACATTTTATTGCATTTAATTAATTAATTTAGTCTTAAGGCTTTTCATTCTTTCACAATTTCATTCATTTGGTCTTGCCACATTTGCCTGGTTTTCCAAAACTTTCTTTCTACCCTACTCATATAGATTATTTTCGTAAATCATTCATGCCTTATCTAAGGCAGAAAGTTCATATGTAAAACAAAACAAATCTAAAGAACTAACAAGAATGAACGATCTCCATTTACTCAGAATGAGACGCCAAAAACATATACACAGAATAATGATAAACATATAAAACGTCTCAGAATAGTAATTTTTTTTCTACATATTATTTTTTAGGCTCATTATACTACTATTATTCAGTTTTATTTCACAATTCTGTTAATTATTATTTCAAAACATTTTCAAATACGCCAGAAACATATATACCCAGACTAATCATAAAAGTTTCGAAAATTGCTAGTTTTTTTTTCTTACTCGTAACATATTTCAGGTTAATTTTTAACCCAAGTTGTGTCCCTTAATTAATATATATATATACATTTTTTTATTTACAGGCGCTCCAGGAACAGGACCTACCGGAGCCACGGGCGTGGCCAGGACTGGTCGCTGCAAGTGGTTCAACGTGGCCAAGGGCTGGGGGTTCATCACCCCTGACGATGGCGGGCAGGATGTCTTCGTACACCAGGTATCATTTGATGGTGTTAATATTTGATTTTAACAGTGTCTTAGAGAATAACTTACTTTAATCAAAGTCCTCATAAAATTTAGAAAAATACTTGACATGGCTGTGAAAAAGAAGAAATACTGCTATTTACTAAACAAATGCCTGCCATTTTTATCCAGACTTTTTTCGAAATCCAAATAATTCTAAAGGGTCTTTCAAATTGAGCGCTTTTTTTCATTCTTGAATAAAACACACAATTTGCTTTGATTTCAAAAAACTTTTTATTGGTCATTGAAGTATTATATAATATATGACATTTAAACACAAAAAACAATATCCGCCATTTGTCCACCTCTTGCAGCTCCACAGATGTCCACTTTTTTGTCTAAAATTTCCATGACATATTGGCATAATTGCGGTTCTAACTCACCAATAAAGCGAATAATTTCGTCCTTCAGCTCAGGAATTGATTGGGGGTCATTCTTATAGACCTGGCTTTTCACGTAACCCCAGAGAAAATAATCCAAAGGCGTGAGATCACATGATCTTGGTGGCCAATTAACATAACCGTTTCCGGAGATTACAATACATAAAATAATTCAACAATTTGAACGCGTTGTTGTATTGTATCATATACGACTCCATTTTTATAAATGTTATCATACATTACACTTCTCAAATGTCACGAAATCTAGGCAAATTCGCGACGCCATCTGTGTTTTATCCAAAAATAAAAAAAACCGCTCAATTTGAAATACCCTTTATATGTAAGTATCAAGAGGTTAAAGCTAGAAAATTGACAAATAAATTTTTAATAAAAAAAAATTCAAGTAATTTTTTCTATGAGAAATTTTCTTATTATTTATTTATTTATTATTCAATATTTTCATAATAAAGAAAGAAATTAGAATAAAAAAGTAACAGTTTAAAAGATACACTTCAATGTTCATAAAAAAATATATTCCCCTACCTCCATAATGTTTAATTTTTATGGTCAGATTCAGTAGTATGCTTGTCGACTAACTTGGAATATCTTCTTTAAATCAATCAGCTTATTAAATGTGCCAATGACGAACTCTTTACTCCACTAAAAGGAGCAATAAAAAAAGCAAAATCTGGTTATAAATGATATTTACACTTTTTTACTTAAAGGAATTACGATTCCAATATTTCCGTTCCTATCTTATTCTCCTGCATTTTCTATAGTAGAATTTTTATATAATGTTAGCACCATTATATGTGTTTGAGTGGAAGCTTTGGTAGAGAAAGACAAAAATAAATCATTGGAAATTATGAAATCTTGAAAAATGCAAAAGTAAAATGAACTGAACAAAGTGTTTGACATTATTTACTGACTTAGATTTACTGACTTAAGCTGAACATTACACACATACACTACACTTCACCTTAAGCCGAATGTGTTATTATCACATATCGAAAGATCGGTAAAGGTTTCATTGTAGTTCGTCTTCCCTTGGCAAGCTTTCTCCAGTTTTCTTACCAATGATACACATATGGAGGAGACGACGACAGCCAATCTAATAGCCGCAGCCACTATCTTATCCTTACACGTTTATATATTTATTTTCCAATATTTTAAATCTATTAATAAAGTTAATTCCAGTCCCGAGTTGGAGCGCCCTTGAGGAGAGTTTGCTCTCTAAATGGTGCTATATAAATTGTCCTTTTCTTATCATTATTAGTGAAGGAAATGTTGTGATAGAAATGCATAGTCTTCTGTGCATACCCCGACAGGGCAATGACATGATGGTATATATGTATGTGTTCTAATTTCTTGAGCCATACAATTAATATTGAATTTGGTCACTCATTTGACTTCTTTATTGGATTGCTTAGTTACTCACATTATATGTAGGTAATTTGTTTAGTAAACCACTGTTTTTTCCATTTAATATAACAGTATAATTCTACCAGTTTCAAGATTTTCACTTTCACCTTGTTTATGCTCCCCTGATAAGGTGAAACCTTGAAACAGGTAGTTATACCATTATGTTAAGAGGAAAAACAATGTTTTTATAAAAAAGTTATAATGCCTTTAAACCTTCACAGTGTTAACGCCTTAATTTTAAATAATATGCGGGTACTTACTTATAGATCTTTGGATGTACTTTTAATTCTATAAATCAATTTCAATTTATTTTTATTATCATTTTGGTACATTGAATAATTAATTCAGATGACATCCAAAATGACAGTGAGATGACAATGCTGTTTTTAAAATGAAAGGATTACAAATGTGGTGGAGTGTGGGTAATTGTTACTATCCTTCGCTAGAAGGTATTGACATATCAAAGATGAATCGAATCATTCATCAAAATGTTCATAATATAATTTCAAAATATTACCAAAAATGTAGCAAAAAATGAAATGATTATTTTTTAAATAATCAATTATTTTTATGAAGCATACAACTTACACGGAGTTTTATAATTAACACAGTGTATTAATTTCATCAATACTTCTTTAAAAGACCTGTTTATATATTACAGAAACTCTGCCATCTCTAAAACAGAAAAGTTTCAATGTTATGTGACCCACTGCAAATTAGAATGGTGCTTTTTGAATTTCCTTGACTTAAAGTTATGATGTGTTGCTACATTGAATTATTTTTTAAAATATTTTAATGCGTCACTTTTGAATTCCTATATTGTGGACTGAATTTGAATACCAATATTTTTTTTTTAAAACAATTTAACTGTGATGTAATGCATTTAAAAGGCCAAATCAATTTAACACAAGAATCTTAATATGAAACTTAAAAAATGTCTTAAGTATCGTAAAAGTTTTGTTTTTAAATAAAAAAAAGGTTCTTGTTATCTTTATATGTAATTTAAAGAAAATTTTATATTGCAGAGTGTTATCCAAATGCCAGGCTTCAGGTCTCTTGGAGACGAAGAGCAAGTGGAGTTCGAGTGCAAGGTGTCGGAGAAGGGTCTGGAGGCTACCAGGGTTAGTGGGCCTTCCGCCGTAGACTGCCACGGCTCCCACCGAAGGCCTGCTTCCAAGAAACGCTTCCGAAAAATCAGGTCATTAATCGAATTTATTATAATATTATATATTCTAGAAAATAAGGAAATCATAAATTAAAAAAGGGTTTTGCAGATGTGAAAAAATTATGAATGATGAACATTTTAACTGAGAAAATATGTAATATCTAATTATTCAATTTATAATCAGTTAAAAATGATTATAAATTGAATAATTAGATATTACGAGTACATAGCATAATTTTAGGAATTTATAATTTTATGTATTTTGTTAAATAAATGCCATTGAACTGAATTGATTCAATTACTTTATGAAGAAAATACCAATGTGTCTTATGTTAATTTAAAATCAGACAATAATTTTATTATATTTGAGAGTGTAAAAACCACATGAAATATATATCTTAAATATTTCACTTGATCAAGATAAAATTAAGAATTTAAAGCGAATAACCCAATGCCAATCAATATGAGAACACTAATTACAAACATGTCTCCCTCCATTTGCAGAGTGTTAAAAAAGTTTGTATTTTCTAATGAAATAAAGATTTTTACCCTTCAAATAATCAAAATTGGTTATGCGGATATGTTGAAGAGTGTAACTGTCTTTGGCACCATTAATCGTGCTTTCTGGTTACAAACCACTGGAGTAAGCACATAACTCATAGTTCATCATCATACATGTTGGCAATGCCACCTAAGTGGAGTAGTATTGTTACCAGATGAATTCTTATACCAGACAAGTACCATTTTTGTCTTGTTTTTTGGATACCAATGTGAATCGGACCTGAAACCCCCAAGGGGATGACAAATATCTTTCCAACTAAGCTACACAGAGGGTGTCATAACCTCAGCATATATCAGTCAATCATATAAACAATCAATTTTATCAAGCTGTTACCTCAACACACGACTAATAATGTACAATATATATTAAACATAACACAAAAATAAAAGTAAAATATTGCATAAAGTGTAAGAATTGAAATGTCTCCCAAAATTTTAACTGAGTTTCACATAAATGTAGAAGATAGATTTAACATTTCAAAGAAGATCGGGATAAAAGTATATACAAGTATATTCACATTTTGTGCATATTGTGATACATACTTTCATGAATTGAAGGTGACTGAATTAGTAAGGAACAGATCAAATAAAGCTAGTATGTGGATAGTTAAATAAAAAAAAGCAAGCATAGAAATCATCACAATATGGTGCGAAATATTAAATTATCTCTCAAATGACATATGATCAAGTCTAAAAGTAATCTTGGTAAAACTATTATAGTAAAGGACTCTGGTTCTTAAATTATTTAAAAAAATTAGCAACACTACACAGGTCACAAGATGTTGTGGAAATCGAGATACATAGGAAAGAAAATATAAAAAATTTCATAATAAAATAAAATAACATAATCACTTCATCATTGTTCACTTGCTGGGAACACCCAAATTTGGTGAATAGTCATATAAAAAGGAACAAAATACTCAAAGAAATAATCAAAACATCTGTATGAAAAAAATTATTAATATCAATGAGGTGAAAGGAATATAAAAAAGTGGTACATAGATACATTCTCTTAATGTATATATGAAATATGTGTATATATACAATATAAGTAAAGCATGAAATTTATGACATTCAAATAGATGTATGTTGTAGAGGGGGTTATAGATAATTTTAAAGCACTACTTTGGAAATATACCTTCATCCTGTCTGATACTTAGTTATTACAAGTATATACGAGTAATGTAGTCATGATGAAACAAGGTAAAGAGCAAACAGGCAACTGATTCAAGTTAAAAAAATATGTCGAAAGTGCTAACTGTGTCATATGCGGAATATAATAAAACTGCCAATGCATTAAAAGCTAATTGGAGCACATTAATTGTCTGGTTCATTAATTTTTATTATACAGGATGGATGACCCACGAAAGGCTGAAGGATGTATATCGCTGTACTGCGCACACTACCACCGTCATCCTGGCAGTGTGCGCAGTAGCTCCATCTTGTTAGAACCATACCTCCTGATTATCTTTAACTATTGGACGTAAATTTTTTTCAAGCATTGTCCTATACAGGGCCCCGTTGATTCTTTCTGGCTGACCTTTCTCATTTTCAAAGAAATAGGGGCTGATAACTCTTTCAGCCATAACACCGCACCAAACAATGCATTTTTGGGGATGCAATTGATGCTGATGTAATTCCCTGGGATTCTCAGTACCCCAAAATCTGCAGTTTTGTTTGTTGATGTACCCGTTTAAATAAAAATGGGTCTCATCACTCATTGTCAAGCTGTTCAAAAAGTTTTCGTTATCTCTGGCTAGGTGTTGAAATCGAATGGCATACTGCAGGCACTGTTGAATATCTTGCTGTAGTAAAGCTCTATAACCTGTAAAAAAAAAGATTGAAAATGAACAAGTTATGAATTTTTTAAACCTTTCAGTCTTTCAGTGGCCATCCTATATCATTCAATATGACTGATATGGTGATGCAGACAACATTGTTTTGCACCTATTAATCGAGCCTTTGGGCTTTAGAAACACTGGAGCAGGCATAAAACATGCAGTTCATCATCACACATGTTGGTAAAGTTAAAGCTTGTAAAAAGGCAACAATCAGCGCATATCAATGTTGTTATCAGATGAACTCTTATCAGACTACTTTCTTTATTTTTTTTATCAGGCACCTTTGGGATTCAAACCCGAAACCCCCATGACCAATGTTATGAGTCTAACCAATTGGAATAGGGAGGTTGTCCTGTTAATTACATCTGCCTACATGTGTTTTATAAAACATATACTGTTTTTTTGCGGATGGGATGGTCTTGACAACAGAATTATTTTAAGATTAGACTACGAGACATCTAATGAAATTAAAATTTCTGTGCTTCTTTTCTAGGTGCTATAATTGTGGAGAATTTGCAAACCACATTGCAGCCAAATGTGTGATGGGACCACAACCCAAACGGTGCCACAACTGTAAAAGTGAAGATCATTTAATAGCTGATTGTCCGACAAAGGTTTGTAATCTTTAATTACCTAAGAAAGACAAATTAATGTGGTAGGATGATGAAGCTTTGATAACAGAAAATCATGAGAAGGGAGTATTTCATTACAGAGATGGAGTTAAGACAATTTATAAAAAAGAACTCTAGAATTTAACAAATAATAATGTATAACTTTAAAAGGATTTTATAAAATGCAGTTACAAATGTTACCAAAAATATGAATTAGACCCGGAACAATATTTTAGTTATCTTTGTATTAGACTAACAAAACTATCTGCGGAAAGAACAATATTGCTTATCTTGAGGAACTCTTAAACCAATTAACTTAACACGGATGATTGATAAAAGTAAGAGAACTGAATTGCTGCGTGGGAGATGGCATCAGATTTGGGATGGTCATTGGATAAAAAATTACTGCAATGACGACCCAAAACTGGATATAAAACACTTTAAATAAGGGGAATTGCATGATCTCATTGAAGACATTTGGAATACCATATGATCAAATGGAGATAGATATAAGAGAGAGTTGATTGATAATGATGGAGTTTGGCTCATTTTGTCATTCATTTGCTATAGATATTTCGAAGTAAAAAAATATTCTTAATATGCAAATTTAAGTATTCCTACTGGTTAAAAATGGCTGTTGATGACTCATGACCTTGAACATTTTTATTTGACATCTGAGTATGGGAGTTAAAGGAAAAAGTTGACATGACTGATTTTATAATTGTGGAACAGAAAATATGTTACACGAATCATTTTATCTTAACACAATACTTAAACTCAAAGAAGTGTGTTTCATTTATTATAAAAAAATTTTTTTAACACTTACTATAAATTGAATTTCAAAGAAATTGTGAGATTTAGTTATGAAACAAATATATTAAGAATTAAAAACAAATATATTATCATATCAATATATAAGAAATAAAAACTATAACAACCCATTAATTCTACATATATCTAAAATATTGAGCAAAGGTTAGTTGTCTAATAAATTGTGAAAAGGTGAGTTTTTTTCTTAACCTCTTTCTTTTTCCCATGTGACCATTTAAAACGTTTTTTAGACTAATTTTTAAATCTTAAGTGACAACCGTTTTTTTTCAATAGTTTTTATTTTAACCCCTGTTAAATCAATAGCAAATTGTGCAATAATCCTTTTGTGGTTGCATTGAAATTTTCATGCATTTACAGGTTCATATTTGAATTTTAGACACATTTATTAAAACACTAAAGTTTCAAGAAACAAATAATTGACATAAAATGATTTGTTTTATTTTTCTAATTTGCATTGCTTCACATTTGTTTTCACTATATTCTGTTTGATGATAAATTTGCTAATGCCATCTAACGGTAATAATGTATAATATTATAGTAGTGAAGTTAATATAAGACTACAGATGGCGTAGGTAATAGCTTTTGTCTTTCTTCAGGTGGAGAGAAAAAAAGCGCCCAGCGAACAGAGCGGGAACCAGTCTGTTTCAGGACAAAATGGCGACCAATCGGTGGAGAGCGTAACTGAATCTGTACAAGGAGTGCGACTGGAATAATAGTTTTCTGTTTTGCCAGCAGGTACACGAGTATGGGTTGTGTTTTTTTGGATAAAAATCATATCGCATCATTTGGTTTTGGATGAAAATGATTGGATCAACTATAGATACTAACCAGGGTTTACAAAAAATATTTGTAGCTTTTAATTATTTTAATTAATAATTCAATTCCATTTTATATTTTGTTTATTTTATCTAAAAGTACGAAACAAAAGAACGTTCCTTACATGTTTTTTTCTTTTACAGCAAATATTTATGGCAACTTTAAAATAAATTTTGTTGTCAATGATTCTTAATTTTTGGCATATTAAATAACCCCATCTTTCGGACAAATTTTAAGACACATTCTTGGAAAATTCCACATATTTGAGATTTAATCAATATGATAAAAAGAACAAATAAAATAATATTAAATAAGGAGAAAAAATACACTTCCATAATTATTGAAGAATATTTTTATCTTCACAAAAAAATGCTAAACATTCTTATTTTGCAGGTATAACTGATGAGATTTTTTGAAATTGTATTAGACCAATTCATTATTTTCAAATGTGATTTGTGAAATGTTTTTTTTAGATTTTATTCACAATTCTGAGATTGAAGTAAAAAAATACACTATTTTTAATCAGTAAAACAATGTCAGTTTACCATATCCGAAATTAAATTAAATTTATAAGTTCAAAATATAATGATAAAATGGAGTTATATATGTCTTAAAAGCAAACCAATTCTTAACATTGACTGATTTAAGTTAGTGAGCCGATTAATTATTAGTAATTTATTTCGACCAAAAAGTACACTTTGTGTTGAGATTTGCTGTGAAATTTCATGATATTTTATTTTACTCTATACCAAAAACATTCAAACATCATATCAGTGGATTAATTTAGTTTTAAGGAGTCAAAAACCATTGATATGATTTTAATTTGCTCATAGTTAAAAATGACAATTCCTATTTAAACTTATGATATTGCAACAAATAGTACAACTTATCTACCTCAATTTTTATAAATAAATATTTTTATAGTGTTTTGTCTCTAGCTATAGCAATTATAAGTAAAGTAGATTGATAATATTATTATGAAGATCACCGACTATATATTTCATGTTATTTTTTATTATTTCTTGTAACACACATTTGAAAAATAAAGGTTATTAAAAATGTCCATCTAAAAAAAAACGAATTTCTCAATTCATGAAGCTCAAAGTAAAAAAGCAACTTGGTCAGTAATTGCTTTAAACTGACAATTAATTTAGTCATTAAGGTGTGCAAAACATTCAAATAAAAGAGTAAACTTTTCATCAAAGTATAAAGCAGTTTTTTTAAGAATTGAAATACAAGATGTTAAATCAACAAAATTGTTTGGTTTTCTTTTTATGCTTTTAAAATAAATAAATTGAACAAATGATAACCAAACTCTACTTAACATATTTGAGAATTTGAATAATTGAACAGTGATTTTTTTATTCCTATTTATGCTACCCAATATTATGTCATCATCTTTTTCTATGAAATACAGTTTAATGATATAGCATGGATCAACATTGCCAAGATCTTCATACTACAAACTCATAAAAGAGGTAAAATAAATGTTTTAAATATCTAGAGTAGTTAAACTGATTTTAACGAGTAGTATTAAATAAATGTATGGCATATAAACTCAAGGTTTAATTTCTTGAAAATGTTTTGTATTTTCACTTTACAGATATATCTGTGGATTTTTTTGAGCTTTATTTAAAAATTATAGTTTTGATAACAGAAAGTTAAAAAAGTTTGAATTTTAATGAATCAATGGATATTTAATAAATTTTAGATTAAAATTGGTAACTAATATAATAACTTTTTAGTGAATAACGATGGTCTAAAATTATTTAACATATTCCTAAAAACTTATTTTTTTATATCGAAACTATGATACCGTATTGTGTTCAAGAATTGTATTTGTAAATTGAAGAGTTAGCTTATTTAATTTTCTTTGTAAAAGATTTTTGTCTTTTTATGTTTTCGCTTTTTATAGTTTTTGCCCCAACATGCGGCGAGACTGATTTGTTTAATTAAGTATCCAGTGGAGGTTATTTTTCTGCCAAAATATTTTCTCTATTTGATCAGTAATAATTAGTGTGTAAGTTATATGCCATTTTGTTCGTAGTTGCCATAAAATGAATGCATTTGTATGATAAAAGACCATCATTTGCCTTGATAAAATTATTTACTCAACAAAGAGTAAAAATGACAAAAAAATTCTTTGGTTAGTTCAGAAAATATCCGTTTTGCTTACAGCGAAATAATATGTAATGGATTTAAAAGGATATAATATTAAAAACAATATTTCAATTTGAAAAAGAAAGAGAAACAATTTTTATTTGAAGAGTTTACAGATTTAGTGTTTTTTTAACAATTAGAAGAATGTATTTATATTATTTATTTATTTTGTTTCAGATTTATGTCTCAAAACTGAAGTACCTAAATTTGTTACTAAACTTATAAATGTATATTAAAATAAGAATGAAAAGCATGTTTATTTTCCTTTATTCCAACATTACTGTGGCGTTTGATTTAAAGTTTATTAATCTGGTCTTATTTTTAAATGAATAAAAATACAAAGCATTTTCCGTTTGCTGTTTTTGTAACATTTTTATGTTAACAACATTACGGAGGGAATAATAATAAAACGGAGTTTTTGAACGTTAATTACACTTTAGAGGCTAAGAATTACACCATGGGTGGTTCAAAAAATATTACATAAAATATATAATGTTGAAAAAAATGGCAACTACGTGAAAATAGGAGATAAAAATATATTAGCATAGGTATTGTGTTCTTTAACTTCATTTCTTAGGCTAACTAATTTGTGTGAGTGTTTCAAATTTATAAGCATATCAAATTTATTATTCCACAACAAATATTTTGACTTTTATATTTAGTTTTTGTGGAACTAAAAATTAAATTCAGAAGAAAAAGAAATTAAAAAATTAAGTAAATATAACAAGTTTATGTTTTTTTCTTTCATTTAGTGTAATGGAAATAAGTTTTCGTTTATTTTTTAATATAACAGTTTTATCAATCAAATCAACCAAATTGGCGAATAATTTTTTTGAGTGCTTGACTATTTTGAATTGGCACAATCATTATTTCGTATTAAATATGAATTGTGTTCATAATTTAATGTTCTAAAATTCAATTTGTTTTAGAGCTTTTTTTAATACGTAATATTTTTTTAAGGTTAATTTTAAGTTCAACGAAAAGACTATACAATCTACCTCATTTTTGAAGAAGTCTTTATTTTATTTTTGCATATTTTACTTAATTTTTAATTAGTTAAGATACTTGTAAGAAATACATACTTTAGACTTACAAATTAACTTTTTACATTTTTTTTTAAATTCTTGTCTAATTTCAAGCATGCACTTTGCAAGTTAAAATAATATTTAAATTTGATTTGATACTATTTTGTCATATTATAAATATGTGAACTCAAACATTCACTTAAGTCTTTTATTTTTCTTTATATGATTGAGCTTCTGTATAAAATTCAGATTGTAAATTTAAAAAAGTTTATTTAATACTTTCATAACTTTTGTAAACCAATAATATACTGTTTATTGAGTTTTTCTCATATTATTTACATTGTTTGTCATTTGATAACAAAGAAAGGATGCCCTACTAAATATTTAAAGTCCCACAAAAAATGTATTAAGTGTATTCTTCCAGTATAAAATATTTGCAATGAAACGTAAATTTTTTACGAATTTCAAAATATACGTTAGTTTAATTTGTCGTCAAAATTTTATAATTTAGGTTTAGTTTACGAGCAGTTATCACTTTTTATTATTTCATATTCAGAAATTACCTATGTTACTAAAATGTAAATCCTTTTTGTGTACCAAATTATATTGAATTAAATAATTGGTAAATATTAAAATGTTTTACATATTTTAAAAAATACCTTAATTTTCCTAACTTGACCACTGCTTTAATCAGGATCACTGATGACGTCAGGCTTACCATACATAACGGACAACTCCCACTTCTTAATCTGCTTGATTCCAGCAGTGCACTTTATTCAGTAGAATTTCAGTTGCTGAAATGGCTAATACTTCAAATTGTCTTCGGATTGATTCTAGAGTTATCTGCATGGATTACAGGAAACAAGTGACGTTGTTCTTTAAGCTATTTCAAGAATTACTACCGACAGCAAGTGTTCTTTATGGGGGAATTCTTTCCCCCATTTTCTTTTCCATTTTTGTAAATATGATTACTCAACTCTTGCAATGCAAGTACCACTTGTACGCAGATGATCTACAAGTATACATTAGTTCCTGCCTAAAAGATTTATCTGTTGCTGCAAATCTAATGAACTGTAATCTTTGTGGTACTATACAGTGGTTTAAAGAAAATAGCTTGGCCATTAATCACATAAAATCATAAACAATCATAATCGGGAGTCAGCGATTTCTTTCGTGGAATAATTAATTAAATGGCAATATTATTCTGTTTTGCCGATATGTTAAACATCTGGAAATCCTTGTTCATCATATCTTTGAGGTGAGCCGTAAAATCTTTGTAAGTCTACTCTGTCAACTGATTGGCCTTTTTCCTCCTTAACCATAGTAGAATCTTGATTGTCCTAAGCCTCATTTTCCTTTAATTGACTACGAATATGTTTGTAATCTCGATGCTAGTGAGAAGAACCATATTACTAAATATCGTTCAAGATTCTAATGTCATAGGATAATATAGCTTATATGTATATATAATCATTCTATCAATCCTCTCTAGAGTGTTAAATAATGCAAGTTATTCTCAGTATCTGCTTAAAACATTAAATTTTCTTTCTAAGAATGGGCTGCTCCTCTAATCTGGTGATAGCATAATCCTTTACATACCAATGCATCATACATCATCTTTTGCTGTTCCTGTGGCTTGACTTTGTAATGATTTTCAGCGCTCAATCAGATGTGCTAAATCTTTATTGACACTTAAGAAAAAACTAAAGAAGCATTGTTCATCTTAAAATATTCCTCTTCCATAATTCCCTATTTTTCTTGAGATTTACCTTTTCTTTTGATTTTTGTTAGTTTTTCTGAAATATTGTTTTTATGCACTACGTTCACGATATATTATGTCCATAGACACCAAATATAATAATGCACCATAAGCTTGTAAAACAATAAATCTGCCAGATGTATTTACAAGAGTGTTACGTTGATAAACTTTTTTCTTTATTTTTGAAGGATGGAATTGTCCCTGATATGGGAAAGAATTTTTCACATGATTTTTTTGAAAGACATTATGACTAAGGTTTAAGGATTTATCCTGAAGTTCTTTTCCGTGTTGATTGGATGCAACTCATAGGCCCAAAATTGAAAATTTCAAAGCACATTTTATTGCATATTAAAAAAATGCGCAGTACAATGAATTGGGCATGAAGCTAAATGTAATACTAAAAGTAATTTATGTTTTCAATTACAGTATGCATTCTTGAATGAATTTTATATATTGTTTTTTTTGTTTGTTTTAAGAAAAAATATCAATCAAATCTGTGAAAGTGAAGCACAGCATTTTTAGTACTTAATGTTTATTAAAACAGTCAAATCTCATAATGTGTGAGACTTAGTTTCGAGGATAATCAATACCAAATGTAAATAAATACTCAATCATCAGACAGTTTCAAAGTCTTACAAAGTGTAAAGCATTATTTTTTAATTTTGTAAGAAACATACAGACACATCTCGTACAGTAGAATCTACAAAAAAGTACCAAATTTTTATTAATATTGA
This sequence comes from Odontocerum albicorne, assembly GCA_949825065.1. Lineage (NCBI taxonomy): Eukaryota > Metazoa > Arthropoda > Insecta > Trichoptera > Odontoceridae > Odontocerum > Odontocerum albicorne. Next base: position 49,794,572 of record OX463838.1, on the reverse strand, counting down.
TAAACAAAATATTCCAGAAGATCCATATTGCATGTGTGATACTCAAGAAACTACTACAAATGATGTAGGTCTCCAAGTGAAAAAGAGAAAAATACAATAATGACTGGGCTGAATTTTAAACTTCATTGGTCATTATTTTAAGGTAATTTAAATGGAGTCTATTTTACAAAAAGGAAACAGAAGGAAGAAAATATTTAAAGCAAATAAAACTGATTTACTCTCATCTAACTTATTGCCATGTAGCAATATCATTCGATCGTAGGTTGAGGAGATCTTGTGTTATTTGTCTATTGTTTAGGAAATAACTTGATAGTACGCATCGATAAGCCTTTTTTCAAAACTCTCAAAAGATATTGTTTAAGTTGTTTCAAACATTTCCCATAGCAATTTGCTCAAACATTCTTTCTTTTTAAATTATGTTATGAACATCCAGTTATAAGTTACTTGTTGACTATATTTTACACTTATAGTTCCCATGAAAAAAATGTTTTTTTTTCAGCAGTTGTTAAGGGTAGTCCAGTTACGTATCTCACTTGATCAGTCAGATTCTTCCCCTTGTGTGTCGTCCTTCCATGCTTCCAGTAAGCACAAACTGTCTCCTTGGCCACGATCAATATTCCCAAAGAATCGGAGGAGTCGTCTAAGGCAGTGCTTCCCAATTACTTTCATGTAACGGCCCCCTAAATCTGAAGTAATTAATTCCCGGCCCCCCCAAAAAAACATTTTTTTATAGTTGAAGATTTATTTGGCAATAATTATTACAATTAAAATACACATATTTATATTAAACACAAAATTATAGGAACTTGCTTAAAAACTTTTTTTTAAAATAAAAACTATACTCACATGAAACAATTTAATACTCACATGAATATTTGTACATTGTACTGAATATTTTCGCGACCCCCACGAGAAATCCCGCGGCCCCCGATTTGGGAAGCACTGGTCTAAGGTACATTATCGACAATCTGACAGGGATTCTCAGTTTTTCCAGAATGGAGGCATTAGTTCGCCTTGCTGACCATGGAGAGAATTGACTAAAAATATTTATATGTTTCAACAGAGATTAAAAAAAGGTTTTTTCGAGTGCATTAACAATATTTGTTGCTGCCCTCTTGAAACCTTTCGTGAAGTTGGTCAGAAATATTGTGCAACTTTGGTTACCTCACCAAACTAATATGCATGTATGTATATACTAGGCGTATCCAGAAAGTAAGTGTACTGAGGCTCTCACGACCGGATGGATTTTATTTTCGACATGTTGGCTACACTTCCGTGTAGCCTGACCCTTCCCCTTCACAACGAGACCGGTTCGAGGTCAGTACGTTGAGAAGTGTCGACGCGACAACACGTTTCGTGAAAAATGTCAACCCAATCTCCCGCCAAGTGCGAAATACGCTACTTCATCCGTTATCTCGTTTGGAAGGGAAAACCTCCGGTTGAGGTTTATAATGAGGTGAAAACTGCATATGGTGATAAAGCTATGAATCGTACGAGTGTGTACAAGTGGTGTCGCGAGTTTAAAAACGGTCGTACGTCTGTGCATGATGATCAGAGGAGCGGAAGACCTTCAATTGTGACTGACGAAATTGTGGAAAAAATCGAAAATGCGCTCCGTGACGATCGCAGATTGACTGTGGATGAACTTTCTGCGATGTTTCCGCAAATCTCCAGATCTCTACTACACGAAACCATCACAGAAACTCTCGGATATCGGAAACTGTCCGCGAGGTGGGTCCCAAAACAGCTGACAGACCAACACAAGTTGAATCGAGTGGAGGCCGGGCAAGAGTTTTTGAGGCGCTGCAAACTCCATGGAGATGAATTTCTCCGCTCCATCGTTACTGGAGATGAAACTTGGGTTGCACACTACACGCCTGAAACCAAAAGGCAGTCTCAACAGTGGCGTCACACCTCTTCACCCTCCGCCAAAAAGTTCAAAACCACAATTTCAGCCAAGAAAATCATGGCATCCGTGTTTTGAGACTGTCAAGGCATAATTTTAATTGAATATATGCCTCAAGGGGAGATCATCAACTCTGCAAGATACTGTGAGACCCTAAAAAAATTGCGGAGGGCGATTCAGAACAAGAGGAGAGGCATGCTGACAAAGGGAGTCTGCCTGCTGCACGACAATGCCAGACCACACACGGCCAACACCACGAAGGAACTGCTCGCCTTGTTTAAATGGGATGTCCTGAACCATCCCGCGCATTCCCCTGACCTAGCACCTTCAGATTACTATCTCTTTACCTCCCTGAAGCTGCATATGGGTGGAAAAAGGTTTTCAACCGACGAGGAGGTAAAGGAGGAGGTGGAGAAGTGGACGGAGGGGTTAGCGGGAAACTACTTCGAGGAAGGCATCAAAAAGTTGATACCCCGCTTCACCACCGGCATTGAGAGGAATGGCGACTAAGTCGAAAAATAGCTTACATATGTACGAGTACTACGGTAATCACGTAATTTTTTTGTTTAAATAAAAAAAATTGTAACCTACAAAAATTCAGTACACTTACTTTCTGGATATGCCTCGTATACATACATTTGTGACTATGTGCGAATATTTCGTGAGTGGAAGGAAGACAAAGGAAATCTTGTTTGGATTAAGTGAATGACATTTTGATAGAAGCAAACGTAAAAAAACTGAGAAATCGTATGAGTTACGATTTCGAGTTACGATGTATGAGAAAGTGTGTGAATGTACAAGAGGCTAAGGATATGTGTTGAGTTAGGAAATTCTGATTTTGTCCTTTTTGCCTATCCCGACTGGGAAATGGTATATATGTATAAAAAAACGCATTTTACACGATTGCATTGTCTAGTGGGCATACTTTATTTAAAAGGAAAATAATAAAAAAACAAATATAAGCATTTTGTCTTAAATAAATAACCATATCAAAATTATTGAACGATGTAATTTTTGATGAAACCAGATAACTTTGAGACAAATTTTATTAGCCAGATCAGTGGCTCAATAAAATGGATAATAAAGAAAATAAATTGTGTATATAATTTCGGCATGGACATCAAAAAAGAAGGAAAATGAAAATATGATCGAGTGTATCGGGAATGGTATTGGATACGAATCGAATTCAAAACTAATAGTAAATATGTAATCCCCCGGAGGAGGGGCGCTGCGGACACTCGGATATTGGTGGCGGGTCAATACACTAGGGCCGGATCCGAGGCCTCGCCTTCCATTTGCTACAGGCATTGAGTCTTATGTTAGTCTTGATATACTGGAACAGCGATTCTTCAAGTTTTTTGTCGTTTTTTTAACAAACGTACATTTTTAGAGTGATTCGGGCATGTATTGTATGAATTATTACACTTTCGATCGATACAGTACAACGACGACCTGCGTAGTTTAGTTGATAAAACAACTGTCTCTAAAACTGTCTCTCAACCTGGAGTATGCAGGTTCAAATCCCGCTGGGACCCAGATTTTTTAAAAAAGGATTCCAGTCTGGTTTTCGCTTAAGGTCACTTAAAAATATTTCTGATTGGCTGGAAGAGATTGTCACATACCAATAAGCCCATCAGGTTGTATTTTATACAGCGAAAGTGTAATACAATACAACTTGGCAGGCTCATTGCTGTGTGACAACTTCTTCCAAGTAACCAAAAATATGTTAACCCTATCGTTCCAATTTTACAGCCCTATGTAAATTGTAGCAGGACATATTAAATTTTATGATGTTCAAAATAATAATATTTTTTTATGTCCCAAAACTTAAATAAATGTATCAACTCAACATAAGTGTATCATATGTATTGCGCGCTGAATTAGACATTTGAAGTATTGTAAACACGTCATCAATCAGCTGACAACTGAGCTAAAGCATATAATATATGTCACATGTGCGCCGACATGTGAGTGTTAAGGGCTAAAATAGGTCTTAAGTGAAAACTAGACTGGAATACTTTAAAAAATGTCAGGGTTACAATGAGAATCGGATTCGTAACTTTGAAGACAGGCGTTCTTAAGAACTAGGCCAGCGATGGTACAATGTGTGACACGCGTGCCTAGCTTGCCATTTTTTAAACTTTTTTATGAGGATGTATTTTTCGATCTGGCAATACTGCCAATCAGTGCCTGTCATTCCTCATATTTATACACATGTGTGGTTACTGATCATGTAAATTATTGACGCGGTTTTATGTGAATTTTGAGTAATTAAAATTATAAGAACTATTAGTAAATTCTAATAAAAATGTGAAGTGAATTTAAATGCAACTTTTGATCGTAGAAAATAATTGTTCATTCTCTTGAAATATTACCAGCAGATAAAAACTACAAGATTCACGATTTTTTTTACTATCCTAGACTGTTGATCGTGGTTTTGTTAAACACGGAGATAAAATTCGTTAAGGTCTGAGCTCTGAAGCTGTTGTATGTCAAATAACTTCCACTTTGTTGCATTTTGAAAATAACCGTTAAATAATTGCTCATAAAAATATTAATGAAAGAAAACAATCAATTCCTCGAAGTTTAGAGACAGACACCGTTGGAAATAACAAACACATTTTATTAAAAAAAATCACAATCAATTCATCTGAATTGATTCGATTATTCTGGCGCTAACAGGACCAAACTAGTAAAAAAATCAATGTACCATTTTCAAATAAATATATATATTCAACAAAGTTTTAAATGAAATGCTTAGGAACACTATTAATTGATATTTCATTTAGTAGAATGCTGTACAGATGTTAAAACGTGTGTTTAGATAAGTATTTTTTAACATAGATGTACTGTGTAGTGCATTAAAATGTTAATAATTTGTATTATTAGATGAAACAACTATGTACGAGTGTATACTCGTACTCGTATATACAAGGGGCATGTCAGCGCGGAAACGCAATGGACTTCCTTACAGAAGGTCGTCGGTTCGAGCTCTCGTTCCCTCAAATGACATATGCATTTTTTCCGCCTAGTATTCGGATGTATAAGGATATCTATTCTTTAAAAAAAATAAAAGGAAAACACTTTCCGATCGTCTCACTTCGGTATGCCATCGGATATAGTATAACGATGTGGTCGGTGAGTTTGTTGGTGTGCAATGGCTTACTCACTTACAAAGGAGAAAGAAAGAAATAAAGAAAAAAATCCACGGCACAGCTTCACTTTTTCACTGAATTGACTTTGGAATTCCCAGGGAATCCTTGACTACGAGGCCCAGCGACGACGATCACGACTCGTATGTATAGTCAAAATACTAGCCTTACTTGATTGGTATGTTGTAATAGGGAAATTAAAGTTAATTCAACAAAAAATAATTAACTCTATATTGATACTGTAAATTATGTAGTAAAACATTGTTTTTCCATTTAAATTTCGAAAAAAAAAAAACAGTGTTTTACGAAACGAATTACAGAGTCTTGAAACCTGCAGAGTGTTAACGCATTAACTCTAAATAATATATAAAATATAATATATTGTCACTCTTTCTGTATTTTCGAAAGTTATTATTTGCTTTTTACATGTATGTACAGTATACCCGGCGGTAAGTAATACGCATCGAGCTTAAGAAAGAGACTGTTGGCCATAATCGGCTAGCTTCGGCTTTGTAGAGCGTCGTCTCTGTCCCTAGAACGCTTGACAACGACTGACAAATCGCGACGGAACACGTGTATGAACGACAGAGACGACGCTCTACAAAGGCGAAGTTAGCCGATTATGGCGGACAGTCTCTTTCTTAAGCCCGATGTGTATTACTTACCGCCGGGTATTATAAACAATTGGATAACATAACAAACATGTCTAATAGCAAAATTGGATAAAAGTTTTTTTTTTATTTTTTTATTTATTTTTATTTTTTTTTATTAAACAAGTAAATTACTATACAAACATTTGTCAAGGCTATACCTATATACAAATTTATTACTTAACTAATCTTAATTATATGTTATAATTTATGAACTTATTTAAACTTATTTTCCTACATATCATTTTATTTTATTTATTCAATCTTAATATATGAGATCTTAGAAATAATTAACACCTACATACTACTTATAACTAGATAACAATTCTTACACTAATTATTCAGCAAAAACAAGTCCACTCGTTCAGGCTACTTGTATTCTGTGATTTTGTTGGCTTTTATAGAACTTCACGGTCCAAGCGAGGATGTGGTGTTGTAGGGTTTCTTCTCGCTGTTCAGCGTGAAGTCGGGTAAGATTTGTTCTGGGATGGGTGTTAAAAGATATCTTGAATGCCTTGTTCTGCACTCTCTGGAGTTTCAGGTAATCCGTATTGCTCACACTACCCCAAACGGGTGCAGCATAGGTCAAGATAGGACGAATAAGGGTTTTATAGAGGAGGAGCTTATTTTTGGGTGAAAGGAAGCTGCGTCGATGAAATATCGAACTGATAGCCCCTATGCCCTTGTGACCCTTCTGTCTGATGGTATTCAAATGGGTTTTTGTCCTTATAAGAATAACAAAAAAGTATTTTTAAGTGACTGCAACCCTGTTAGCGTCAAAGGATTCCGATGTAACATATATTCATCATTGACCTATCTATATATCGTCGTTAAGTGACAATATGGAGAGATCTTTTTTCATTCCAGATCCAAAGATATTTCTGATCTTCATTATAATTTTGTTTTGAAAAAATAAGCGACGTAAAATGATAAATATAATATCTATCTAAAATAGACACAAAGGGGACACAAAAGGTGACGCAGACGTGTTTTTTTGGTTCATCTCATTTTATTGATAATTTATCTCCTTCGACGGGTTCTCCGATTCTTTTGGACACATTACTGGTGGCCAAGGAGACAGTTTGGAGAGGTTTGTGGTTATTGGAGGCATGGAATGACGACGCAGAAGAGGAAGAATCGCAATACGTTGGACTGATCAAGTGAGATACGCAACTGGACTACTCTTAACAATTACCCTTCGAGCTGTGGAGAGCAGGTATGGATGGAGAGGAGTTATCGGAGGCTATCATAGGAGTAATGATGCTCAGTCAAGAGCTACACGATAGGTTGATGATGATAATTAACATTTTATCAATTAGTTGAAAAGTTATTATACAAATTTAATAAATGTTCAAAATCAAGATGAATAAATAAGTTAAGTAAATAAACGAAGCATCTATGAAGATTTTTGTCAAGTAATAAGTATCGAAAAAAATGTTAGATTTAAAGAGCATGCGTATTTAAATACGATGTATAAAATGAAATAAGTAAATTGACAAAAAAGGATACATGCGTTTGTTATGCTTAGGGACTCGCAGGGTTATTCTGTTACAATAATAAAACAGACGATTAAATATTTTTGGATGCTTTAATTCAGGGGTCGGCAACCGGCAGCCCGCACGTGAATTTTTTGCGGCCCATAAATATTTGACCATACTAATATTTCATGCGTTCCGTATTGTGAATTATTTAAATGTTTGAATGGTAAATTTTATACGCGTAATAAAACAAATATTTTTAAATAGCGTATATTTCAGTAAATGCATGTTAATGTTTATAGGCATGGGTATTTTATCCATCTTACAGCCGTTTCGTCAACGATAACATAAGTTTTAGAAAAAATAACTTTCTTATCGATTAACTGATGGGCATCTCAACATGCTTTAATTCAAATTTGTTCCTTAGGTTTTAAAGTGTATTTAAAAAAGTTAGCTAAGGAAACACATTCGTAAAAGTTACACTAAGCAGTAAGAAAATTAGGAATAAACAGTTCTTAATTTGTACCTGTTTTGTGAATAACATTTTTTATACATTTATATAAACATGTTTGTTTTATACCTCGAATTTTTAATATTTTCGTGTTACATGCTTAGGATTGAAATAATAAAAAGTAAAGTTTTTTTACATTCCCTGTCTTAAACAGCTAGGCCATATTATTAAAACTATAAGTTGAATGTGGCTCGTAAGCCTGAAAAGATTGCTGACTCATGCTCTTTTTAATTTACTTTTTTTGAAAATTTTGTTTAAACTAAATAATATTGTGGCTCAAGGACATGAGCCACAGTGAGATTTTTAATATAAAACAATATAATAGTTGACAACTTTCTATTGGCTCACCCTGTATAAGATGGCTTTTTCATCATTAAGGTGAGAGCAATATCCTTAAGCATTATTGTGTAAGTTACTTTAAAATGCATTTTTATGAATATTTGTTTGTTTATTTAAGGTCGATTTATAGTCGACATACATACCACCATGCAATTTCCCTATCGGAATAGGGAGAGAGAAAAGAGTGCCAGACTTTCCTATCTCGACACATATCCTTCGCCTCTTCCATATCTATACCTCTCATATTAGTAATACGATTTATCTGACTTTCTACGTTTTCTAAATACATAATATTACATTGACACATTTCAATGAACAATCTTATTAACAACAAACTTATCGTATACACCTCAATATAAAACATAGCTTCTATGTAAAAAAATATATCTTCACTATAATATGAATTAAAACCTTAATTGACAAAAATGTTAACAAATAATTAATACAATAACATAAAACTTAACGTCTTTTAATATTACATATTGTATTGTATTTAAAAATCTGGAAATATTAAAATTAAAACATAGAAAATAAATTTTCAGCAACAAATATATAATTATTTTTGATATCATGTTTAAAATATAATAAAAAATAGAAACATTTAATTAACGTAAATAGGCATATACTAACATGTATATTGATTACATATTAAAGGACACATGTGCACGTTGCAATTGAAACTTGGAAAAGCGCTGGAGTAAATACACAATTTAGGGAGTTAGTTCTGTATTAGTTATACTAGAGCGGATGTGAAGTTGCATTTCGTATACACTACAGAGAACACAATTTAAAAAAGCTTTTCTTCAAATTAACTCCGGTTGAAGGAGGGTTAGATGTATAAAAGTTGGAATAATCGAAATTCGATATCTTTTTGTGGTATTCATTCTTCAAGGGCGATAAAGTAGTGATGAATTCAGTGGTTGTTATTTCATAATGTCTTTATTTTATTATAGTTATTATTTGCTAATAGTTTTTGAAAAAATAAAACGATTTGAGAAGAAAAAGAAGAAGTTCAGATGAATGTATACTCGTATATGCAAACAAATATTTAACCCACAATTCACGAGTTTTCAATTATTTGACGACATGGTTGGTTGGGGCAATGAAATAAAAAAAAACAAGATTAAGCCTTAAAGTACACATTTAACAGGTTGGATATTACATTTTTGCAAGACAAGAAATAATATTTATTTATCTCACCCAATACGATGCCGAGTTCAAAATAAATTCATTTTTTTTATGCAATGAATCAATGCAATTAGAACTGTCTAATATGTCAATTGTAAGGACATATTATTATATTATGTCTAGCAAGAATGAGATGAAATGACAAAATATCAAAGAACATATTATAATTCGATGGTTTGACCACATTGAGAGACATGCATGGTTTATTAGAAAAGAGAAAATTAGAAGAAACAATAATTTGGCTTTTGGCACTCTCGCGATGTGTTCAAATCGTCTTGTTTTTTTCATAATTCTATTTATAACATTCGACTCGAAAAAATATCTACTATATCTCTAATCCGGTCAACTTTAATAAAAATGTATACCAAATATTACTTCTGATTTTTTTTCACATCACGGATAATAATTTAGAAAATTATTTTATTTTCATAAAAAGCCACGTAATTTTCATCAGAGTTGCAACGGACATCGCTACATAAATTTACACTCTAATAATTTCTGCATCGTTCTGTGATTACCGCTGCTGATGCATTTTCAGAACAAAAGCTTTTAAACAAGTGCCTACCAGCCCCGCGTATTATCTCGGCTAAATATAATACTTGCTCCTTTATTTTTGTGTAACTTCAGAGTCGGATCTCGGCTTACTTTTAACAAATATAAAGTTACGTTAAAACACATTTAGATTTTTTAAATGAATAAATTAAAATACAAGGAGGAAATTCTCGGTAATCTTTGTTTTAAAAGTATTTAAAAAAAAAACAAAGTTTCTTATTCATTTTAGAGTTGTCAATATTGATTTCGTTCCAGACAAGAATTATCAAATTAAAAAAAAACTTGAACTAAAACATCTACTATCCGAATTTTAGGTTTGATTTGTCAAGCTTACATACAATAAACCAATACACGCACATCCGTCTTCTATTCACAAGATACTGAAAATCATATTCGATCACGAGGAATTGTATCGTACCACATAATTCACAGTTTATTTTAGCTTTTCAAATGAATGTTTATATGAAATAAGTTTTGTGACCACTAAAAATGACAAATAAGACGTTGGTAAGACCAGTATTAGATGTACGCGTTAAAAACATTGAAATAATAGGACGGCCTCCGTGACCTTCCAAACCGAGGATTGCGATTTCGTTTCCTGTTGGTATCCAGATTTTTATGAAATCCAAAGACTGTGGAACTTGCGTCAGCAAATCATCTTACGAATTGGAATCCAAATCGCCTTTCAAATCATCTTACGAATTGGAAGTTTTTGAACATGTAACATTTTAACAGTATCTGTTAACTATGAGACTGGATACAGTTTTTCTTTACTAACCCCTGGAATGACTTACAATCCTACCATATTATTAGGGTGAGGTATTTGGGTATCTGCCCAAACTTCTCAAGAAGAAATGTTATCTTTATATGCTATCTTTAATATTATTACGAGTAGCTGTCTTCCGATTCTAAGAACCGGTATCATTTTTGACAAACGGGTCATGTGAACCAGCTAAATGACAACGCTGGTTAGTGTGATTATGCAAATAATACCGGAGCCCGCCCTGTGTACTGGGCTGCATTGTAACGCTGAAACTCATTACGTTCTAAAACAATGGCGCTGACGCGAGGAAGGAAGGACGTTGTAATAAACACTAACGTCAACATTCAGCGGAATTTAATTCGTTACCCAAAAATGATTATATATTATGATGAAAAATATAGAAAACTAAAAAAATAATTATAAAGTAACCACATATTCCAATAAATTTCTTAGTCAATACGAAAATTCAAGAACATTTAATGATCTTCAAAAACTTTGCAGACATACGAGTAGGGCCACAAATACCTTGTTAATGGCGTTATACTAATCTTTTTCGATTTTGTTTTTCTTTGTGACATAAAAAATGGATTGATGCAATTGAAAATTTTATTCTACATTATCAAACAATTGTATATGATTAAAAAAAATCTATAATTTTATTAACTATTTTGTAAAAATGGAACCAAACCCATAAATATATTTATTTAATGAAAAAACAGCTTAATACTTAATTATTCTTGACATATCACAGTACAAAATAAAAGATCATACGAGTATTTCAAAATCTTCACAAAATTAACATAATTCAAAACACAATTGTTTTCAAAATAAGGTACATGAAAATACCAATGTATAGGATAAAACGGAAAGGAAAAATGTTAATGTAATTAATCAACACAACACAATACTTGAGTAGGAGGAAATAAAATAACAAAATTAACTTGATGATCTCCCTGGGCTAGTTGATAAGACGGCCTATCTTACGACTCGGAGATTGCGGGTTCGATCCGCTGGAGTCCAGATGTTTTTTAAAAAAGGTTTCAGACTGGTTTTCACTTAATACCTCATAAACATCTTTCTGATTGGCTGGAGAATATTGTCACATGGCAATAATTACTCAAGGTTGTACTGTACACAAATAAAGTGTTACACATTTAAGAGAATTTGCTCTCTAAACGACGCTTCTCAAAATTGTCCTTTGGATTATATTGAAAAAAAAATGGTATCTCAAAAGCAACAAAATTATAGGCAAAATTACAAAAAAAAACTTAAGATAAAATCGGTAAGGGATAATTCGTTTCCTAGTCAACACCGAAGATTGAGGAATTGTTGGAGAAAAACCCTCCTGAACTTATCAACATCTACAAACCTGACATGTAGTACCGATTGTTGTATTTTCACATTTGATGAACTTCAGGCTGTCCCCAAATTTAACATCCCATTTGTTTTTATTATAACTTTTAATACAATGGGAATAAACACGACAAAAAAAGGAAATGGGGTGATAACATTTGGAACACCCAATACAAGGAGCAACTATCGTTAACAAATAGCTATTGGCACTTTTAAATTTTAAAATGTTCTATGTGTTTCTAGTAGGAGCGTGGAAACCAATAATATGACATATCAGTAATAAAAAATATATTTTTTTATTTCACTAAATTGAGCGTCTTATTATTTATTTTCCTTAAAAGTTATTACATAAAATCCGATGTTTATCCGGAATAAAATTCTAAATTATTTGAAATGAAATATTAATTACACTTTTGATAAAGTCATATAAAATATATGACTAATGATATTCAACGTTATATTTTATAACGAAGCGAATTAAAGTAAGAAAGTAGTCAAATTTGTGGAATATGCTCAGGAAAAGTGCGAAAAGTTAAAATAGGTCGGGACGGTTTCATCTTCTCTTCCAAAATATTACCTTGACAGCAAAAAAGGGACAAAAAGATTATGTGATAATTCTGGAATGTGACCAATTCCGCATGTGTTCCACCACCCGCGGTGAGTGTGAGGTCAGTACTACATCTCGCTGTACACACACAAGGGTGTGCTTGCTTTTGGGGCGGTGTCAGAGAAAAGCTAGATGTCGGCTCAATACGTCATCCCCTCGCAAAGTACGAAGTCCTACTGAGCGCAGGCAGCAGGCTCTGGCGGAGGCACCCACCCCCTTCGACCCTCTCTGAACCTTCCAGCCTCCCCTGAGCGACTACCCCGGAGCTTTGACGTAACTGTCCTGGGTCGTTCAGTTCAGTTCCGCGTAGCAAGTCCACCAAATCATACCGCTGTACGAAACTCTCTCACTTAACCTTACAAAATTTTATCTGGACAAATTTCATGTCTATTTTCATCGACGCCCCCGTTTAGATTGTCGATGACAATCGGTTTTTGTCGAAATTTTTATCGAAAGTGTTCACGCTACCGTGCATCAAATAAACGGGTTTTCTCGAGGCTTCGCAAGTGAATAAGTCAGTTAACAGCTTTTAGGGTGTCGTAGATGTGACGAACGAGTAAATCTTGCTTTTATTTTTCTTTAAAATTTCGTATATTTAATGCAAAGTTCAACTTTGGAATAATTAATTTTATTTGTTTACAAAAAACATTTTTCACAATTTAGTATTTTTGCTTACTGTCAACAGTTAGTTTTGAGCCACTTGTCTTTAAAAAGATCTATTTAACTTTCTTAATTTTGAAATAATTATTTGGTTATTTTATATTAGTAGAAATACAGATGAGGTCCCCGAAGTATTGGGAATTTTTTTATTTGCTTTAAGAAGCCTTTCTTATTTTGCTTAGATAATTGTGAAATGAATGTATTTCAATGTCAATACATCAACAATAAAATGCATTTTTAAAACATCAATCTTATAATTTAATAAAAAATCTATAAACCATTTCCCTAAATATTTCGATTAAAATAAAACTCTTTCTTTTTAAAAACTAAAGCTGTGTCATTTTGACAGGGTGTAAATAAGTGCCAAACATGTATTTAAAAAAAAACTTATAAATAATAAATTTTTCACAAATATAAATAATTAAAATTTAAACTGAAATGAAATTAATTATCTCAATAATCATATAACGTAGTTTAATTGATGCATGTGTAAAATATAAAATAAATTGTATTATATATATACCGAAAGAGCTTCGATAAAGGCGTTATCTTTTCAAATAACGGTGTAGATAAAATTATTTGGTGTTTTGAAAGAGAAAAAAAAACGTGAATTGGTCAAACCAATGTTGATCAATATGTGATCAATTTGATCAAGATATTTGGAGGTTTTCATGTACATGTAGAGGGTAAGTTTAAGGAAAAATAGTAGGCGATGTTTTAGAAGTAGTTGATCATTCGCTGTTTAGAATAAATGTATCATAAAACGATCAGCTTTGACCATTAAAGAATTTTCTTTATAGAAGAAAAACATAACAGACATACAATACAGTTAGTAGACAACAGACATACAATACAGTTAGTACGAGTAGACAACATTGAAGTAAACTATAGAGTTATAGAAGAACGATTACACGAAAAAATAATGTTTTAGCCGAATAATATATAAAAAAGAGATTTATTCAGATAGTATACACATAATTAATATGATGCATACAAAAATGTTTTATTAAGGAGCACTCAAAATAAGAAGATTGCATTAAATACTGTTAAGTGAAATTTGAAGAAAAAATAGAATGCATATTGGAAAACATTTTATCCCTCATTTTAGATTTTTTTTCTGAAACAAGAATAAATAGTCAACTTTGATAATCAGCTAAAATATAAGTTCCATTAAACTACATGACTTATAACTGTATAGTTTACCCATCAAAACAAAAATTTCAGTTGTCAAAAACTGACAATTAATACAGTAATGTACGGCTCGCAACACTATTCCATGAGATACACTGTATATGAGTATGAACACGCGCTATACCCATATACTGTATAGCCTTTTACTAGCATACCCAATCAATGTGGATAACTTTGCTACACTCATATTATACATACACCGCTGTGCATGTTTTCAATATTATAAACCAATATCACAAATGACAATTTCGCTAATTAATTACAGCTTCAAGTATAAAAATAAATAAAAAATATTTACTTAAAACTTATACGATACGCTTGCTACTTGTTTTTTTTTTGTAAACTTAGGTTAAAAAATCTGTCAAAAATATATTTTAAAAATAAACCGTTTATCCATATATAATTAAATTACACATTCACTTAACTCTGAAAGAGGAGTAATTATGACGTTTAACTACGACTATAATAAAATAGGTATTAATCAGTACTTTGATAATTTAGGCCATTGGAAAAGTTTGTTTAAATTGATATTTTAGTTAAATTACAAAATATATTACTTTGTAAAATATTCTTACATTAACTCAAATATCTTTAAACACTTTATACCAAAAGTAAAATTTTGCAAAAAAAATATTTTTGAATTTTTAGACGTTTGGAACTTATACTAAAGCCAAAGTAAGTTATTATTTGTTTTTTTTTATCGATAAAATTAGAATACAGTTTAAAATATGTGATTTTTTAAAGGAATTATCGAATCTTTCCGAATATAACGTGGTTCCATACAAAAAGGGTTGCTGGAACGTCGTGTCGTATTAAAGGAGGTTTTTTTTCCTTTTTTTAGTTAGACCAGTGGTCTGTTAGCATCAAGACTATCTTTCTTAAGAAGTTAGAAGAAACTCCCAGCTATTCTTTCATCCTTTTGGAGATCTTCTAGGGGACGACTGCCAGTGGGTATTTCATGCATTATCACATTGGGAACTCTTGTGTCATCCAACCCTTCCGCATGGCCTCGCTAGTGTTTTAGCGGTTTCCACCCCATCTCATAATGTCTTCTATTTCACATATTAAAAAAATATTAGTTGTTTATAATTCTATCTCTAAATGTTTTACCTACATAAGCTCTGAAGGGCTTCATTTAATTAGTTCTGAGCATACTTTTTGTTTTTGTTGTATCTGCTCTAGATTCTATTCCATAAGTCATGATTGGCCTCTCCCACACATTGTAATTTTTTACCTTATTGTCTATTCTGATATATTTGTAATTCCAGACCATATCTTTTATGCATCCAGAGACAGCAGCGGCTTTATTTACTTGATTTCTTTGTGGATATTGTTGTTTGAATTTCATGCCTTGGTATGTGGGTTTGTCATCAATCTTAAGTTAGCATCTCATTGTGTTTTTTAAGAATGTTAAACATTTAATTTTTTCTACAGAATTGACCATATTATATTTTTATGATGAATTATAGGGAGCATCTTATAGATCTTTGGATTTAAAGGAGGTGATGAATGAAACGCATACAAGTAAAATCGTTTCCAAATTGAAAAATGTTGAACAAAATAAGTAAATAATTATTTAAACTTAACTAAAAACAATATTCCGATATAAACTATTAGTATTAAAGCGTAAATGGAATGAGGCATCATTTCAGTACTTTCAATCACACAAAAAAACATTGCGAACGAATTTATTAATGTATTGATTAGTGCAGCTATCTTGACATATATATGTAATGTTACATGCATGTTGTGATGTTACATGAGAGCTGAAACTTTTTTGAATTTATATACTTCGTTAGGTTATAAATTGAGTGTAATTTTCTATCAAACTCATTTTCCTTAATCTTTTTTACACCCGTCTACTACATTCTTTCATGTATCCAACTAATTACCAGTCTCTATTATAATATCAAAATATGTAATTTATTGGCGAACTCCGTTGCCTAGTTGGCAAGACGCTTGACTAAAACCCGTGGGTTCCGGGTTAGATTCCTGAGGATATCCGAAAAAACAAGGTTCCAATTTGGTAGAGCTGGTCTGGCAGCAGTGCTTTCACGTTACAGGTGTAGGAGTTTTGTTACTTCTTCAAACGTGTGGTAGTATTGCCAACATATGCGGTGGCGAACTGCGAGTTCCGAGTTCTTACTTCAGTGGTTATTAACCCGGAGGTTCGATTAATGGGGCCGAAGATAATGTTGTATTGTAGATACGCTCTTCAATATGTCCGCATTGCTAATTCAAATATGTTGAGGAGTACCAAAGGAATAAATAATAATCGGAATAATAATTTGTTCTACGAACGAAAAGTAATTTTAATTTTTTGATCCATAATTTAAGAGTGATAATTAAATTAATTCATAGTTTTCCTCTCAATTTGAATTTACATTAATACATATCTCAATAAAAAATTGTTAAAAATTATAATTCACACCAGCGTATTAGTGCCTGCATGAATGCATGGGAATGAAACGTGGAAATAAATGAACCGATTCAAGTAAATGCGGCAGAAATATTTGCATTAAAATAAAAAGTGTTGCGATGATGCGCGATATAATCAGAAATGTAATTATTAAGAAATAATGAGAGCGTAACACTGTAGAACCGATATTAAGTAGGGAGAAAAAGAGCACGTTTTGTGCTCTGTCCTCTCTGCCTAACCCAACAAGTAAATGGCATTACGGTAAGCATAGTTTAATTTAAATCATCGTGAATATTTTGGTATCGACATCTTTAATATTAGCTTTCTCGCACAACTAAGGTTCCAAAGTTTCAGGTCTAAGTAAGTTAGAGCGTCTATGGACATATACAATGCCAGCCATCACATACTCAGGCAATGTTGTATTTAATATTTGATACCTCTAAGGTTGAAGTAAAGTCCTCTGAGAACCGAATTTGAGACACCTGGATACTAAGCAATTATGCTAACCACTATTATCGTCGACGACATATAAACCTTTATAATAACATTCAATCAGTTATTTGGTTGGTTTGAAGAGATTGCCACCTGGTAATAAGTTCACCAGATTATTTTACAATGAAGTGTTAAAGAAATAAATAAATATTTATTTTAGTTTAATGGAAAAATGCGTTCAGTAAATAAAAAAAAATTCAATGAAATACGTTTCTTGCCGAATTATGTCTCTTTTAATATGTAAAAACAGGTAAAATATCCGTCGAATATTTTATAAATATACGTCCATTAATACTTTTCGAAAAATGATTGGAATCCTGACCGCGATTCGGTAATTGGCAGCCCCTACATTGTAGCAAACGTGAAGAGAAAAGTGGACTAACTCTTGACGTCAACAAAATAAATTTCCCGGCTTCGAACCACCCATATTCTACCCTCGCTTCGGTCGTAATCGAAATAAGGTCGCCTGAGGTCGAACACACATAAAATTTCCTTTATTTTTCTTTTCCCTTTACGAATTTTTCGTACCTTCCTAAATATCTTTTAAGCTTCGTCGTGGATTTCGGTTATGGAATTATAGATATAAAAATGTTTGTATGAAGAAATATAACTGTCTATAAATTGAACACTTTTAAACATTTGATTATTTGTCATGAATGTACTTTTACGAAAGTTTTACATACATTTTTCTACATATAAAATACAAGTATTATTTCAAAACTTAAATCATTTTATATGTTTCCATTATTAAGAATAATTTCAAAGGTTTTTGATTATAGATAGTGAAAAATACAGTTCATTTTAAAATCTTAGTTTTTTTGTAATACTCCCTTTTTATAAATCCCTAAAAAAACATTATACTTCTAAATTTATAAGCTTAATTGATTAACTATTATCAAGATTTACCAACTTTAATTAAGACAAAAAAATGAACTCTTGTACATTTACGAATTTTCCGATGATTTTAAAACCAGAATGTACGTAAAAAGGTATAAACCCTTCTTTATACCTCATTAAATATAAAATGTTTAAATGTCATTCTAAAAAAATCTTGTAAATAAGATTTTTCTAGTTCAAAACGTTTTTCAGAATTCTCGCTATGATGATTTGGTATAAAATGATAACCATCGGTTGATGTCCGATTTTTTATGTTGTCCTGAGTATGAGAGCTGCTTAACTTTTAAAATGTTGGCCACAATTTAAGCCAACTCAAGACCGAAATAGCTCAGAAAATCTTCGAATACTTAATAAGATTATTTTTCTGCTGAAAAGTGTGAAGTATTAAATTAATATCATATTCATCACAATTCATTTTGCAGCGAATAATCAATTTTAATGTATAAAATTAATTCAATTAATAGAAGATGAAATTGACTTCCCTCATAGTAAAAATACTTTTTTTAGCTTAAGTCTTCGCGTCTTTCCTTAAATTTTTGACCGTAATAAAAATCGAGATTCCCTTTTTATTTATTTTGAACAATAAATATTACTAAAGTCAAGGAGCGATCCTTTTTCCTGCCCCTCCTTCTCCCAAGGGCAATGCTGAAAAACGTTTGTTTCCTAATGTGAGTGGTAGAGCTCAAATTTAGAGCCTTTAGGCTAGAACGATGCCGCGTACGATCAAGTAACTAATTTACTCAAGTGTCCCTGTAATGTCTCCACATCGTTAACAACTTTTCTTTTGTTTATTTTTAACTCGTATATACGATATACTTAAAATATATAGAGTAAACGTGAGTGGAAGGTGTGGTAAAGGAAAACCAAGGAAAGTATGGTTGGATCAAGTAAATTATATTTTGAAATGGAGGAAGGAAACGAAAACAAAGTCAGATAAATTGTAGGAGTTGAGAGAAAAGATGTATGGATGTGGAAACGTTTAAGAATGTGTGTCGAGATAGAAAAGTCTGGAACTTTGTCTTTCTGTGTACCCTGACAGCGTAATAGGGTGATGTATGTATGTATTAGTACTCTTACATTATTTAAAAAAATGGGATACGTAATTGCACAAAACAGTTAATTATCATAACCCAATATCAATTTATTATATCGTACTGTATTACACTTTCGCTGTGTATAATAACACGTAGCGGATTTTTTACTATGTGGTAATTTCTTCCAAACAACCCGAAAGGAATTTAACAAGTCTTAATTAAATCAAACTGGAACTTTAAAACAAAATCTGAGTATCACCGGGAATCAAACTCGCAACTTACCTGTTGAAAGAGCAACAAAGCTACAAAGGACGTCCTAATGTCAACCAATCAGACACAAGTTGTGTTCATTTTTAGAAAAGAGATTATACATTGTGTAACAAATAGGTTTAGTACAGAAATACATATATAACAATACGCCATTTTCTTGCCGGGGTAGGTCGAGATGAAAGGTCGCTAGATTTTCTTATCACGACATTCGGCTTTCGCCTCTTCCACGTTCGTACACTTTGTCATACAAATCTAACGATTTTTCTGATCATTTGATCCCTTCATGATTTTCTTGATCTTCTATACCGCATTTTCCACTCATATTCGTTTTGTAAGGATTTTTGAAATGATTAGTTCTACATGCATAACCCATCTCCGAGTTTTCTTCTTCATCGTACTTAATGCATAAACCTTTTATTCATAATGATTTATGAATATTACTTGATGGCTCTATCATACCATTACATAAAACTGTTAAAAACCTAGGAGTGCTAATAAAGGGTCTTTCAAATTGAGCGTTTTTTTTAATTCTTGGATAAAATGCAGATGGTTTTTTACTAGTGCAATTTTACTAGTGCAATCTCTGTTCAAATTTTACTAGTGCAATCTCTGTTCAAATTTTACTAGCGCAATCTCTGTTCTTTCGGATTTTGGACTATGCGGACGTCTGTTACTTGGATGTTACATAGGAACAGCTGGACAAATTACAGCGTCTTCAAAATGTTTACCTAAGATTTTCAACCTACGAAAGTACGATCATATAACTTCATACCACAAGGCATTGAACTGGTTAAATGTTAGATATAGACGCCAAATTCACATACTCTATCTATTATATACTATCTTTAACTGTCCCACCACCCCCCCTTATCTCGCCGAAAAATTTCAGCGTCTTTCCAATCATGGATTAGCGCTACGCTCAAACAGAGATTGTTCATTGGCCTTTACAGTTCACCGCTCCTCTTTTTTTACGTCGTCCTTTACTGTCTATGCAGTGAGACTCTAGAATCAGTTAGTTTATGTAGTTTAACACATTTTTTAGAACGATTAATTAATTTTTCAATTTTACTGAAAAATATTCTGAAGTTTTGTACTCAAAATAGTGGAATACTGCGAAGTTTCTTCTTTTGTCACATTAAATTTTTTTTAATGCAAATCTCATTTTAGTTTTGAAAATAAATAATAGTCAATTTCCCATCCATCGTGACAATGGATTTATTTTCTATTCCAGATCATCAAAAAATCATTGCAACATTCAACACGTCTTTCAGCTTTAGAGAGCATTCTGGATGGTTTTGGCATCCATTTTGCGCTTTGATAATTTCATTTTTTATATTATTTATAAATAATACAATCGATTAACAATAATCTTTTGCTTAATAATTTTTTATGTCATTTATACATAATACAATCGAATAATAATAATACTTGAAATAATTTCATTTTTCATGTTATCTATACATAATATAATCACCTTAGTCATACCAATATGATAGTAGAGACTTCTAAGCACTGTGACTTTGGGAAGCCTACACTTTGCTGCTATTTATTATTATTTTAGTCTTTTATCTTGTAACACTTACTCTTGTAGAAATGCAAGTGTTTCTGGAGCGAGTGCATCCGTTGATCTACCTTGACTAGGGACAACTTCAATCGATTATCTGCCTAAGTGAAACTGTTTAGCATAATCTTAAACTGTGAGATATGACAGAGATTTTCGGTAGATATCATCTAAACGTCGATTTATGTCTGCTAAGGTTTTACCTTCTTTTGAAAGAAATTTGATCACCGCACAATATTCAAATGTCAACATTTCAATATATTACGAAACAACACGTCATCTATTGGCTCTAGTTGACATTTTATCAAAATGTATTAAATTTAACTGTAACTTTGTCAGACCATGCAATGGGTGTGGCTGGCGTGATATCTGTCCATACACGCTCTAACTTCTTCAACCCGGAAACTTTTGAACCTAAGTTTAAGTACACAAATTGTCACTGGCAGCACTATTAAATTTTTTCATTAAGCTTTTATTAAATTTCGTGAACCAAAGTTGGGTCGCGACTAAAGGATTGGGAATGAATGAAAAGCTTACATCACATATTTTCCTTTCCCTTCCTTCCCCTTCATACTTTAGGTCTAAAACATTTCTTGTCTCTGTATATGACTGATTTTTCCTCTTTTTACTTTTTGGCAAAATGCCACTCGTTATTAACGGGTTGTCGTCGAAGAAAAATATTACAAGCTTTTACTTCATTGATAGCTTACGCATAAAATATGAAAAATTTGTATTGGAAAAAAAGAATATTATATATTTGGTTTTCCACGGAAAAACTAATATGTAAGTGTTCTATATGTTCATCAGAAATTTGATATTTTACGAATTTCGATATTGTACGAATGTGTTTGTGTTCAGGAAATGTTTGATAAATTATTTGATTTTTTATTATTTGTATGAAATAATACGTGAGATACGTTATCAAAACCTGAATAATTATATTTATTTATTTTCACCCACGATACAATGTACCTTATAACAGTACTAAAACATACAAGTAGTGAATGCTTCTTCCAAAAATAAATAAAGATAATTTGTGACAATTACCTTAAAACCAAATAAAAATACACACTAACGCAATAAAACAAGCCAAATTCTAAATAAATGTACAAGTTAAAAGTATATAAAAAATAAAAATATTTAATAATACACAACGTTGATTGTACGATACGGGACCGTCTCGAGACAGACCGCCCGCACCACACCACACTGAGAATCACTCTTGATATTCATGTAGAACGAAAAATTCAATACATTACCAGCTTTATATAAATTCTGTAATTAGACTTTTTGTAGCTTTGCCAGACCCTGCAATGGTATTGTTTTTGGCAGACTGGTAAAATATATTGGTAATCTCTGCAAACTGATTCCCAAAAGACGCATCTATGGTACGAGTATATATTGCATTATACTATATTTTCTTTGTATGCTATAGAACTGTGGTTATTTCTTCCAACTAACTAGAAATATGTCAAAGAGGACTTAAATTTAAAAAATCTGTATGAATCGAACACACAACTCCCGGGTCGTAAGCAAACTTCTTACAAACTAAGCCACGAAAGTTTTTTCTCATAAAATCTAAAAGACTACAATTCGAATAAAATTACACATTGCCTGGTATTTTACAAGAGTAGAGACACAATGCCATCTATCATTCATAGTTTTTGATGATATCTTGCATATATTTTATTGGATTGAAGTTCATTAGCGATATGTTATAGATCTGCAAGAAATAACACAACGTCTAGAAAAATGCTGTTATTATCTTTTTAATCTCCCCTTTCACCTCTTGTCTATCCGGTGAAGGACGGAACCCAACTGCGTCTTTTCCATTACTTTGTATTTTTCTATGTCCGTTGTTCTGCTTTCAAACTTCAAAAATTTGTCTTCCAGTGGATTGTGTTCCTGGTTTTGTATTTTCGCGGAGACATCATTGGATAGCCAAAGTACCCAACTATAAAAATATATAATTTACCTTGAATAAATGATTATGAACGAAATTGTGAAAAAATCGATGTCAAAAACTTAAACTAAATGACACACGTTTTTTAGTTGATTAAAATAATTTCGAAGTTAAAACAGGCATGTTACTTATTTTGAAATTATCGTTCAGATTGTTTTTTCAATTTGGTCGAAAACCATTTAAATAAAAAAAGGAATTCTGTAACATAAATACCAATGTGAAAGCAATATATTTTGTAGCGAAGTTAATGTAAAAAAAAAACAATGGTATTAATGTCTGAAGCAATAACGAGTACACTTATTAAATTGAAGTACTTTTTTAATTGCTCAAATGTGTGTTAAGGACAACCTTCGTGGCCTAGCTGATAAAATCTTCTTCCCGGGATTTATCGAGTTTCATTTCCGCTGATATCTTAAAAAAGGAAAGAAGTCCCAGCCTGATTAAATTATTTCGTTTGGTAATAATACTCATACTCGCTAGAAGTGTGTAAGTGTCGTTGCTTCTCCACGTGTAGTACTTACTACTAACAATATCTGCGATGGTGAACTGTGGGTTACTTGCTTACTCCGGTGATTCTTAATCCGAAGGTTCGATTACTAGGGCCGAATATTGTATTGTCTCCCGACCACTCTCATCCTCATTCCCGCATCATCGATTCAGATGTGTTAAGCGGTACCATACTAATAAATTAACAAAATATTAGTAAAAAAATGTTTTGATATCAATTTAGTTTTATAAACGAACGATTGAATTTTTTTTTATTTTACTCAAAAAATGATTTTGTTTAATCTTAATTATAAGCATGTTAAATAAAATAAATTTAAATCAGAATCTTAACACCATATAATTAATCCATTGTTTTATTTGTATTTTATTCAATATCGAAAAAAAAACGAGAGTAAAAAGATTTTAAATATTGCTAAAATATACAAGCCTTAAAGGTTTTAAAGAATTTGAAATTGTATTCATACGTTTTAAATATATCTGAATAAAATCTACTATCAAAACACCGCAAGCTAAACCTTAAACATCAAATATATCACCATTTTAAGTAACCCTTATATAAAAAGGACTTTCAATCCACAGAAGGATGTTTAACCAAAATTCTACAGCTTGCATCTTATCACGCCCTATATGCCTTTTCTAAGCCCACAAATGCACAATATACCTATTTATTTTTAACCCCATATTTTTCTACAAGCACATGAAATAAGAAAATTTGATCCACGCATCTACTTCCACTTAAATAGGTACCCCGAGCATCCCACACATTCTTTTTAGTAGTTTTTCTTACTCTTTCTATGAGAATTTTCCCGTACAGTTTACTTACTATGTTACACTTAGCAAACTAACGGTTCTGTAACTTCCATACTCCATTCTATCATCTTTACTTATACATAACAGGACAATCACTGCACTCCAGACTTTCGGTGTATAGTCTAGTCAAATACCCTTTTTTTATGAAAAACTATCTCAGCCACTGGATTATTTATTCCCTCCCACACAGTATGTTTTGTACTGTTGTTTCACTTCATCACAAACTAAAGTTATTCTTTATCCCACAATGCATCGCCTGTTCATTTATTTATTTATTTTACACATGACAAGAAATATACATAATTTGTGAAAAAACAACAGGTAATTTAATTTGGACACACAATTTTAATGGATCTGGGTTTGTTGCCTTTCATTTGTCGTGTCCCCAGTAAACTAGGCTTTTGCCTGTATCTCACTGAGGACATATAGCATAAAAAAATAAATCGATACTTCTTTCCGATTGTTGATTATATAAAACCCCTTACATCTAACTTTCGCAGTGCGACATACATCTTTTGCTGTGCCCACAAATATATTTTTCATACTCAGCCATTTTTTTCAATTTTTAATTCATCACGTATCGTTCTAATTTTTTCTTCCACTTTTTTTCTAAACTCTTGGCGTCATCTTGAAATTCATCAAACCTGATTCTCGCTGCCGTCACTTATTTATGTATACCAGGTCGACACCAACGGACAGTATTTTATTTATTTTGTTCCCCACTAGATTATGGTTTGAGCTTATATGTTATCTACTCCTTTAAACACGTAACGAGAATAATCTCTTGCAGTGAAGAACCATCGCACACATATTCAATGACGATCGTTCATTTCAATATTATTGTACTCGGATCGATTCCAAAAACTTTTGTTGATAGTGTATACCTGCACAGCGCTGTACTAATATGCTTTTCAATAAAATTGATGTTTATTTTCAAAAGTGAAAACTTTTCTTTCAAATTATTAACAATCCAAGTCCTGAGACACATGACACCTCTTCTGAAAGATCTTCGCCGATCGGAATGACACGAGAGATTTGTTAACACGCCCAATGAAGGCTTTACGAGACAAAAGTCAGACTTTATCTCTGAGTTTATGATGACCCTCGTGAATTCAGAAACCGAGCATAAAAATTCACCAATTCTGTGATGAACCATGACATCAAACCTTGCTTATGAGTCAAAGGTTTCCGACAGGGCCTTCTGTGTTGCTGTTCTTGCGCACAGTCTGGCTTTGAAGCTTCGTATGAAGGAGAACTGATGGATGTTTTTTTAAAGAAGTAATTAAGGTGTCCCTGGAGTAAGACACTTACTAATCGATGATTAAATCATTATTCAATGATTCAGGGATAATTCAAAACCAAAAAGAATAGAAAATATAAACTTATATGTCGAGATATTTTATTTGTAATATACAACCTGGTGGGTGAATTATCATGTGGCAATCTCTTCCAACCAACCAGAGATGTGTTAACCCATATCATGGCATTGTAACACAGGTGTTACACTAATTTAGGGATTTAAAAAAAAACAGAAAATCTAATGTAATTTCAAATATGGCAACACATTCAAATACTATACATGCACTATTGTGTGCAGTGGTATCATCTGGTGATAAATATTGACAACGCTACAACCTTTTAAATGACATCGGGTCAACATGTCTGGACAACGTGGATGCATTTTGAAAATTGGGGTAAATATGGTAATCTAAATATTATATCTTATTAATCACTACATGTAGAGAAATTTTTATTCAAACCATTTTATTTGTTGATAATTCAGCTATGTACTCGTAAATATTCTTCATGTTTTAGATTATAAAATCATTTTATAGCCCTTTTTGTGTTTTATAAAAATTGATAGTTTGGCAATGTAACGTGGGTATTACATATAAAAAAAACTATAAGAAAAAGTTGTGATTTTTCTTTCCTCAATTTTCCTTCATAACTTATATAACAAGGAATCACCAAAGAAAAACGTTAATATTTGTATAAATTGAACTTTGCTAAGATAAGGGTTAAAACGAACCTTAAGTGAAAACCAGATTTAGGCTCTTTTTAAAAATATCTGGGTACGAACGGGAATTGAACCCGAAACGTTCAGACTAGAAGACACTTGTTATGTCAACCAGATCGCGGAGGTATTTTATTTAGATATTAGACTTTAAATTTTGGTTTTGTGTAGGAAAAACATTAGATGCTGATATGGTGATGATTATGACGCAATTTAATGCTAAATAAGTATTGTTTATTTCATTGTTATTTTTATCTTTTTTAATAAATAGATAATTGTGTATATTTAAATATTACGTCTATTTATAAGCAATAAAATACACAGCTAGTCGTTTTTGAATTAAAATACTTTGACCGAGTTTTTTTGCGTAGCTTCACAATTTTACGTTATAAACAGTAAGCAGGTGTTCCGTGTGCTTCCTGTGTGCAGAGGAAGAGAAAGAGGAAGAGGAAACTCGTAACACTCCCTCAACCCTCTTCCAACCACATCAAATGGAAGAGGGGGTACACTCCCTCTCTAAACAAAGAAACATATTACCCACAATATATGTATTTGTATCTAAATAGTATTTTCGCAATAAAAACAGCCTCTTAATATGTGAGGGTGCTTCGGTAAATGTTATTATCTTGTATCTCGGTGAGTTTCATTCCAGAGAAGGGGCAAGAAAAATGATGAAGAGTATTTTTTAAATGCTCTAGAATTGTTGAAGCCTCTTACGAAGCTTAATGAGATAAACGCTTTGTTTTTTATCAATATAGTTGTCCTAAATTCATAAAATATTTTTAACGCATGAAACTACGATAATGCAAGTAAATATATCATATCTATTTATTCATTGATTTTTAACGGCTGCAGCCTGTACAAAAAATAAAATTCAATTATTATTATATCAAAAAAATAAACAAACTTGAAATTAAAATAGGAATAAAAAAAAATTCAAAACATATCACATTTTAAAAATGAAAATCAACTAAACCTTCGTGTATTGTACAAAACTGAATAAAAAAAGAGCAAAAATACTTCAAAAGTAAAAATTATTATATAAATTTATTTGATAAATAAAAGCTAACAAATGTATCATATAAAGATCAATCGAGTTGAAGTATGAAGTTCATAAGGCTTTTTAGTCTAATTTAAAAAAAAAATTGGATACGTGTAGGTATCAAAAGACGGATCGAGTGTGTATACATACCATAGACACCGCATTTTTCCACTTAAATTTCAATTCCCAAATGATTTCTAGAATGTCAACGAATTTTATTGTCATATTGGTGCAAAATTTATATTCCGATCCGGGATTTCAGGTCCGAGTCCCAGTTTCAGGTCCGAGTCCCAGGATTTCAGGTCCGAGTCCCAGGATTTCAGGTCCGAGCCCCAGTTTTTTTTAAATAAGACCTTATTTATTTCTGGTTTGGTTGGTTTAAAAACGCCGAAGGAAAAGAAAAGTCGATTACCTTTCAATGAATTCAATATAAGTTTAAATACGACAATACTATAATTGTTGTATTTATCCCATTTTTTTATAAATCATACGCATTTAATAACTGATCATTATTCCGGATATCTTAATAGTTACAATAATTTATTGATTTAACTACCAGTTTTTGTCTCATAATATTGGTATTCAAGATCATGTTTTTAACATATTGTATAAAAACTAACACATCTTAAAAAAAAACCTCAAGTGATATAGAAATTAGGATGGATATTGTATGATACTTAAGGAAGAGGATAATTTTAAGTTGAATAATTCTTCTATAGTTTCTTCATAAATATCGATGAGGATGAAGCACATCTGATTGAGCTAAGATTCTCCCGAAAAATCAAGGAAAGAGTGCCGTCGATGCCCTTATTCATCGGTGGTTGCCTAGTTGAGTGGCAGGACGTGGTTAAATACCTCGGCCTGCACCTTGACCGGCGACTGACGTGGAAAACCCATTTGAATACCATCAGACAGAAGGGTCACAAGGGCATAGGGGCTATCAGTTCGATATTTCATCGACGCAGCTTCCTTTCCCCCAAAAATAAGCTCCTCCTCTATAAAACCCTTGTTCGTCCTATCTTGACCTATGCTGCACCCGTTTGGGGTAGTGTGAGCAACACGGATCACCTGAAACTCTAGAGAGTGCAGAACAAGGCATTCAAGATATCTTTTAACACCCATCCCAGAACAAATCTTACCCGACTTCACGCCGAACAGCGAGAAGAAACCCTACAACACCACATCCTCGCTTGGACCGTGAAGTTCTATAAAAGCCAACAAAATCACAGAAATCCCTTAGTCGCTGCCCTGGGGGCTTACGAGAGTAAATCCGACCTACCCTTCCGTTATAAGCACAAGCTCCCGAAGCATTATCTGTTGCCTGACTAGTCCACCTTCAGTATTAGCTGGGACGACCAAGGTCTGAGTGAATGTGATGGAATACAAGTAGCCTGAACGAGTGGACTTGTTTTTGCTAAACAATTAGTGTAAGAATTGTTATCTAGTTATAAGTAGTATGTAGGTGTTAATTATTTCTAAGATCTCATATATTAAGATTGAATAAATAAAATAAAATGACATGTAGGAAAATAAGATAAAATAAGTTCATAAATGATAACATATAATTAAGATTAGTTAAGTAATAAATTTGTATATAGGTATAGCCTTGACAAATGTTTGTATAATAATTTACTTGTTTAATAAATAAAAAAAAAAAAAAAAAAAGATTAAAATAAAAAACAAATATCGATGAGGATGAAGCACATCTGATTGAGCTAAGAAGATCGTTCCAAAGTCGAGTCGAGTGAACCGTAAAAGATAATGTGTGATGTATTAGTATACAATGGATTCTGTTGTCATCAGATCGAAAGTACAAGCCATGCTTAAAAATAAAATATAATTTTTCTCGCAGATACTGAGGATTGTTCAACAATCCAAAGAGGTTTGACATAACGCGGTTATTTCTTCGCTGTCTTATTTTGAGCCATTGGAATCGAGTGCGATATTGGAATATATGATCATATATTAATTTCAGCCATTTTCAAGGTATTTTTGTAAAGTTTTCATTACTAGGATGGCTAAGGCATGTATAACGAATGGGAAAGTCTTGTATTTTAAAGCACCTCTACGACGGTAAGTCTAGCGAACTATGAACTAAAATGGAAATTTTCCAGATTTGTGTTGTGTTCAGAAATAATTTAAGTGATCGCAAGAAGACAAATTCTGAATTTTAATCATGTACAGAATGATGATAGTGATTATTACTAACACTAATAAAATAAGAAAATAATATTATGTATTTTTAAATTGAATATATTATAGCAAGAATAAAGTATCTAGAAAGAAATGATGTATGACGTTGAGATGGGTAATATATGGTTGTTGTTTTAGCAAAATGACTTGGTTGAATAGGGCACATAGTTTTACCAGAGAAATGGAATTTCAGTATCCGGCATGGAAAGACTGAGTGTAGGAAGACCATTGTTGGTATATATGGTATGGTGAAATCAAATAATTTATACCAAATAACTATAAAACTAAAATAATATTTGATAATCATGTTTAGTATACTTTGGTAATGGAAGTGAAGCTTGCACGACTACGTGGAAAATTCTAAAGCACTCAAATATAGTTTTGGCACATGAAATATCGTCGTCGTTGCTGGGCATCGTAGTTCAGGTTCACGACGCCATTCCAACGTCAATTCAGTTGGAAAGCGATGCTGTGCCATGGAGTTTTTTGTTTATTTTTTAATGAGTGAGCCATTACACACCAGCAAACTCATCGGTCACACCGATATATTGGATCCGAAGTGAGACTATCAGAGCAGTTTGTGGAAGGGCATGCCCTCACGGTAACGCACTGGACTTCCGTGCGGAAGGAAGTCGGTTCGAACCCACGCTGTGATACTACCCTCAAATGATACAGACATTTTATCCATCAGTCTCTCCGTGGTTGCAGTCCTAAGACTGGTTTGCAGCAATTTCAACTCTTCTCCTCCATTCCCCCCTGTCCTGTGCGGCTCTTTTTAAATCTGTATATGTTGAGCAGCGCACGTCCACCAACAGGTCCTCCAGGTACTCTCGGCGTGGGCGTCCATCAGTATTCCGGAGTATAAGAATTCCTATGACTTCGATCCCATCCATTCTGAAAAAAATACCTTTGTTAAATATCCTCATTTACGCATTTTCATTAATTTAAATTACGGAAATTTGAGTAAGTGATTAAAAAAATATGAATTTTGATAGTTTTTTAATGTTTGATAAAAATTTTGCTATCCAAAATGCTTATCAATTATTTATACTAACATACTGGTAAAAACCAATTATTTTTAATCAAGCCTTTCTTTACAAATTTTTACTTAAAGTAAACGATATTTTTTATTAAAAACTGATTTGATAAATAAATATTACTCTATTCGCGTAAATAAAGTTATAAAAACGTAAAAATCTTTAAACAATAAAAATATTGATAAACAATATTTTCGACTGCATTTCACTTATAATATTATATAATGGTGCTATACAAAATGTTGAGTATTATAAGAGAAGATTTTATGGGTGCTTTTTGATGTATTAAAGTTTCATGTGAGCTTCATATGGTTTCAAAACCTTTACTATTATTCCATACCCAGGTATAAGATTAATTGTGAAGAGGCTTGTAAAGGTAACCGCACCATTATTCATCAAGTATAAATACTTCATCGGGGGACAATCGACGAAAACATAGCTAATAGTGTAATCACCAAAATCACACTCGCAAAATCGATCTAGAACGATTTCTCTTATTTATAAAATACGAGTACAAAGTCTATCAAAAATAAATAATATTAAGAAAAATAATAATTTATTTATTTCAATTCGCAATACAAGCTTAGCCCACTTACATTGGAATTTACAGAAATTGTTCAAGAGTTAAAAAAAATATTTAAAAGTCACTTAGATAAGTCGATGAGTGTTTTCCAACGTCTTCAGTTTTAGAAAAAAATGTTCTTTTACTTTTGATAATACGATGTAAATATTTCAATATTCGAAGTAGGCCCCGTTCAAAAAAGTTAAGACCCTCCCAACAGGCATAGCGGCTGAGAGACCCGTTCTTACGCATATGATTGACACCAGTTCTTGCCGGTGAATTTGGTCGACATCAATCATGTTTTTTAAACTCACTCACTAATCTTTTAATTAAAATTGAACACAATATTTTGCACCGATGAGCTGATTGAGATATAAATGGTGTAAAGAGGGCTATACATACGTTATAAGGTTCAAAAATTTCCTGCTCAAGGATATGAAAAGGTGGTAGAATGAAACAAAAAAAATGTTTCAGAATATATTGTAGTTATCCTGTAGTTTAATACATTTTTAGAAGAATTCAATAATTTTTTAACCCTTCCTGTCCTGTGATGTGTAACTAGTACACATTGCTTCTAAAAACTTTAATATCTCTATAAATATAATAAATACTGGGGTCAGATTTTAGGTATACATCCGTAATATATTTACGCATTGAATGAAAATAATAATAATAATAATTAGCACTTATCGGCCACATCAGAGATATTTTGTGAAAATCGTTAATAAATTAACCAATAGAATCAAACGTGTGCCAGTGTGTGACGTAGGTATATTCATTCTAAAAAAATCGTTATGGGTGAGGAAGCGACGCTATTAACGTCTAACTCTCACTCTACTTCGGTATATGGGAACGCAAGAAATAGAATCTCAGTTCACTCGCTTCAGTTGCTCGCGGGCTTTCGTTTAAGATGGTCGTTTCGCCCGTTTTGTGAACGTCTGTCGATGTTTTTTTTCATGTTTTCAGCAATTAAATTTCAATTATTTTCATTTTTGAGCTTAAATTTAATTAATTTAAGCGATTGGCTATGAATATTCTTAATTTTCCGATATTAAATCGCTTATTTTTACATGTGGATTGAATATACAGCACCGGAACGCACGGATTTTTTTTTGCACAGGAAGGGAAAGGTTAATACCACCTAAAATATTTTTTTACGTTTATGGAGTGAGTGCTTCTGCTGCTCTGCTTTGACAAGAGTCATGTTTAAAGATTCTCTTCCTAAGTTAAACGGTTCAGCCCAATCTTTAATTGTGGAATATGACGGAGAATATTATCCGTACACAACATTTAATCGTCGTTAAATTTTTGACAGGTTTTCCTATCCTTTTGGAAAAAACTTAATAATTGCACGATATTCAATTTTGAATACTTTAGACTATAACGACGCAACACGTATTCTATCGGTTCTAGTTGGTATTCGAGTACTACTGAAGGAGAATATATCAAATATTAACCGTAAGCCCTCGGCCACACAGGTAGGAGCCTCGCTTGATGCTTAGAGCTATGTTGCGAGTTAGGTGACATATCATAGCGAACCAACGTACCACATACTATCGCAGTGGCCACACTGCACGCTTCGCGCCACGTTGCATGACGATTAGTCATCGAGTGAATCTCCTAGCGAACAGAAGTGTTAGTTAATTTACAAGATGGCGGAAGTTTTAATGACAGCTGTGTATAAAAAGGAGTCTTTGTGGAACCCATCGAGCAAATTATAAAAAAATGAGCCATTAATAAAATCACTTTGGAATGAAGTTGCACAGAAAGAAAATAAAGAAGTAAGTTGTAATGAAATTGGTTAGTTTTGAGAGTGACATCGTGTGTTGACTCAACCACTCCCAACTGTCAAATGAAATTGTGCGTAGCACTTTGGCGTGGACAGGCATGAAGTCACCTAGTATATGAGTCACGTAAAACCTAACTTAGCACCTAACGAAGCACTTTAATGTGGCCTCGGCCTTACATTGCCTGACCGTGCGCTTGACGTGATATATGTCCATATACGTTGTAACTTATCAGGCCAGAAACTTTTGGACCTAAGTGTTATAAATCAATCCAACAATCAATATTTGTGAAACTGTGTTTTAGTATAATAAACAAGAAAGGAGTGTCTAAACTCCGGTCTCGCTTGCGGATGGCTCACTGCATGGTGTCTAGTCAAATATTCATATTGTAGAATATCCCGGCTGCAAGTGTGTTCTGGATGACGAGACTTTAGATTCTGTTAAAATTCTGTTGATGTTTATCGCCTGCTTTTTATACATTTAATTTACTAAATGTTTTTATACATTTAATTTACTAAATGTTTTTATATATTTAATTAACTAAATGTTTTTATACATTTAATTTACTAAATGTTTTTATATATTTAATTAACTAAATGTTTTTATACATTTTATTTACTAAATGTTTTTATACATTTAATTTACTGCTTTTTATACATTTAATTTACTGCCTTTTATACATTTAATTTACTAAATGTTTTTATACATTTAATTTACTGCCTTTTATACATTTAATTTACTAAAGGTTTTATACATTTAATTTACTGCCTTTTATACATTTAATTTACGTAATGTTTTTTATATTTAATTTACTAAATAATTTACTAAACTTTTACCAAGTCTGAAGAATTTTTCCATTTATAGAACAGTAGTCAAACTTTTCAAGTTTATTAAGTTTAAGTTATAAATCTTCGAAAAAATGTTTCTGCCTCAGAAATTTCATCTATAATACATTTTTGACTTTACCAGTGATATCACGCACCCTTCTAATACGTGTGGATTCTCTATATACATTTTTAATACGAGTGCTATTTACAATTTAAATAGTATGACGAAATTTGATTTTGAAATAATACATTTGAAAATAAATTGAACCCTAATTTTTTCCCCTTTGATTCGAATCTTACTTCAGATGATGATAGTGATTGTCCCAGAAAAAAAACTTCCCGCATGGTCAACTTACAGCGATGACAGGCTTTCCTGTCGCGCACCTAGTCACTCCTCACTAGCGACACATCAGAGTTTAATTTCCTGCGGCCCTCAGCCCCTGGCGACCTCCGCCTTGCTCCTCTTTAAACTAGTGGCGCTGCCCAGTGAATCAATGAGGGTCTCGAATATAACTCATTTATTACAATATTACTTAAGACAAAAAAATAAAATATTTAAAATATAATAAACAAGACCACCAGGCCGCACTTAATAAAATTAAATGTATATAAAATAAAATAAAAATTAGTTTTCTTTGATATTCTGAGTTCATCGCCTGCCGTTCGTCTAAGCCGTAAACTACAATGGGTTCTTACCTGACAACAACTATTGAAAAATTAACAATATTAAGTCAATAATGATGGAAGTAAATCATACACTTTAATGCAAACCATCACGCTGTTTCCCTGCCGGGGTAGGCAGAGAGGAGAGACCCAAACTTCCAAAACTCGCCGCACATATTTCGCCTCTTCCACATCCAAACACCGTTTCTTATTTTTTACATTTCATTTTTTTTAATATCATTTGACACAACCAATTTTTTTTGGTTTTCTGCCACCATATGCCTTTCACTCACATTTGTACTGTTTATTTATTTTTATATAATTCTTCATTCATTTATTCCACGTGCCCTAACCACCTCACAGGGCTCTTCTTCATCTTTCTTAACACATTACTCTGACATTTACATTAATTCATAATCACTTAAAGTCGTATTCTGTCATACATTGTCACCCCATGATTTATTCTAAGTGCACGCATTTGTACAACTTAATTCGTCTTATTGTTATTTTTTCACGCACACGGTATTTTACGTCTTATAATCATATCGAAAAGTGACAGCTGTCAAATAACATTGAAAAAATAAAGATGTCCTAAAACATGATTTGAAGATAGAATTTCAACGTTTACTTAAATAAATTTTAAAACGATTAACTACCCTACCAATAATGATATTCATAAATTGAAAAATGCATCAATCAAAAATGCAATTTTTTTTTATTTACAAGATGTTCTGGAGCATCTTTATTTTTCTAATATGACAGCTGTCACTATTTGACACTGTGACCAACGTATAAACGACGAGAATTATTTATGATGATATTTCGACACTGTTTTAAAAAATATCTTGGTATTTTTTTGTATAACGATTGTATTTGTCACAGAAAGAGTGGATTGATTATACAGTGAATGTAAACTATTACAAATGAATCATTCACTAAAATAATCAGTGAATTTAAAATAATGTTTCTATGAAAACAATAAATTAATATTTTCGACTGATCGTAAGCTCTCTCTTGTCTTTGTTTTATTCTTTAGTAACAGGGGTTGGGAAAAGGAAATTTAAAATAACACAATATAAAATCTTTTGATTAGTACTAGTCAAAGAGTTATGCCATTTCGATAGTGAAGAACAACGTCAAGGGAGAAATCGAATAGGTGGAACTCTGCTTGAGCATAATCTTTTACTATCCATACTTCTAAGTGTACCTTTTCTCCTCAATTTTGCAGCCACACTTTATATTTCTGACGTATATACTCGCTTAGTCATTCTTTCTGTATTCATTCCATGCATTAATTCTTCGTGCCAGCTTTTTCATACATTGACACTTCACACATTTTTTATTAGTGTGCGTATCTCTAAAACTTTAATCTTACTTTTATCCTTCTTATGCCAAATCAGATGTTCGTTTACATACGTCAACGTAGGCACCACCTCACTATTATATGTGTATGTACTTTTAATAAAGTGCGGTGGTGTTGTGTTATATAGAGTGCTCCTTTTATCCTGTTTCCTGTAGCTACTCTTCATTCAATGCCCCTTTCAACTCACCCATCACACATAAACATACTGCTCAGATAACTGACCTTATCAAAATGCTCCAGTTTTTTTAGCTAACTCAAAGATCGTACACACTTTTTTCCTCACCTCATTCTATAACCATTGCCTTTGATTTCACAAAATTAATTTGTCAACATTTTATTCGTACTCAGTGCACGTAATTAATGTAAATTAAAATTAATTAAAAATATATTAATAAAAAAATTCGCAGTCACCACTGGTAGAAGGGTAGTCGTGTACTCCATTGTACAAAAAATGACTATTCTCGCGGGAGTGATGACGTGTCAGGGTGAATTTTGCGTTTCAGCTTATTATGTGGAAATGAGAGTCAAACTGAGTGGCGGCGCATAGTGTGAGCACTTAATGCTAGTCAAAATACTAAAATTCAGATATACTCGGTGGGGTTGAACTCCAATAAGTATGTCGTATGTGGTGAATTTATTCACAGTTAAAACCAGATTTATTTTATTATTTTTGATAGAAAATCAGGAAAAAAAGTTATTTTATTTTAATTTTAAAAGTCAATGATCTTTTTTTTTAAAAAACAACAACTATTATTCAACATTGATATATAAGCAGTATTATACAAGAAAAATAAAACAGTAAAAGACGAACCCTACACAATATCAAAGCAACACCATATAATTGATTTATCCCGGCAAGAACAACTTTACTTTTGTTAGTAGTCCATACAATGTCCATACCGATTTCCCAATCTGTGTATTTTCGAGTTTATTGTGATATATCTTCGACATTATTGCTGGTGTAAATTCTGTTGCGTACGAAAACAAGAATACTTTTTTTCATTATATCAAACTTATTCAAACAGTCATTTAAAAAAAGTTTAAATTATATTGTATAATTCATTAAGGGAAAATACCCTTTTCAATTTGAAATTGTATTGTATAATTCATTAAGGGAAAATACCCTTTTCAATTTGAAATTGTATTGTATAATTCATTAAGGGAAAATACCCTTTTCATTTTTTTTGTGTAGACGGAAGTAAAAGGTATCAACCGCCAAATTGCAGAGACAATGAGTATAATTTCTCTTATCAGTTGGGTTTTATGATTTCTTTTCACGCACCAGTTTATTGCAGATATCATGCGGGGGTTGGATGTGAATAGTGAACAACAAAAATTTTAGCCTTGTTTTTATGAAACCAAAAATCAGCACGCAGCGATTAATACAGAATGAAAAATCTCATTCTGAAAACTAATTTCATAAAATATCCATATATTCTATGGGCTGGATATTTTTGTTTCTTCTCTCATTCTGTATTTCAAATAAATGAAAATTTTCGACGATCTCCGTGGTCTAGTTGGTAAGACACTTGTGTCATCACCCGGAGGTTCCAGGTTTGATTTTCATTGGTACCCAGATTTTTGTAAAAAGGATTCCAGTCTGGTTTTTACTTAAGGCCTCTTAAACATCTTTTTTGTTGGTTGGAAGATATTGCCACATGGCAACAAGCCTACCAAGCTGTAATGTATACACGAAAGTCTAATACAATACAATAAAGACAATTGTGTATATGTACTCAATGTATTATATTTCATTGAAAAATTTGAACGTAAAACTCATTAAATGCTGCAAAAGTTGTACACCAGGAAGAATATCTAATTTGATAAAGTAGGAAAAAATATGAAATGAAATAGTTATGAATATATTGCATTATACTATTGTTTTTTACAGTACATCATGGCAGATTTACTGTTATGTGGCAATCTCCTTTAACCAACGACAAATATTTTTTTAAAGAGGCCTTAAGTGAGGCCAGATTTGAAAAATTTGTTCAAAAGAAATATATACATATATCAGTGAGAACTGAACCCGTAACCCTCAAGCTGGATGTAAGACGTCTTTTAACTCAATCAAGATATATGTAAATTAGAATTGGTTTTAGAAACATACTGGAATCTAGAATAAAAGCTCTACGCTTTAAGATATGATTTGGGCTCGTGGAACGAGTGAGTGAAGAACGGCTGACAAAATAAATCTACAGTGCAAACGTGAGCGGTTAAAAAAATCTGAGAAAATATGGTTGGACTAAGTAAGCTTAATGTTTAAAGAAGAAACAAATGTTATTATTACACTTTCGTTGAATACATATTACAGGCTTATAGCCATACGGCAATTTCTTCTAATTAAACAAAAGGGTATTAAATACCCTTATGTAAAAAACTAGACTAGGACTGTTGAGTTAAGTTTTCTATTAATTAGGTCATAGAGAACATTAATAGGCCAGTTATAATATCGTAACCCATCTAATTGAGTTCAGGATATCTACATGGTTGTTTATTCCCAAGTTGTTGATATATAGGGTGGCGCAATAAGAACTGAAATTTTAAATTTAAATAAAGTCCTGCAATAGCTGCATGATTAAAATATAGGTTATGTGGATGACGTATGTCTATTAAAAATATTATACGTTTGACAGCTGTAAAAATTAAAATTGTAGTTCTTGTTACGCCACCTTATGAAATAATACCTTCAGTCAATGGAAATCGATATCGTGACACTGTTTAATATTTTTTTGTATAATTTGAACGGTTTGGACTTTGAAAACACGTGATTTTAGCAGGATAGGGCTACTTGTCATACTGCTGATAAAACAATGGCTTTATCGCAGGAAATGTTCTCCGAGCGTGTAATTTTTCGTCGCGGAAATGTGAATTGGCCGCCACGATCGTATGATTTAATCCCTTTAGATA
This sequence comes from Odontocerum albicorne, assembly GCA_949825065.1. Classification (NCBI taxonomy): domain Eukaryota; kingdom Metazoa; phylum Arthropoda; class Insecta; order Trichoptera; family Odontoceridae; genus Odontocerum; species Odontocerum albicorne. The sequence continues at coordinate 49,755,871 of OX463838.1, read as the reverse complement.
TTTCTCTCTGAGGTTATGTTAAATCTCAAGAGTACGCCAAGAATAAAAAAAACCATCGTTGACCTTAAATCCAACATCACTCGTGTCATTGCAGATATACGTATTATCCATTTATGTGAATCCGTTATTGAAATTTTTGCTCAAAGAGTCGTCATCGGTAACGATATAATTTTTCACACTTAATTTTCATGTGCACTAATTACATTGGTATCAATAAACATGAGCATTTAAAAACAATTTTCTTTTTTACTTTTTCTTAATTAAAAATTGCAGTTCTTGTGGTGCCACCCTATAAATTATCTAGGGTTGTTATAGACGAAAATTGAAAGGAACCAATTGGTAAAGATGCTATTTAGAGAGTAAAGGTAACTGCTTCAAATCCTTTTTATGTTTTTCTTTAACAATTCCTATTCTGCTTGCTATTGTCTCTTTTTTTATATGGTGCTTTTTATCTCTGTATATCCCAATAAGGAAATGGCGTAATTGTACCTATGAATATATGCATAAATATAATCAACAGTAATTACTCTTAACTACATAGAAAATTCATTTTATTAATTATAATATATCCGGAATTTGGTAAACAAAGACAAGATTATTCTCAGTGAAACTTTCTCAAAGTTATACAAGAACTGTTCCAAACTATTTGAGAGCTGTATGATTAATTTCAGGAGGCGCTCTCCCTACAATCTTGCCGAACCAAAGGGTATCATCTACATTCAGGCGTGGATTGAACTCGAGACTTCATTACTTCTATTTCGATCGGTCCACACTAATTACTTTGTAGTGTATGTTATACTTTACTTTGTAGTGTATGTTATACTTTACTTTTGATACATTATATTACGCTTTAGCTTTACCGTTTTTAAAGATTATTTTCATAAATCAGTAAAGTAGGTGTAAGAAATTTAAGAAGATAAAAATGTGGCAAGACGAAATCAATTAAATTCTGAAAGAGGAAAAAAAGCCTTTATTATAGAAGGGTTTGAGTGACGAGATGTGTGAACGTGGCAGAACTAAAATGTGCATGGTAGAAGCAAAATATGGACATGATAATATATGATGGTGATGATGTATTATACTTCAAGTTATATAAAGTACAACCAATAGTTATATACAGTACGACAGGCGGTTTTGCTACCGTATGCCCAACTATTCTTATCAATCAAAAATATGTTAGAGAGACATTAAAGCATCCGAATGCAAATCATTTTCGATAGTAAATCATGCACCAACGGGAATTGAAACCGTAACTCTCGGGTTGGAAGATAAGTATCTTATTAACTAGGTCACGGAGGGAACTTTCATAGAGATGCTTAAAAAAAAGCTTTATGATTTCATATAGACAGGCATTATTGGGTTTGTAATTCAATATATATACGAGTATATTTTATTTCATTATTTTTCTCTTGTTTTATGCACCTTTTCCCCATCAAGCCAGGGTCCATTTCTCCGATGACACTAGACATGATCATGTATTGCGCTTTAACTATTTCACCTGATAGTGCTGGTTTTTATTTTCGAATATTGACTTTTTAATGCGAGAACTCCAGAAATTATTACCGTTTATGGAAGAAGGTGATTTTTTTTATATAATTATCAAAAACCGTAATTGTTCCAAAGCTTCAACTGGAAAAGTTCAAAATTTGTATTAGAAATATTCAAAATGTGTATTAGAAACGAAAATTATTTAGAAAAGTGTAACTTTTTTTCTAAAATATTTAGAAGAATCTATATAGCTTTATATAGATTATGTAGTAACTGATATTCAAGAGTTTTGTTTTATTTATTTAAAATATCTTTTGGATAATGGACGGGGGAAATTGAAATATTTACATATTAAAATTTTCTCTACTCAAAGTCTTCAAATCCGAAAAGGGATTTTTTCAAGTGATTCCTAAAGCTGCACAATTTATACCTAAACGCAATAATATACATCTAAGAAATAACCCGCTCTATTGGAACCTAACGAAAAAAGAGAACTCAGTCTAATTAAGACATCGTCGATGAGGTTATTGTCAAAGCTCTACGTGCGGTTATATTGCCAATACGTTCGATGGCGAACGATGAGTGACTTGCCTACACCGATTTTTAATCTAAAGTAACAATCAAAGTAGAAGAAGAAAGTGTTGTTTCATGCGAGTGTATAGGAACTTGCCATTTAATTAATAATAACATTCGTATACCATGGTCCACAAGGTGCGGCAAAATTTCTATCATTCAAGAATTAGAGATTACCAAAAGACTTTTGACAACATGCAAAAAAAGAATATTTTCGTACTTTGCTTATTGTTAGTAAGAAATATGAAATTCTGGAGATGCCGATGATCACGGAGACTGTTGAGGAAGACGAGCAAGAGGAATTTGTACAATTTGATGGATGGACCAAATAAACGAGTTACAAGTATTCACTTGAAGTATTGCATTTAATATGGCTCAAGATTGGGAGGGGTGGAGGCCAGTGTGCATTAAGTTTGAGACAAATCAGAAGACCACGACGTTCGACATTGAGCATGCGATGATGAAGAAAAAAGTTAATTAATATGGTGGACTTATTACCAAACGAGAATCTCTACCAACCAACCATACACAATTAAATAAAGGAAATTACATGGTCACACAAAAGCGTTGCATTTAACATGACCCAGGAAGGGAGGATTAAAAGCAGGTGATGCACTAAGTTTGAGACATAGAGGACCACGACAATCAGCATTAAGCACGCGAAGAAGAAGAAAGAAAGTACGAGTATATGGTGTGCTTATTGTCAAAAAACAACCTTTTCCTACCAACCAGACAAAAGTAAAAATACCTTTATGGCCTAGTTGAGACGCCTGTCTCATCAACTAGGCTATGGAGGACTATTTATTTATGTCTGTCCAACCCGAAGGTTGCGAGTTCGATTCCTGCTGGAAACTAGATTTTTTTTAAAGATTTCACTTGGATCTTATTATCTTTCAGATTGGTTGAAATATATTTTCACATAGCAATAATTGCACAAGGTTGTATTGTACACAAATAAAGTGTCATTCATGATTCGCTTTGGCGCTGTTACAGGTGGCGTACGTGATTTGTTGAATAATAGTGAGTTCAAGTCCTAAGTTAGAGCACCCTTAAGAAGGGTTGGCTCTTTAAACGGCGCTATATAAAATTGTCCTTTGAATTGAAATTGAATTAAATTACATAGTCGCAAAAATAATAAAAAACACGATCCTTGTAAACACAGCATTTAACATAGCTCAGGACTGTGAACAACGGAGACAGGTGATATACCAAGTTCCAGGTATAGCAGAGGTAGGCCATGACGCTTAGCAGTAGTCACGCGACGAAGAAGAAGAACAAATTAGAATTCTAATCGTATTCATAAGTCCGTATATATTCTTATATTTATACTGTTTTTCACGTTTAGAAGAGAGTTCAAATAAATAAATAAATTTGAAAAATAATAAATAAATGCATCTGAAAAGATTCACATTTTCGGCTTTAGGTAAAGCCAAACAAAGCTCCTCTGCCCAGTTCAGTATATCTTGCAGGTAAAATTTATCGTTCCTTTAACTTTGAAAACCTTTCTTTTTCTCTAAAACTTCACCTCTTTTCTTCTCTCAGAATTAAACGAAGAAGTGAGTTTATTGGCAAAAGCATCCGATACGAAAGAGTTTCAATTGAATTTTGGAACTTCAATTGTTAGCAGAATTAATGCTTGTATTTCGTGGCATTAATTCTGCTTGCAACTAAAACTGTATAAAAAAGTTAGTTTTAATTAAAAGAAACGTGGTTCTTTGCCTAGACACGAGTACTTAAACGATTTGACTTATATGTTTATCTCTTTTCCATTCTACTTTTTATTGCCTTATGCACAAAAATTTACCTTAAAAGTAACATACATACCATCACGTCATTTCCCTGTTAGGGTAGACAGAGAAGACAGATCGCCAAACATTTCTATCATATCATAATTTGTCACCTTCTCCATATCCATATATCTTCTCGTGTAACTTCTTCAGTTTCTCTTACTGCTTACCTTTTCTACTTTTAAGATTTCATTCGCTTAGTATATCCTCGATCACGACTACTATTATACTTAAATGATTAATTTACACATATAAATTTCATTACCCGTTCGTTTAACTAGTTCAAACCACCTCAAAGTGCTCTTTTTAACTGTAGATAATACATCTGGTTTTAGTTGCGCTCTTCCTAAATAATAATAATACTTATTCTGTCATACTATATATCAATCAACACATCACATATTCTTCATGGTGCATGCATTTTCACTGTATTTGCTCGACTCCTTTTATTGATTTAAATTTATTGTATCGCATTACCCTTTACTTGTACAAAATACAAAGTGACCATGCAATGAGGCAAATTCTTTCATTAAATCAGTAAGATGTTCAAGTCTTATTTTTTGGTACTATCAGGAACTGAACCCGAAACCCTCGAGTGGATGACAAACATCTTACAAACTTAAATTTAATTATACTGTGAGTGTATGAAACTTAATTTACCAAAGTAATAAAATGTTAACTTTTTAACGATAAACATTTTAAATAAAATAAAAATAGGAAAGTACGTCAACCTATAAATAGATCTTCATTTATCAAATGAATAAAATTATTAATAAATACTGTGTTTCACATTTTTGGTGATTTTTTTAATCAAATTTTAATGAAATATTTTTATATCCATTAATGTAACAGTAAATACAATATTTGAGCCAACAACAATAACGAGTTGTATACGAGTAATTCTCTTTTGGAAAGTATATTTTCACAAGCCGGAAAGGAGGAACAAGATATTGAAAGACGATGTGCAATATAAAATAAAGCCAATGAGACACTAGAAGGGGATCTATACGAGCCACCCAATATTTTACTGTTGCAAACGAAGGAGCAGACTCCCCCAGAGTAGAATCTAGCTCGGCTTTGATATTGGTTGGACTTAGACCTTTCAAATGAAAGTATTGTATCACATAACGATGACCAATTTTTTCCATGTTTACAAATTCATTGAGAGCGTTCACTATTGATGGCTGCCAAACAAATACTAAATAACGTAGCGTTTTAAAACTTGAAACTTAAGCTTTATAAGTTTACTACTTTCTACCATAGTAATTTTTTAAAGCAACAACTGCCATCTATACGTCAGGTCGGGTACTTCTGGGACCACCCTCGTAATATACTAACCAAAGCAATATCAGTCCCTGCTATAAATATGTTTCGCAACAGTGGATTATTGCCAACATTGATATATGGGAGTGAAGCGTGAAGATTAATGAAATAATCTAATAAAATGCGTGAAATAAAAAGAATATATGATGTATCGCTGTATGGCGGAATGAGAATGTAATATTAATGATAAATGTGAGATAAAAATAGATATCTTAAGTAGGGTAGAAAAAATCACGTTGAGGTGGTTTGTTTGCACATGTTGAACGGATGGGTAATGAAATACTGACAAAAAAATAGAATGGAAGCATAAATGAATGCCATGGTAGAGGACGACCGAGAAAGTTATGGTTGAACCAACTGTTTGAAATTTTGAAAAAAGTAAAGATTAGAAGTAAGAGTAATAGAAGGAACTGTATGAGAATATGTGTGAGTGTGAAGGAGGCGAATGAAGTATGCCGTGATAAGAACGTTAGCGCTCTGTCCTCTCTGACATCGCTAACAGGGAAATGGTGTGATGGCATCAACGTGTTTTCAAATGAAAACTCTTACTAGCTGCAACATTTAAAATGAGCTTCTTAGCTTGACTTGGCATAAAATTCTGGAATTTTCTTGAATGGGTCGTATGAAATATGATTTCTAGTTACAGTAAGATTTTTTTAAATATTTCAAATTCTCACAATGGTGTGTCTTAAAAACATTATTGTTAAACATATAAAGCGTTGTAACGTTTAATTTTCTGCAATGGGTCGTACAAAAATATGGTTTCTGATTACAGTAAGATTTATCAAAATATTTTAAATTGACATTGTAATTTGTTTTATCAAACACTGTTTATTCCACTTTTTGTAACGGTATAACCCTACCGGTTTCAAGGCTTTCCCCTCATCATCAGGGGAGCACAAACATGACTGAATTATATTCGAACTGGTACCGATATACACGCTTCTAACGGTTACATTTGGGCTGAGGACTGGGGGGGGAGGGAAGAAGGAGACAATCTCGGCGAGCAGCGGAGAAATTCTTGGGATGTATGTGTTTACCAGATGTTCATCCCGGTGCACTGACTTTGAAATTTCTAGGGCCTCTAATCTGTCCAATTTATTTCCGTTACCACTGATATGTAATAATTTGGCATCATTGATAGAAAATGCATTAGTGCATCGGGGTGAACACCTGGTAAACACGTACATATATCCCAAGAATCTCTCCGCTAATCGCCGAGATTGTCTCCGTCCTCCCTCCACCCCCAGTCCTCAGCCCGAATGTTAACCGCTAGAAACGTGTATATCGGTACCAGTTTGAACATAATTCAGTCTTGTTTGTGCTCCCCTGATGATGAGGTGAAAGCCTTGAAACAGGTAGGATTATACCGTTACAAAAAGTGGAATAAACAGTGTTTGATAAAACAAATTACAATGTCTTTAAACCTCCACAATGTTAATGCCTTAACTTTAAATAATATTTTAAATTGTAATAAAAATGCTATTTTTTTCTTGAATAAATCATTCTTACAATGATGAATTGCTTTAAAAAATAATTTTTAAACATATAAAGCCTTGTAACGTATAATTTTCTTGGTAAACATTATCAACGAAAAAACATTTGCGAGGCACCAAATCCATTGGAAATTATCTAACTTTATCTTTATTATCAATCGCAACTATATTTCTTTGAGAAACTTCCGCCTAAGTTATCGAAACACACAATAATCTTATCTTTTCCAACATATTATTTTTCAAGCCTGATTGGCCCGACTCATCTGACGTGAATTCCAATAACAACACTTATATTATAACAACTTCATTCATTATATTGTTGTTACTTTATCGAATTGTTTTTTTTGGAAGACTAAGGAGAGTATGATTGGACTAAGTTAATTACTTTTTTAAAGACACGTATGTAAAAAGTCAGAGAAATTAGTCGAGTTGTATTAAAATGTGTATGGATGTGGAAGAGGCATCAACTGTGTTGCGAATGAAAAGTCTAGCTATTTAGCTACTCTGCCTACACTGAAGAGTGAATGGTATGATAATTTGTAAATACGTATATACGTGTATTAACTTTTTAATAATTATTTTATGATGTTACATTTAATATATTAGTGGTATTTTCTAAGTTGTCTTTCATCTAGAAAAATTAAAATGTTCGAGTCGCTCCTTAATCACTGAAAAATCAAAGAAGACGTGTTCAAAACGTAAAATTCAATAACTGAATACATTATAACAGTGGTCTCCAAAGTGGGGTACGCGTACCCCAGAGGGTACGGGAGTCGATACTTGGGAGTACGCTAAGTGATAGAAAAAATAAGAAAAAATATTAAAAATGAACAAATACTAACTTACACAATCGTATTACACAATCACAAACATTTTAAATGATACAATCATAAACATCAAATAGACGAATAATTGACAGCGGCGACACTATCATGTACTCGTAGGAGAGGCAGACGGAAAATCTTTGTAAGTGTAGATATTGCGCGTTTTGCGTACTGTTGTCAGTTGGGCGGTAGCTCTGGGGTTCGCACTATAAATTTCTTTTGTCTGAGGGGTACGCGATTAAAAATGTTTGGAGACCACTGCATTATAATAATAGAGGTGGTCAGCCCACGACACATACTTTGAAGATGAGGAAAAGTGAGGTTTCTTGCAGAATAAACCTTTTTTATTCGGGTATCGTATCAGGTTAAATATAATTGAACCGTAAAAGTTTCACGGGCGGATATTTTGAAAAATTAATAATATAATATATTTAAATTTATAATAGCGTTATATAAATCATACGAAGAACATTCTTACGAAGAACTTAATATATTTATTTTTGGCAAAATGATATTAAAGAGTGAAGGAAAATTCGTAGATAAGATGTAGTGTACGGTCGTGTAATCAGTGTGCTGAAAATTTTAAAGAAAAAATCGCTGGTTCAAAACCCGCACTGGAATACTCCTCTTGAATAGTATTTGCACTGATTCCGCCTAAATTTTGGGGATTTAATAAAACCTATGACTTCGGTTATAAAAAAAAAGCATATACTCAAAATATGACGAAGACGTTTAAGTAAGCCATATAGAATTTATCGGTTGGCGAAAATATTTGGTTGGAATAATTTTTATATCTGCCCAAAGCGCATTTATAATGAATATCAAATCATATATTTGGTGGATAGGAGATTTGTCATTCCTTATTCATATCCTGTTGATAGTGTTTTCTCAGATAATGGAAGAGTTGCGAGAAATATCGAACTGCGTGTAGTGATATGAAACAAAGTCACTGGGCCTTTAAACATTTATACTCGAACCGGACAGTATTAAAATCTGCTAAGAATTTAGTGCTTATTATTTAAATATCAACTTTGATATTTAGGAGCAAATTTGGACGTAGAAAAATACTGAAAGGATCCGAATATGTGCCGTAGAAATGCATGGACTGAGAAGAATACACGGGGGACAATATATGACAGAATAAGGAATTAAGTGAGTAGGGATACCTGTGAACTTAAGGCTAGGATGAAACATGAAGTGTTGACTAAGGTGAAAAGAAAACATATATGGCTTGGGCATGTAGAACGAAGGAATGAAGAAAGAGTAACAAACAAATATGAAATGTAATTGCGAGTGAAACGCGTGGTAGAAGAAAAACAAATAAAGCACCGTTAGATCACGAGAATGGTATTTTGAAAAAAGGAAATGTTAAAGTCACAGAAATCGTAGGAGTTGTATGGGCGTAGAAGAAGCAAAGGATGTGTGATTTTTCCTCATTGGGACCAAATCTTATCTGAATTTCTCTGATATTTCTATCCGCACGAATATCAAGAGTGACACTCAGTGTGGTACATATGTGTGGACTGTGGGCTGCCTGTCTTGAGACGGTTCCATATCGTATTAATAACTGTGTATCAATATTGTAAATTTTTTAAATAATTTTGACTTGTGTACTGTCATTTGAATTATTTTATTGAGTCAATCTTTCTTTTCATTTGGTTTTATTGTAATTGTTTTAAATTGTTTATAGTTTTATATTTGTCTTTGGATTTGATGAAACATTCACAATTCATGTTTTGTATAAATGTTATTGTAAGGTACATTGCATCATTGATGAAATAAATGAATATCTTAAAGAAATAACCAGTAAAAAAGCAGACAGAGGAATGAACGGAAGGAGGTGACTGGAAAAATTTTAATCGAGGAAAGGTAAGTTTGAAGAACTGAAGAATATATATAACAAGACGTTTAGATGTCAAAAGGTCAAATGGCGTATGCGTGGGAAAAAATATGAATATCTGTCTTCCCTGTTTATTCCAAAAGCGATATTGTGTGATAAGTGTCGTGACAATACCTCAAATATTATTTGTCGTAGATGAAATCGAAGAATTTTGAGAAATATATACAAAATTTATCAGCAACTCCCGGCATCGCTTCCTTTCCTGTTTCATCGGTCCATTCTTCGTTATATTCGTATCTCCATACTCTGTGAGGTAGAATCTTCTTATTTGTAGTCTTCCTCTCTGGTGATTCGGATCACATCTGATAAGGACCGCCGCTAGGGATATTACCGCTTGTGAATTAAAACCCAGAATGTCGCCCACTTACACTTAAATAAGACATGGAAACACATTGTAATCGTACAATTATTATTTAGAATTTCAATATCGTATTTTTATATCACATTAAATGGCATTCGTATACAGCCTAAAATTGTTGTTAATTTATACAAATGATTTTTTTACTTCGATAATTTTTAAGAGTAAAGTTTACAATGTTTTTCGATAGTCATTCGAATTTATTACACAAAAAAAAGAACAATTTTCAAGGAACAACGGTGCATCAGTCTGGTTTAAAATACTTTCCAATATTATTTTCAGACTCAATTTTTGGAATAGCATGCAGCTATTGTTGCATTTTGTTCTACTCCATACCCTCTTAACATTTTCCATTCAAGGGTGGTTTTAGTTTTCGAAATATACAGTAAAAAAACTAGCGAACTTATTTAGTGTAATATTTGAGCAAAAATATTGGATGAGAGAAATGAGCGTGCGTATGTATTATCGCGTTAAAGAAGGGAGTCACCACTTTCCCAAAGATTAGGCCGTTTTCTCGTATGCAGAGCAAGATATGTTACATGAATAACAATTTATGAAAAGAAAAAACTGCTATTTGACTCAAATAAATTAAACTTATTTAAATTATTTCCTGTTCAAGTGCACGAAAAATAATGTTTGACCTATTGACGTATTATAAATAAAAGAAAACAAATGTTTGGTAATGGTTACCTTATTTATTAAATATAATATAATTTTTTTGTGAAATATGTTTTTTTTAAATACAACGAAATAATATTTTTTAGAAGTTAACACAAATAATAGATAAGATTGTGCAGCCCATCTTGCCATTTGCTACCTGTGCGCGTCAAATAAATTGAAACTATGGGACCGACGGCCATGCTCCTTATATTTCAAAAGGCATTTCATATTATTTTCATAACCTTCCATTTTGATTATGATTTTGTTGAATGGGGGTAGAAATGTAGTTACACCCTACCGAAGACTTCCAAACAATCAATATTGAGCACATATGCTATAAAACTATTCTGAAGACCCTTGCTTAGGATATCATACTGTGTAATAAAACAACAGATGCTTAAGTACTTTATCAACGAGGGTGGATCAAATATAAACAAGATTTTTGTGTTTTAATTTTTTATTTGCAGAAATAAAAATACTAAGTACACATAATTTTTACATAATCTCCTGCTTTAGAAATGCATTTTTTTCCAGCGGATTGGTAGTTTTTTTATCCCGTCATCGTAAAAAAGAAGTGGGTTGTATCAGCAGCCAATTGCACACAAACCCCTTTACTCCAACGTCGTCGTTGAATCGCTGGCTTCCCAGAGCTTTTTTCAGTGACCCAAAGAGATGAAAGTCGCAGGGTGATAGACCAAGGCTATAAGGAAGGTGTTCCAGCCGTGTCCAACGCTTATCCTCTAATTGTTTGCATGTTACAGCTGCAGTATGGGGCCTCATGTTACCACTTCTCGTATCGGTTGGTCACGTCTTTTGTCAAGTTTAACTTCACTCAAAAGCTCGCAGTGGTACGCCGCATTAATGGTGCGACGGTTGTGTAAAAAATCGATGTGCAAAATGCTGCGCCGGTTCCAAAAAAACTACTAGCTGGCAGTCGAGTTTTGACTTTCACAGGGGCTGCCTCATCTTTAACGACGCAACTTAAAAATGCGTTCTTTTCTTGTGCGAATCGCGCCCAGAGCCGTTCACAGACGTGCAAACGTGTCAACTTTTGTTCTACAGTCAAAAGACACGGGACCCATCGAGGAGACACGGCGTCCTAGGTCCTTTGCGATTGTGGATAAAGTGTTCCCATAACTTATTCTTATCTCAGAATAAACTTTGGAAACCGTCAAACGTCGGTCGCCTTCCAGAAGATCACGAATGGCCCTAATGTTCTGTTCGGTAATGCTCATCCGTGAGCGACGATCATGGCTCTCGATTTCGATCCCTTCACGACCTTTTATGAATTCCTTATGCCAGGTAAACTCAAGGGGCTTTGACAATGTTTGATTCTCGAACTGTGCCATCAATTTACGTTGAATTTCGGCAGATTTGGCGTCCTAACGAGCGAGAAACTTGATAATTATACGTTGCGCAATCGACGGGTGCATCTCTTTTTCAGACATCGTGTGCCGTACTAATGACAGAATCTGCCAAGGCCGGCCGACCACTCTCCCCACCCAACACTCTTCGAGGCGGCCGCGCGCTCCGTTTAAAATTACGCACTCTAAAATTATAAAGCGGAGTAGGGCCTGGAGTGTAAACCGCCCAGAGGCTGCTAATACATTCGCAAAGAAACTTCGTATGCAGCTAAACTACACAGGTGCTTTATCTATATTTAGATTAACACCATAGCTAAAATTTATTGTATTGTCCGCATCGCACTCCCAAGGTTCTTGATGACTCATGGATTATATTTTGTCAACGTTTTAACCAGAAATACGATTGCGTGTGGACGAAATAGAGGACATTTTGTCGAGTTTGATTGCTAGCGAGAGTAACGCACATTATCCACCCCTATCCTAGCTAAATAAACATCAATCTCTATATAGTCTTGTGAAATGATAACTATGTGATCCCGTCCTTTATATATCGTTTTCAATTTATTCTTTAGAGTTCAGTATTTTATATCTGTTTTTTCTAAACTTTTTTTGAAAGTTATAACATAAATTTCTTTATCGATATATAATATTTGAGTTTGAATTTATTAAGTGTTTTAATTTTCCAATAGCTTTGATTAAAATTGTGTAATGATTATACTCTCTTGGCAGTTTTATAATATTCTTATCCATTTGATTTTCCATTGGGATTATTCTACTGATGTGTGTTTTTTTATTATGTATGTTTTATAAATATTTTTTTAAACAATTAAATAAACAACGGCAATGTGAGTAGAACGCGTTTTAGAGGAAGGTAAATGAAAGAATGATTGGATCAAGCGAACGATATTTTGAAAGAAGGAAATGCAAAAAGTCAGATAAATCTTAGGAGCTGTATAGGTGTATGCATGTTGAAGAGACAAAATAAATGTGTCGCTATAGGAAATTCTGACGCTCTCTCTTCTCTGCCTACCCTGACAGGGAAACAGCGTGGTTAATAAACATACACATGTAAAGTGTTATATAAACATACATATATAAAGGCCATCTGTCTTCGACGAGTATAAATGTACGTCTTTTATGAATGGATAACATCCGTGTATGTATTGAGTGCTACAATATACGAGTATACTCGTATATACGTGTACATCCAACACACACAACTACTATTCAAGGTATATTGAGGACAGAGCACCAGTCTTTTCAATCATCGAGCTATAATGCTTTTGTGTTTTTAATCATCGAGCTATAATGTTTTTGTGTTCCAGCAAGTACAAAGTTTTGTGTTTCAGTAAGTACAAAGTTTTTACAGTTCCATCCTTAGATTTCAAAGGCAATCCTGTTACATAGAAAATTGGCTAAGATCGATTTAATGTAAGTTCATTGTGTCCAAATGTATACAATGCTAATTTATTAGTACTTTTAACTATAATTAAAGCGTAAAAAAGGCTGCATTAAAGTTCACGAGTAAACATTATTTAGATAAGAAATTTTCAATAGTCTGCGAATTGGAAATTTGGACTCGGAACGTAAGTTTATTTAAAAGCCTTACATCTTGATTACTATTATCCATTATTTTATTTCAATGATCAAAAGCGATCGTTCTTTGTAGAAATAAATACTTTATTATTTCCTTATACAAATATTTGTCAATTTGGTTATTACTAGTATCTGGTTTGAAAATCAGTGGATTTTATATAGTGACTGTATTTATTGACTGACTTTATCTCATATGATTTATTGACTGACTTTATTAAATACCATTGATTGACGAACTTTATTTCATACGATTTTTTTAGCTCTTTAGTTGGCAATAAAATAACTAAAAAATGACCTAACGAAAGACATCTATTCATCGTTTCGGATCTTTAATTTTCTTGTCATTGAAATATCTGTTTTGAAATGTTAAAACTGTGTGTTTGCTAAAGTACACCATTTTCCATATAATTATAACCACTATATTCACATACGTAATACACGGTGTCGCAAAAAAATGTATTCACACTTTAAAAGCTGGTAACTTGCTGATTTTTTTTGTTTTTGATTTAACCGTTAAGAAATAATGGCTGAAACCAGACTATGTTTTGAACAAATAAAGTTTATTTTGAAGTGCTACTGGATGTACGAAAACGCGGTAGTAGACTTTTTATTTTGGAGATTTCTCAAGAGTAAAGTTTATGCTAAAAACCTGAAATCATTGATGAATTACGAGTAGCCATTGAAAGATAATGTGCCCAAATACCAAATGAAATGATTCTCGATGTTTGTGATTCCATTGCTTTGCGTTGCCAGCAATGTCTGGGCCAGAATGGTCATTAGTTTGAAAACATGCGCTAAGTATTAAAATATACATTTATGTAGTTTATTGTGAACGTTGAAAGGGAACTGTATGCTAATAAATGCAGACTTTATGATCATTAAAATTGTGGACACATTTTTTGCGACACCCTGTACTTTATAAGATGGGTCTTATAGTGTTCATTAATCTCAAGGGATTGCCTATCATTAGTTTTTCCAATCTTACGAACCGTCAAAATATTATTGTGTTTACTTTATTGGCAGGAAAAAGGGTAAAAATGAACAAATAAATTATAGTGTAGCCTACTAGAGTATCTGAGACGGGGTCGTGTTGGCAATTTATCACCCTCTAGGCCGCTCTAGAGCCCTAGGCCTTGAGGGCAAAGCGAGTCTGCCTTGCGCCTCCTTCCTATCGTTTAGTTAGAGAAAAATGGCTACCTGAAAATTAGCCGTTACTATATTGGGCATCTGAAATGAAATATTTACTCCTTTTATTTAGGCAAACAATTGTGTTTGTGGAAATATGTAGCTTGATTTTATAAATAGTAATAATTAACTTGACACATATTTGTAAAAGAGACAAATAAATTATTTTTTAATTTGTATAATTAACGGTCGATTTACATTATTAAAATTTAAGGCTTTTAAGTAAATTTTATTCTGGATCCAAAATACAAAATTTCAGACCATTGAAACTTTCTTATCTTAACGCAATTTTTTAAATTTAAATTTATTTTTTCCATGCTGCCTTTCTCACGCTTTAATAATAGTTTATTTTATTACCAAATTAGCACTGCATACATTTAGACATAATATACTGCATCAAATTGATACCCGATTTTATAAAAAAGGTATTGCCTTGAATCCTCAGGTTGATTCTGTAAAAACTATGTACTTGCTGAAACATAACAGCATTACTGGACACTGATTGAAAATTCTAATGCTCTGCTCCCTCAGTATACCTTGATTGGAAATTTGTGTGATATTATGTATGTATTGCAACACTCAATACATACACGGATGTTATCCATCCATAAAATATACACATTTGCGCTCGTCGACGAAATATGGCCTTTGTGTCTGTGTATTCATTTGACACTTTATATGTATGTTTATTTATTTAACACTTACATGTGAAAATATCTAGTGAATTTATTGCTTTAAATCAACTTGGTTTACCCAGTTTTTCTTCGTAATTATAATTGTAATATATGATTGTGTGTTTAAATATCGTAAATGAAAATAATATTTGAGCAGAAGAAACAAAAAGTAAAACAAAAGAAAAATAGCGATGACAATGGAATCCGTATTGGAGTGAGGAATGTTTTTGAGATAAATAATGCTTCTTTATTTAAAAAAAAGTCAGGAAGATTGTTACAAAGTCGAGCCGAGTGAACCGCAAAAGATGATGTGTAGAATTATGTGTCATACGTTGGTATAAAAAAAGTCTTTTTGTCACTTAGTTGGAGGGACAGTCTATGCTCAGAAAAAAAATTGAATTTTTAACGCAGATACTAAGGACAGCTTAGATTGTTAAACACACCAAAGATGGTTGATAAAATATAAGGATTTCGTTGATGTCTTATTTTAAGCAATTGGATATTCGATAAAATTGGCTAGTTTTTAAGGTTAAAAATAAATCGGACACAAACATTTGTATAAGACGCAAAATATGAATATGGATTAATCAGTACGCCAAAAATATACAGAATACCTAGCTCAAATATGTTCTTGTTAAATATCCATTCGGTAAATTTATATTTTATGGTTAAATTAAATCTTACAAACCCTCAGTTAAGAATTGTCCTTTTTCTTAAATTGGCAATCCACCCCAACTAGGATGATTTGTGCCACCAAATTAAAGGCATTGTGCAGTTATATGATTCAATATAATAAAACCAATTTAAAAAAATGACGATTCTAGATAATTTAAAGTTTCAACTGATTAAGCTTCAAAAAAATATCAATTGATATATAAACGGAAAAGTTTCCTTGAAGAAAGAAAACACGCAACATTCATTGGACGCGGTAAATGTTCAGAAAAAAACGTATACATACCTTCAGTTAAGATTTATGATTTTATATTCTGTACTTTATTAAAATGCATGTAGCATGTTAGTGATAATAATGGTGATAAATTATAATATTTATTCTATAAAACATTTAAGACCCTCTCAGGCGCTACTATAGTTTGCCAGATGAGATTTGTTCTTCTCTGTTTGAATTTTCAAAGTAAATTATAAGTTATTAGATATTTGGATATTGACTTTGTTTTCTAACGCTACACGCCATTCGATATCCCTCTTAACTCTTCCATCATCTCAGAATATACTACCCAACTAAAACATATACACTCGAACTGGACTGTATCAAAATATGCTAAGATGATAATCCACAATAGTATTTTGGTGCCAACTTTGATGTACGGGAGTGAGAATTGGACGTGGAAAAAGACTGAGAGCAGCCGAATAAATGCTGTAGAGATGCGTGCATTGAGAAGAATACATGGAATGACAATGTGTGACAGAATATGGAATGAAGTGATAAGGGATGAATGTGAACTTAAGGCTGATGTGTTAAATAAGATGAATAAGAGTACGTTTTGATAGTTTGAGCTAACAGAACGAATAAATGAAGAAATACTAACAAAATATATTTACAGTGCAGATGTGAGTGGAAGACGTATGAAAAGAAGATGAAGGAAGGGATATATTTAGATCAAGTGAATGATATTCTGAAAGAAGGAAAAATAGAAAGTCAGAGAAATCGTAAAGAATGTATGAGTAAGTTTATGGATGTGGAGTAGATTAAGGATGTGTGTCGAGTTAGGAAAGTATGACACTCTTTATCTCTGCCTACCCCGTCAGGGAAATGGTGTGATGGTATGTACGTATGGTTTTTTGGGTATTCCTGAAGCTGTGTACAACAATCCGTTAGGTTTAATCTATTTCTTGATTAGTTTTGTCGAGAACAGTGTACTTTTCGTCATTTTAATGTGTTTATTTGATTAAAACAATAGTCATTTTAACAGATATTTTTTTTGGTAAACGTTCGTTTTCTCGAGTAATATTTCAATTGGATTGAGCTTGAATTTGTGCGCCTCAAACTGTGAAGATATATACTCGTAGGTAACGTGTACAGCTTTAGGAAGGACTTGGAGGCAACCTTTTTTGGGATGTCCAAAATTTATGATTATATATGAATACTGCATACATACTCGTACAGTAAACTTCATCTAAAGCCAAATGTGTTACTATCTCATTTTTGAAGACCTTCAGAGTTAATTTGCAGTCGTTTTCCCTTGGTAAATTTTCTGCGGTTTTTTTACCAAATATGTTATTTTTAAACATATGCATATCCGAAGAAATTTCTAATCTAATCTAATGACTACATCCATTTGATCATTCTATTTTTGTTGTAATATTTTTGATCTGCCAAAAATTGTGGATTCAAATCTCGAGTAACGACGCCATTGAGAAGAGTCTGGTTTCTAAATGACCTTATATAAGTTGTCCTTTTGTCATTTTACGAAATATTAAATTAAATTATCACAGTATTATTTGTTGCCTTTGAGAACCCATGCTCCGTTCCTCTCGAAATATGTAATAAGTGAAATTTTGTATTGGACCTATGTCAAACTAAACGGATCCATTTTCTAATTTCGAAGTTGGCGTTGTGTATCGTTGTTTTTGTATTTCATACATTTTATTCCTTTTAAATCCCGTAAAATAACACGGGAATGGAAAGAAACCCAAACAAAATATGTAAAGGGGTCCCGGGGGTGCCATTATGGTTCTCGCAGGACGCGCCAAGCTTATGTAGTTAAGGCTTGAATTAATTCTCACGAAAAGACTTTTGTAACCGTTCCAAAAAAATCTGTAGTGTCCTGGGCGTCATTTCTTTCGTGATATCACTTCATCTTAAGAGTGTTATATGAATGTTTATATAAATGTTGAGAAACTCAAACAAAGATTTTTTTAAATATCAGATGAGCATATATATTTTGTGTATTTTCTACAATTCCCTCCGATAATCAATTTAGTGAATGAATGAATGCCCAGTACCCGTGATGAGTACAATTTAGTGAATGAATGAATGCCCAGTACCCGTGATGAGTACAATTTAGTGAATGAATGAATGCCCAGTACCCGTGATGAGTACAATTT
The DNA here is from genome assembly GCA_949825065.1 of Odontocerum albicorne. NCBI lineage: Eukaryota > Metazoa > Arthropoda > Insecta > Trichoptera > Odontoceridae > Odontocerum > Odontocerum albicorne. Next base: position 49,737,577 of record OX463838.1, on the reverse strand, counting down.
AGTGAATGAATGAATGCCCAGTACCCGTGATGAGTACAATTTAGTGAATGAAAGAATGCCCAGTACTCGTGATGAGTACAATTTAGTGAATGAATGAATGCCCAGTACCCGTGATGAGTACAATTATAGACACAATACAAAGCAGGAGATATTCGTTGTCGTTATACCGACTGCGTATACATAAGTATAACACTTTCGATGCAATTTGGGCTCCGATTCTGCGGTGGTTATTCTATGGCACAAGATAACTCAGGCAATAAGGTCATCGATAAAACTTGAGCTACCTTGGAAAGGATTATTTCATCTTCCTTATATTTGGAAACATGTTGGTTTCCAGCTACAGTTATACTGTAGATACTCGGTCGTCAGGGCCTCGTCAGTTCACTAGCAGATGCATCGCGTGCAGGCGAGGTTGACTTTTGAGATTTTAATAGGTTGTAATAGCATTACACCCGATAATTGATTGGTTTAATTACGTAAAAAAAATTAGCTGCTATATAATTAATTGGCAAAATCTGTAAAAGGATAACGCATTCGAGGAAATGTACTGCACTCAGATGTTTTGGGTCACAGAGTGTAAATCTCAAACAAATCACGTAATCTTAAACAACATTTTGTACAGGCTGGCTCTGTATTATGAAATTAACTTCTTTAGGAGCGTAGGATGGCTGGGGATATGCATACCCTCTTTTTAAGAGATGTTATATGACAACAAAAAAGGCCTTGGAGGGATTCTAATTACTAACTGGCGATTAAATAAGTAATAAATGTAAATGTCAATGGAAGTTATAATTTGGCGTAATATTTCCTCAATTATTTCAAAATAGGTGAAATAAAGTAAGAATTAAACGTATTTATCTAAGTATTTATCTAATTAAACGTATTTAACGAAGTAGTGCTAAGAGAAAAACTTTTCGAGTCATAACAGTTTCTACGTTTGATTTCCGTTTTTTCGATACCTCTTTGATAAATCTTTACAAATATGATGTATAAAAAAACAATTTAAAACGCTTAAGGGCAAATCTAGTGATTAATTTAATTGTATGGTACTCTTCAGATTATCAGCACTAGTGATGTGAATTTGTTGAAGAGCGTACACATGAGATTTTACTGTCTTTATTCTCATTAATCGAATCTTCGGATTCAGAACCACTTGAATACGACTGATCGTGTTTTATTAACCGTATTAGTAACATTACAGCGTCGACGGTTACAATAATCAGTTTTTAGCAATAAATGTTAAATCAATCTGGATTTTTTTGGTACCATTGGTAATTAAATACGAAACTTTCATTTGGAAAATTAAGATTCTATTGATAAAGACCGGATATTCCTCGCGTTCAAGGTGTATTATCAATCAGTCATCATATGTGTAAATTAGTTTATCCTGTGTAATGTCTATTACAGTTCAACAAACGCACTCATGACCGATTAAAGCCCAAGTCCTAATGACAAGAAGATTGTCTGATTCACTCTGTTGATGCTTTTCATTGGGCAGAGTTTTATAGGACTTTTTATCGCTACATTGCGCTTTTAGCAATGCAAAGGAGTTAATAAACAACTCAGTTTGATACCACCACCACTCAAGCTGTTGTTGCGGACAAATTAAGCCCCCATCCAGCGCGACCTACCTTAGAAGAGCTTAATCTTTATTTTTTTTATGAGCGCGACATCACTTAGGCAGAAAGAAGAAACTGCCTAAAGGAATTCTCCCTCCGGCGGCAACACACCTGAGGGAGAAAACACTTTAGGTCAGTCGTTATCGAAGAAGGAAAATTACCCGTGTGTACTACACTCGGACAAAAGGACTACCAAATCTCTCTTTGGTCATGGAAGCGTTGATGGCAAACGTTTTAGCCTCAATCTTGTTCCTTCACCTGTAGGTATTTTTGTCAGCTACTTGAATTGATCCACATATCAGGCTTTGTGACATTACGATGATAATCAAGTCAGCAATTAATAAACAACAACAAAATCCGATTAAATAAGTAGTTTAAGTAAAGTAGTCCGAATATGAGTCCGTCGGGAAAACCGGGTTGCCCACTTGTATATCAAGAATTCAAACCGTTAGAGAACAGACGCCGGACGATGTTAAAAAAATGTTTAAAATTGGTTTACTTTATAACAAAGTATGATACATTTGTAAGCATTATCAAGAATTGAATCTTAACGCATTAGACCGAAGTCAAACGTTTACTACTTACTAAGCACAGTAGCGTTAATCATCAAATAATAACAGGCTTATAAATAATTATGGGTCATTTTGATGAAAAATAAATCTTGAACGATTATTGAATGTTTTAAAAATACGTAACATATACTCGTATGCTACGTTAATGTTTAAAGTAAACTCAATTCACCAATTATACATTTTTTACATCAACTTAAAGTAATGACTGATTGTATATAAATAATTATATTAAAATATTAATTTCGTGTTTTTCTACAATTTAACTAAAATATTAAATTATAATTTATAAACAAACATATGCCATAACACCGTTTCCACGACGGTTTTGGCAGATGAGAGAGAGTGGCAAACTTTCATATCACGACAAATACCTTTTGCTTATTCTTCATTCATGGACTTTTTTTTCTTTGAAAATATAGCTCACTTGATCTAACCTTTCTTCATCTACTTCACCTTGCACTCATATTTGAAGTGTATATTTATTTTGTTAATTTATAAAAGAAACTAGTAATTGTGATTTTTTTTAGTGACCTTTACCAACGATAGAATATCCGAGGTATTGGTTAAGCTTTTGGTAAGAACGTCGAACGCGTTGATCCATCAGTAAAAAGTTTTGATCTCTCAATCACTTAATTAAGTGGCGAGAATAAAATAACTGGGTGATAAGACTAAGATTTATATTATGATATCTCGTGACCGAATATGATAATCAGTCATTTAATGGATGGAATACGTCTGTGCGTGCACAGTCTTAACAAATCAAAGCCAAAGTTTCTATGGTAAGAATATTTAACTTGCAAGACGATCGACAGGTTTAATCCGCTGTAGCCTTTTGTTAGGTTGAGTTTTGTGAAGTGTTTTTTTTTATTGTTTAAAAAACCAGCCCGGTAGTGAATCTGTCAGGAACCGAGTCTAAGGTGCCAGTTTGCTAAGCTTCACAGCCGACAGACCATGGCTATAGACGAATCAATAGAGATACCTTAGATATCGAGTTGGGAATTTTGACAGTACAAAAACGTCATTTCAGAATCCTTACTAAGAAAATTAACGAAGTCGGAGTTGTATTGGCAAATAAGAATATATATCAGAATGATATACCATATAATTCTCAATTGGAATAATTCCAGTAGGAAGGTTGAATAGATGTCGACGGCTGTGTTCTAATGGTTAGTATTCCCTATAAGCAAGCGGGCTTTCAGTTTCGATTCCTGACGGATTCAATTCTATATTTGTTTTACTCTTAGATCATTTTACTAAATTCGTGTTTTTCGTAGCTTATATGCTGTATGTTATATAATATTTTTTCATAGTGCTATTAAGCACTGCAAAAATAGTGCTACTTATAAAACTGCCTAACAAAAAACTATAGCAGATTAAACTTTCTGATTGTCTTTTTAAAGTTTTAATATTTTTACCAACGAAACTCTGAGTTTAATCTGTCAATAATTTGTATTTTCTTAAGTGCACACAATAAATCAATACGTGCACATGCGTCTTCCATCCGCAGGATAGCTGACAATCATATGTTACTCAATCAGGAAGGATAGCCTATCGAACGAGACAAGCGGAGAAACATGTGTTAGCAAATGTTTTACTGGGATAGGGCCGATGTAAAAGCTGGTGGTGTCTGTTATTTTGGACGTTTTAATCCCAACCCGAAAAAAGAAGGGGTCAACTGGATGTAACGGAATAGGACAAGGATCTAAAATAGGCCTCAATCGTGATAGATATTAATGGTTTAAAATTTATTGTCAAAATGTGTCATATATTTTTTCTAACTGCTAATAGAGATGACTTTTCCCAACCTAATTGGTAATACGCTTATTTTCCAGCCTGGGGGTTTTGGGTTTGATTCCCAATCGTACTCGATTTTTTTAGAAGGGTTCTAGTATGGTTTTTACTTAAGGTTTCTATAAAATTCTTCCGTCCGGTTAGAAGAGATTGTCACATGACGATACGCCCGTGAGATTTTATTATATACAATGAAAGTGTTACACAACACATTGAAATGAACCAGCATAGCAAATGACTAATCCTGAGAAAGTGGTTGCTAATACTCCATTTCGAAGTAAGCGGAAAATATAGATTTCGATACATATCAATCTACGCTTGTAGCCGTTCCGTCTTCCGCATCTATACATTTCCTTATACATGCCCATCTGTTTAACATAGCCCTTACATATTCTTCTTACGCTTCAAAGCTCCACCAAATAAATTCAGATAGATCAAAATTAAAATGTCAATTATTCATAAAATATTCACAGTGTACCAGATAATGGAAATGTTAAAACAAGACTGGTATTTTTATGATAAAACTATAATTCTATAACAACAAAAAATCATAGTTTTTTTAGCAGCCACTGCTTCCAATTATCAGTAATAATTAATATTATGTTATACAAACATGTTATTTATCCATATTGGGGTAACTCATCCTTTACCTATCCATAAACTACCTATCCATATTGGGGTAACTCATCCTTTGAATATGGTCAGACTATCTCAAGATTCTCGTTTTAATACTACTGATAACATCCGTATCTAAATAACTGTTGTCTTTAACCCAGTCTTTATTCTATTACATAATGTGATACTAAACATGCTCTTCAAGGCTTAGATTTCTACCGCATTAATTCTACTCTTATCACTAATTTAAGTTACCAATGCTTTGCATCCATACATCAAGGTAGATTTCATCACAATTGTGTGCTCAATATTTTTTTTAATTATGCGATTAATTTACTTACAAAAACAGTAGTAAAATCACCGTTGACCTTGTTTCCCACAGCAATACACAATCGATATCTTTATATTGTTTACCATCTCTCGAAATTATGCTTTTCGGTTAGCAAATTCCTCAAATCTTTATTGTTCTCCCATAAATTACAAATACTCTTTGCATTTTAATTTTAATGCCTGAGAAAAATATTTGAATTATCAAAAATCTATTTTACTGAGAAAAATGACAAAAAATAACCATTTTTACTCTTAATTTTCAAGTATAAAAATCTATCTTTGCCGAGAAAGATGACCGTAAATTAAATATACTCTTTTGATTTTAAATTTAATGCTTAAAAAATATTTGACTGATGAAATATAAAAAATCTATTTTCATAAAAATATAACAATAAATTACAAATACTCTTAATATACCCGACAAAAATACAAGACTAATCCAAAAGAAGAAGAAAATGTTGCTCAAATATATGCAGGATAAAAATGTATACATAGTTTTGAAAATTTATACTTCGAACTAAATGTTACAAATTCCAAAAACGAATAATTCACAGCCAGTGAAAATTTTTCTAATAAAATCGACAGTTAATAAAATTTAATTCACGCGTCAATGATCCATAAAGCATTCCGCGAATACTAAGGATGCATCACGGTGCCCTAATTTTGCCATGCCAAAAGTATTTTCAATTCAAATATCGAACAGCTGCAACGCCCCTTTGCACTATGCACCAACCTCCCCCTCCTTCCCCCACCCTCAAACCCCTACTGCTCTGGGCTTCCCTTTCCCGGGGAAAATTTAGCTTCCTTTTCCCCCGCGGCACCACAGTTGCTGTGGTCTACAACCAAATCGGTTGCTACATTTCGAGGAATTGAATTTATACAACAGTGTAAAAATGTATTTTGGTTTTCTTATATTTTTTCATGAAGCCACATAAATTGATAACTCGTTGGCTCCGAGCCCTATTACTTGTTTATAAATGCACTCCAATTAAGATACATCTTTCGTAGTAAATGTGATTTTGTAGAAAGAAAATATAATATAATATTAACAAAAAATATTCAGGACACCGTTATAATTTCATGAGGTTAGATTTTTTACCTGTTTAAAATGTTTATTATTTTAGGTAATAAATAGATTTTTTTAAACAATCTTTATTAGAAGTTATTTTTTTTTAAAAGGTCACTTCCTTTTTACCAGACACTTCTTTACTGCGCACTTATAAATGAATGCATTACGAGGACTTGAACTTACACAATGGTGTTAAATATATTTTTATTTACTAATAATTCTTATCAAGTCATTTAAAATCAATGTAGTTAGTAATGCTAGTGTCCCATTACTTAATTTCAATTGAGATACGTTTTACTTTGATTAAGATACGTTTCTTGCATTTACTGCTATAAAAAATCATAATTTATTTCATGGATCTATTGCATTTATTTTTTCTGTAACTATCTTATTATATTATGAAAATAATTTACAAAATATGGCTGAGAAATATTTATGAGTTAATTAATTTTTAAGTCAAGCTTTTTACTTGTGACAAAATCATCGGTACGGTCTGATAACGAGCAAAAGGCAACATTTTAAGGAATTTAATTTGTACAACAGAGTAAAAATGTATTTTTGTTGTTCGGATAAGTTGTATGTAGCAATGTTAATTGAACGTTACTCGTTGGTTGTGTCTCGTTACTCAATAAATATAAGAGCCCTGTACAAAAAGATTGTTCAGAAAAAAATGTGAATAAAAATATTTTTAGGGTATCGAAAAAAAAAATTTGATTCTCGTATTAGTGTTTGCTTGTTAAAAATATACTATGATAAATTTGTAGTATTAAGTTGAATATCAAAAATAATCTTACATGATTGTTAATTTTATTTTTCATTTGTAGACATGTTAATGACGTCTGTCTCCTTCTTGGAAAGACGCCTATCTACTAACACGAGAGTTTTAGTTCGGTTCTCGCGTGATCCCAATTTGTTTTTAAAAAAGGATTCCAGTCTGGTTTTTACTTAAGTCCTCTTTAACTTCTTTCTGGTTAGTTGGAAATATTACCAAATTACAATAAGCCCTTAGTTTATATTGTATACAATGAAAGTGTAATACAATACCATACATATTTCTAGTACTCTGAAAATATGGGATTTTTTTATATGACTATAAATAGCATTTGTAGGTTTTTTGTACAATAAACTTGTTTACATTTTTCATTGGAGTGCCATGTGTGACATTTACATACTTTGTTTGCTTCATAAAATGCATTATACTCGTATATATATGTGTATGTCAAAAACGAGTTTTTTAACATCGAAATATTTATTAATTCATTTGTTTGACACTCGTTAAATCCGAACTGGCGTTGTGAACATAATTAAGAGTGTGACCAGGCGATAACATTGTCTATTAATTGTGCCTCCAGCTTATAGAATCACTGGAGTAAGCACATAACTCGCAGTTCGTTACCGCATATGTTGGCAATAAATACTAGCGAATGTGAAAATGCAAGAATACTAGCATATGTCTAGTGCACGCGAGTTTTTTTTCCTTGACAACCTTTTTTTACCAGACTGGTATCTATTTTTTTTTAAGATCATGGGGAATTGAACCCGAAACCCACGAGTGGAAGACCAGCGTCCTACCACCTAAGACACGGAGGTAGTCGAAATGTTGTCAACGGTTCAAAGAAAAAATGCATAGGATATATTCTATTTAAAAGTAAAAAAGATATGAGAAATTTATCTTAAATTAATAATTTATCAATGATATATATTTTGTAAAAAAGAAACGTATAATGATATTGATGGAAATGTTAAAATACAAGTATATATGACAATTAACAAATCATTATAAAAAACTTTTGGTAGTAAAAGTTTTAAATTGTTTATCGTTGAAGCTGAAATAAATGTGTATTTCATATGTATTGTAATAAAGAAAGAATAAATGTATTAATTTATTAAAATAAAATAAAAAAGTAATGTCATGTTTTCGAATTCCATTATTTTTTCTCGCGCAAAATTTACTATAGTAGCCCCCCTAGCGGGAAACTGACAAACTGCACTAGGCGATCGCTTTTCAAATTTGACTCCAACTTTTCTGCCCGAGCTTGCGCACCCCACGGGGGCTTTCCGTCCGCGGCCCTACTAGCTTCAGACGTTTTAGTACTACGACCGCTCGCCTATACATGTCTGGACGGAGTGTGTACCGCTCACCTTTTGTTATGTGCCACGCCCTACCAGCGAATGTCAGTCTATGACCGCGTACTGTGTCAGGGAATTGGAGGCTATATGCTGGTTATGGGGCGGTTGCTCTTGATTTTTATACCCTTAACTAGGTCACGCCGCGTTAATGAAAACATACGAGTATTTGACAGGTGATTTAAGTAACTATTGTAGATAATAAAAATTAAAATGCAAAAAATTTTGCACGAAAAGAAATCTTTTCCATAAGTATTTTCTTATTATTTAATATTTGTTTTTTTTTTTAATATAAACAAATAATGGGTAATATTCTCTCTGATAAAATAAGAGTAAAAAGAGATATTGAACGATGTGTTGGGATACGAAACAATGTCAATGGTGCTCTAAAATATGATATACGAGTATGTATATTCGACAGGCGAGTTTTAAAATCTGGTAAGATGATAGTTTAAAAAAGTATTTTGGTGCTAATTTAGTTTTTTTTTTTCGATATACCATCATACTATGTTCCTTTAAAGGTAGTTGAGAGGGTCTAAAGTTATTCCTTTCTGTACAGGAACAAATAACCAGACCTGAAATTGTTTAAAAAATAAAATATTTTCTTTTCAACTAATATTAATATTAAACTAATGTAAAACACCGATTCTTGAAATTTTTGGCATTAGTTGTAGAAAAATGATGATGATAGGTAATCCCTCATGGTCGAGTATGATTATTAGCATTGTTCGAATGGAATATGTATCTGCGTGTATTGGTTTATTGTGTGCAAACTGTAGCAAATCAACAAGCACGCAGTCTTGATAGATCAAAACTAAAAATCCAATTTAAGGAGATCAAAGTTCCAAAATGATTGGCAGGTTAAATATGCTGCAGCCTTTTTGCATAAAGTTTTGTTTCACAAAGCGCTATTTACTTAAAATCACTATAATAATTGGTGGTAAGTAGCATACAAACAACAGAAAAATATAAATTCAGGTATAAAACGGTCTAAGAGTAAAATCAGTCTGGAAGTGAGTACGCCAGTAATAGAACCTGAGACGCTCTCTTGCTTAGCGTTAATGCTAACTGTTAGACAACATCATCAAGGATCATTCTGTCTCTCAACTATGGCATAGAATTCTAGATAGATATGCATATTTTCGGTCATTTCAGGTAGCTTTCTCGGCTGCATTACTATTGTGTTGTTTTATACTTGCGTTGTATTTACTACAACCTAGCAGATTTATTACCATGCGAATATCTCTTCTCACCAACCAAAAATATGATAAAGATGCTTTAAGTAAAAACCATTTTAAAAACAAATTTTCTTCAAACTGGAATCGAGCTTGTACAGTCTGTTTGACAAGAGCATGTACGGCTACATTTTTTCCTGAAAATCATTTGAGGGTAGATTTAAACGCGAGCAGATAGCAGGACTCTTCCCCCAAGATGCTTTGTATAGAAAAACTTGTCGTTTGACCTTGGTTACACAAGAACATATTTCGTATTGTTGTCGTTCGACCTTGGTTACACAAGAACATATTTCACCAAGAGTGCCGCGTACGCATCAAGTTACGAAGCCGTGTTTCTGTGCACACATCCTAAAGGACCAAAAATGTCGTACGGAGCCGCTGCTAAATATGATACATCAAAAAAGTCGAAGACATTTGTAAGTAAGTGGGTAAAATGCTATTCAGACGTAAAAAACGTCGATGACCTACCAGATCATGGCATTGCATTGAAATTTCGAAGCACGGTGAAGAAACCACTGCTGTCCAAAAAACAAGTCGATAAAAGACTCACTTGGGCGAAAGAAAATTTGGACCGCGATTGGGACAAAGTATTTTTTTCGGACGAAGCTTCTTTTTGGGCACGTTTTTTCATTAACCATACCTAGTGTACCCGCACCAATAGACTCATCCAGCAGACCGTTAAACACCCGGTAAAAGTCCACGTCTGGGGCTGTTTCTCAAACCATTGATTTGGCACTTTGCAAATCTTCACAAATAATTTGAATGCTGCCAAAATGGTTAAAATATATCAGAGGGCTTTATTACCATCTGCCCAAAGGTAGTTTATAAGAAAAAATGAAAATTGGCTACTACAAGAGGACAATGACCCAAAACATCGGAGTCGTCTTTGTACTGCGTGGAAACAGGAAAATGATGTTGACGTAATGAATTGGATTTCGCAGTCACCAGATGCAAATCGCATAGAAAATGTTTCGGCACTCATGAAGTTCAAGCTCCAAGGGAAAAAGATCGGGAACATTAAACATTTATTTCGACAGATTCGACTCGTATATGGAAGTCATTGCTCTTAGATTATACTATAAAATTAGTAGGAAGTATACCTCGGAAATGCCGGGCAATTATTACTAGTGAAGGCAACTGAACAATTTATTAATAACAAGCTGTACTCAGCCACGTGTTGCTGTGGCTCAGTCTGGTTAAATGGAAAAGAAAGAAAAGAGAAAGCACACGTTTCTAATATGTTTAATTTCACATTGCTTGTGGGTAGACAATATTTTTGACGTCTTTCAGCCACTCTCAGCCTGTCGCGTTTTGAGAACGAAGCAGATCTAAATCTGCAGAGCGCGATCGCCGTGCTCGCAATTCTGGCTGCACGTAACTCTGCTACTTCCTCGGCACGTATTTGAGCCATTATTTGTCTGTTTCGCTCGTTCGCTTACACGACATAACCTGTAAATGAGCAATGTTTAGTATTGCGTGATCAATTCCAATGCATTTCACGATATAATTTGAATTCAAATGAAAATCAATCGACACATCACAAATCCACCGCCAATTGCATTGAAAAATAAGAAAAACAGTTAAAAAACGAAATGAAAGAATCCGAAACGTCAAAAATGCTATGTGACATAACCTCTCAATGATAAATGTTTAGTTTGCGTCTGCAGCAAGCAGAGGGCGCTCCCATTATTTCGTCTGTTTTATATACTTTTTTATATACAACTGTATATACTCGTATAAATATAAAAAAAAATAAACATGCTTGTATTCAAATGCAACCTTTTGTCAAAATTTCAAAGCAATCTTTTGTCAGATTTTCAATATACGAACATTTACATTTTTATTTATATAGATAGATCACAGTTTATACCATGTAGTATGTGTGTATTTTTAATGCCTTATCCCAAAGAGTTTTTCGGGTTTCGCCGTACACGTTCTGGTCAAACAGAGTGTGTAACACATGAGTTATTATAGAAGGCTTACTAACTGAGCCACGGAAGTCGAATACTATGGTGAGAAGTAATTTAGGTATTTATTTCAGGCTGTTAGCTTTTGATATTTGGGAGGTTAAAGTGTACTTTGGTAAACCACTTTTGAGGTATAGGATTTTGTTACCTTCTCAATTTTAATAGATTGTGTTACCTTCTCAATATTAAGAATATATAATTTATTTAACACTTCATTGTATAAAAATCTGGCGAGCTTATTGCCACGTAGTAATCTATTCCGACCAACCCGAGAGGAGTAAATAAAGGAAATAACAAAATTGTTCTAAATTTGTATACAATTCATGAACAATATACATATCAATAATAAAAGTGAGATATTATGGATCGAAGGAAAAGCGAAGAATGCTGGATAAAAAAAAGTCGGGAATGAAACAAGTCATACTCGTATTACTGACTTAAAATTGAGAATCACGTTGAAAAACGTGCCAATAATGGAGCGAATCCAACATAAGTTGGTAACTGGATCCAGAGTTTCACTGCATGTCCAGTTAACGACGAAGTAAAAGAAAAAGAGCAGCTACACCCATTAGATACAACTAAAAATTATGCTTAATACATTCGGTTAAAAGTAATATCCAAGGTTTTTGGTTCCAGTCGGTAAACTTCATTGTTATCTCCATAATAAATATCCTGCTGTCAGATTAAAATTGGTTATCTAGCTGGGTGGTTGATTGGCCAATTACTTTACCATGCAACCCTTAGTACTGATAAATACTTAGATATTTCAGCCACGTTGGTAAGTTGACACAATAACATTTATACACACTCGTACAGTTCAGTTCAGTTCACACATCTAGATATACACGTAGTAGCTACCCACACGCAATCGAAAGTAAATCAGATACATACACGCACAATATTCTTTGTTATATATACGACCTTCGTGGTACTTGATTTTCGGGGGTTTTGCATTCGATTCCCGATGGCACCCGAAAAAAAGGTCTCGGAATCGAATTCGAAACCTTGAAGAGGTAGTCGAATGTCTTACTAATTGGACAAGCAACTCGTTAAATTCTCGACGTATGTCGGCTATTACTTTAAACACTTTTTAATTAAAATTATTTATTTAAAAAAAATAAATGCTTATAATTAGTGACTGCCCAACATATATTCTGTAAGTGTTATTGGAGTGACATATGTAATGAAATATTGTTGAGTTAGTATTTTTAATAGTGACTTATAAAGCGTCGTTTTATATTCAATATATCCCCTCAAGAGCGCTTTGTGTATGAATTTATTTAGCAGGCCCATAAGTACCACTGAAAATAATCACGAGGAATGAATTCCAAAAATAAAAACAGACACGCAGACTTAATGAAAATTTAACCACCCATAAGTCTATTGACCCGATTATCTACATTGTGTATACCTTATAAAAACGTATGATAGTTATTTGGATAGAGCTATTACGATTAAAATAAACTATAAGACAGTTTTTTTTCAGTCGCTGTCTTCAGTTTATGGCATTGGTTTTAAATTTTTAATATACACATAAAATACATCAATTTTACCAAACTCGACATGCTTTCTGAAGAATAAATTATTTCATTACAAACATACCTTCCAGCTGGGATAGGCAGAGAGGACTGAGTGCCAGACATTCTTACCTCGATAAATATTTCGCCTCTTACATCCAGACAGATTATCATAGAGCTCCTAAGATTTCTCTTTCTTCTTAATTTTTCTTCTTTCTAAATTGCATTCACTCGATCTAACTCCACTTTCCCTGATCTTCCTCTAGCACGCATTTCACTATCATTTGCAGTGTATACTGGTTTTGTAGGTTTTCTTCTTTCATTCGTTTGTGCTTAAACCTTCTCAGAATGTCTTAAGTTCACATCAACCCTAATCCTTTCATTCCGTTTTCTATCACCCCATGTATTCTTCTAAGTGCAAGCATTTTTACAGAATTTATTTTTCCATGTCCACATTTCTCTCCCATACATAAAATGTTGGCACCGTTATCTGCTGAAGACTATCATCTTAGCAAATTTTGATACAGTCCGGTTTGAGTATATATAATATGTTTTAGTAGTCCATTGACTTTGTTTCCTATTGTTACACGTCATTATTTTCCTATCGTTACGCTTTATTTTATTTTCATAAGAATTTCCAAGGTATCTTTAACTGTCCATGCTACAATATTAGAATCTTGAACCAGTTACAGCTAATATAAAACTCGCACTATCGTTAACATTTGAAAAATATTACATCTCCCTTTACTGATATATTTTTACTGGTTTTTCATCATCCCTTTTTGCTAACTTGCTTTCTTTCGACTGGCCATCGTTAACCTTTTAAATTTAATTTGTTTTATTTTTATTAATTGTTTTTTGTTATTGCATTGTTTTTTTTCTCTGTGTTCGTAATGTTAATTCCCCACCTTTCGCTTAAAACTTTGTAAAATAATTGTATGGTTGGTTGCAACATATTGTCACATCTCTTTCATAATAAACTACATGAAATTAATTAGAATTAGACTTGAAAAGTGTCTACTGCCACGCCTCCTTTCACGTGGGGTTCAAACCCAGCCGTGCATTGATCAATGAATCGTGTGGAATACACACCAGTGCAGGCATGCACAACACGGTATACGCTATCTCTTTCTAGGAAAATTCATCGGACAAATCTTTAAGAGAGAGATGTTTGTAAAAAAGGATAGATTATTCTGCGCAAACCTTTACAGAACTTGTACGCAGACGTGGTTTAGAACCAAAAAAGGAAATGATGCAATGTGTAAAAAAGTGTTGAGCAATTATATTGAGCTACGTTTCCTACGAAATAAGTAGATTTTTATTTTATTCAACTTGAAATTTTTATGTAAATTTTATAAACTTTAGCCTTTTGAAGTCCAGATTTTTTTAATGTAACTAAAAATGACCATATAAAGTTTGATATTTAAATTTGTCTTAATACATTTAAGATAGAAGTAATATTTTGGAGATTTTTGCCTAAGTGGGCGTGTTTTGTTGAATTTATTTTTGTAATCTAGACAGTTGTCTGTTGGCAGATTCTGTTATGACGTGGGCATTTTTTATCAATGAAGTGCGTAGGGTTTTGAAATTAATTTTAGGTTAATGTAAATATAACTAATTTAATGAAATATTCACTCCCTCCAAAAATATTCACTCTCTCCATTTTCGTCAAGTAGTTGAAAAAATGACTTAAATTCAGAGGGCTTAGTATTGATCGACATGATGAGTTCCAATTTTCGACGACCTTAACTTCTACCAGGGGTTTTGGGTTCAATTCCTGATGGTATATTAAAAAAAAGAATAGGCTCCTAGTCTGGCGAAAGAGTTCGTTTAGTAACAATACACACTCGCCAGAGTACCTGTGATGGTGTTGTCTCTACATGTGATAGTGTTGCCAATATGTGCAACGATGAACTTTGAGATCCGTGCTTACTCCACTGGTTCAAAGCCCGGATGTTCGAATACTAGGATCGAACAAAATAGTGTCTCCTTGTCACGCTTTTCAATAAGAGCAAATGTAAATTTGGATAAGTTGAAAGGCACCATACGAAAGAAGAAATTCTAATCGTAAAACGTAATAATTACTTTTACACATTTTAAAACTTAACGTTTCTTCGATTTGAAATTATCGTAGCACTTGGAATAATATTTTTTTAAATATGATACATACATATCATCAAACCATCTCCCTGTCGGGGTAAATATAGATGAGAAAGCGCCAGACTTTCCTTTCGCGACACATATCTTTCGCATCTTCTACATCCATACACCATAAGCTCCTACGATTTCTCCGACTTCAAAACGACCATATCTTCCTCTTGATTCAACCATACTTTCCTTGGTCTTCATCTACCACGCCTTTCACTCACATTTACACTGTATATTTGTTTTGTTCGTTTTTCTTCATTCATTCGTTCCAAGTTACCAAATGAGTATGATGAGAGTTATATTTATTTCCTTAGTGAAAGTCAGTCAAATGATGCTTTCGTTACTAACATATATTCTATATGTCAATAACTGTCAATTAAAGATTATCATCAGCATCACTTTAACATGGGACAAGTCTTTGCTGCCGGGAAGGTTGTTAGCATTTACCTCGATCGGCAGTATTCCTCCTATATTGGTCAAAATTAAAGTCCCACATCTTAAATTCCTGCTATTTTACTCAGTTAAGGTGTTTATCTACTCTTTTAACCGTCATCAAATTGATATATCGAGCTTTTTTGGAGGGCCAAACTACAGTGAAATATTAATTATGGTCCTTAAACTGGATTTACTTGATATGTTATGAAAGAAACGCTATGTTAAACCTTTGTTTCTACATTTCATTGTAAAACTGGATCACAATAGTCATAATAATATTGGAAGTTAAATTGGCTAACCATAAAAAAAATATCGCCAATCGCCAGTATCTTTATTTTTATATTAAATCCTAAACTGTCCTGCCACTCCTCAATAGTTCATCGAAAATGTTCAGCGCCTATATGATCATTGCGTTACGCATAATCAGAGTTTACCTTTAAGCATTTCCACGTACTTTTTACTATCCATGGAGTCAGACTCTGGAACCAGTTACCGACTGCCGTAAGAGTCTCACCCTCATTGGCTTGCTTCAACGAGATCGTCGAAACCGTCCCGTGGGCTAGAAGAACAACGTCTGGTATAGATCAAGAAGGTTCTAGTATATCTACATTTCAAAAACTTAGATTAACTCCATAAAAAGAGGGGAGACGATTCAACACAGAACCATTTTCATTGTCAACTCTAGATTCAAGTCAAAATGTTAAAATATTGTATTGTAATACTCTTTCGTTATATAACCTAGTGAACTTATTGTTTTATGACAATCTATTCCAATTGACCAGAAACATGTTTAAGAGGCTTGGACAACTTGGGTTCTTTCCGGAATCAAACCCAGAATATTGAGTTGAAAGACAGGTGTCTTACCAATTTGGCCATGTAGGTCATCTTTTTGTAAGACTGTTCTGAATAAGATAAAACTAATTTTAAGTAAAGAAATGTATTTAATGGGATTTATTCGAAAATAAAGAAAGATACGTTAAAGAAGAGTACAAGTAAAGTATAAACGGTGTATATTTGTCCACGTTTCATCATAATTAGATGCTTTACAAACATGTGACATTTGTAAGATGTGTTGCATTACTGTATTACGACTTCAATGTATACAGTACTCGTACAATCCGGAAGGTTTATTTTTATGTCGTGATCTCTTACAACCATCCAGAAACATGTTAACGAGGTGTGACGTGAAAACCTGGATGATATCCTTTTTAAAACAATGGGTTCAAACAAAATTGAACAATCGACCTCCGGATCGGGAAGACAGATTGTCTTACCAATGCGGCTACGGAGGTCGTCTATATTATCTAAAATATAATTGATTAAAATTTTCACATCTAACAAATCTAGCTCAAAGCTTTAGAGTAAAATGATCTTAGTCAAATAATAAACTAGTAATAAACTGTCAATAATGACGAAAGTAAATATGCTCTTTTTTCTTCAATATGACGCTGTGCTGTCTTTGTGCAGTTGCATGTCGCCGTATTGCTGCTTATTTAAAGTCCCAGTTTCGCTGTAATTGACGCGATCGTCTCTTCCTTTTAGTATCTTCAGTTTATTTTACAGCCATGTTATCATTTTGATCCACAAGTCTGTTACACTTTAAATAAAAAAATTGTATGCAAAAACAATAAAAAAAATTGCATTTTAGGACTATTTTTACCAAAATGACGAGGTTAATTCATTTCCGGAATGAAATTGAAAAATTTGAATAAGATGTAATTTAAATAAAATGAACTTCAGTAGAGTGTATTATAACTTTATATAAACTTTTAACAACCAAATTATTATCTTTACAGAGGAACAGTTTCAAATGAGTGAGTGTTATGTAAATATAATAATTGAGAGTTGATTGAGAGTTAATATAACTTTATGTAAACTTTATATAAACTTTATATAAACGTTATATATCTTTAAACAAACGTTATATAACCTTTAAATCTAATAATTGAGAGTTAATATAACTTTATACAATTGAGAGTTAATATAACTTTGTATAAAATTTTAATAACCAAATTATTTTATTTACAGAGGAACAGTATAAAATAAGTGAGTGATA
The DNA here is from genome assembly GCA_949825065.1 of Odontocerum albicorne. Lineage (NCBI taxonomy): Eukaryota > Metazoa > Arthropoda > Insecta > Trichoptera > Odontoceridae > Odontocerum > Odontocerum albicorne. The sequence goes on along the minus strand of OX463838.1, from coordinate 49,720,096 downwards.
ATATGTGAATGTAATAATTGAGAGTTAACGTAATGAATAGTAGAATAATCAAACATTCTCACTGAACTGCTTTTTCGTTTTAATATTACATTTTTCTGCTCAACAGTACAGCCATCTCTTCTCAATAAATGCAAATACATTTTTTGCCATTGTTATTTCATTTCTTATAATCATATCAAGAAGTAACAGCTAGTAAATAATATTTGAAAAATAATAATGTTCTAACTATGATAGTATTAAAAAAATAATATCAAACCGTAACACCTAATGTGACTTACGAATATATGACAATACCGAAAAAAAGAAAACAGAGTATCTGTACCTTCCATTCGAGAACACAAATGCAGTCACTCCCGTAATGCAAGTGGATGGAGAAACATTACCAAATTGTGACTCCTTTAAGTATCTTGGGTCACTCATCCATAGCGATGGAGGATATGCAGCAGATGTAACACATAGAATTAGTGTGGGATGGATAAAGTTTAGATCAATGACGGGAGTTCTATGTGATACGAAAATGCCAGTAAAGTTAAAAGGAAAAGTATACCAAACGATTGTCAGACCCGCACTCCTCTATGGCTCCGAATGCTGGACGATGTATAACTCTTACTACAGGCAAATAGAAACTGCTGAAATGCGCATGCTAAGATGGTCAGCTGGTGTGTCCCTAAGAGAAAAGATAAAAAGTTCACGCATTCGTGGAAGCCTAGGTGTTACAGACATCAATAGTAAGATGGAGGAGAGGCGATTGAGATGGTGTGGGCACGTTGGACGCAGAGCACCCTGTCACATTGTGAACCAGGCAATCTCCATGGATCTTCCTCGAATAACAACCAGAGGAAGACCAAAGAATTCGTGGGTGGTGCAAAAAGATAACCTGATGCAGGGGCACGGCCTGAGGGACGTAGTCCGGGACAGAAGAGCATACAACCTGAGAACGAGGAGAGCTGACCCCAATAGTCTTCGCAGACAGTGAGTTGGGATGAAGCCAGGGAGAAGAAGAAGAAGATATGACAACACCGAATGTTACACAGGGATGCACTTTCAACCGATTTTATAATGTGTGATGATTCCTACCGAAGACTTGTAAAGTGCTGTATCGTTATAAAGAAATACCCCAAGAACGCTTTAATTTAAAATTTAAAAAAGCAAGCTTTAAAGTATCTGCAAAAAACTAAGTTATTGTACATATATCATCAGGTTTTCTATCTTTTACAGTAGATAGAAAGGTCACATCTCCACGTTTTTATATCCATGTATGCAGCTGTTGCTTATACCACATTCATAAATTTCGTGATACTTGTTTTTCTATTCGCAAACTTCTTACCTTTCCCTTTTAAGTTTAAAAGCATCACCAAATAAATTTAGATAGGTACATCAAATTTGAAATGTCTACGATGCATCAAATAACAACTATGCGGTCTTTGTTGTGTAAGCAGACATCTTTATCGTTTAGACCTGGTGAGGATGGAGTTGTCATATTATATTATCGATAAAAGAAACCCTAATTCGTTTTTAGCAGTCACCATTACAAGTTGTGGAAATTATTATTGTTATAATTTAACACTTTTGTTGGAAATACAATCTGGCGGGCTTATTGCCAGGTGGCAAACTCTTCCAACCAACCAGAGAAAAATAAAAAAAGCAAGTTACATGGTCACATAAATCATTCAAATTACTATCCATCCCCACGAAATCCATAAACACATACGTGAACATATGCCCACAAACCCCACAAAGACGGACAATCACCAGAACATACTTTTTCATGTAAAGTGAGGTATCATCAATCAAAAGAAAAGGAAGGGATGGTGGAGAGGAGAGGAAAAGAAAAATCAGGAATGAAATACGTTATTTTACTGATTAGAAATTAAGAGTATTTTCAGTCGCTTCTTATACCATGCCAAAGACGGAACGAGTCTTTTTTTGGTTTGTCCCTGATTCCAGGGTCTCACTGCATGGACAGTAAAGGACTACGTAAAAAAAGAAGAGAAGGGCACTGGAAAGGCCTATAAACAATCTGTTTGAACGTAGCGCTAATCTATGATTGGAAAGACGCTGACAATTTTCGGCGAGATAAGAGGGGGTGGCAGGACATTTAAGGATATTATACAATAGAGACAGGAGGTGAATTTGGCTTGGCTCAATCCTTGGCTCTTTCGAATCCATACCTGTTCTTTTGTTTCTCATATTTCATAACTCATACCATGTTTATTTCTTATATTTTATAATTTCTCCAACTACGTTCATTGATTCTTTCTTCGATCTTCCTCGTTCGTACTCTACATTAATTTCAAATATACACGTACGAGTATGTATACATATACACATTTGATTTGTTAGTTTTTCGCGACAATTTTTTAATGTGGTCAAACAATCTCAATATTCCTGTCTTAATAATACTAAATAGTTTGTAATAAAACGTTGTGTTTTATTCGACCACTCCTTACTCTATTATACATTATCATAACAAAAAATTTTTACAAGGCGTACATTTCTACCACTTTAATTCTGCTCTTCAAACCCTTTTTTAATTCCTAGAATTTTCTTCAATACGAGTATATCAAGGTAGGCACTATCACACTACTACGCACAATGTTTTTTGAAAACTCTATCGTTGATTTGTAGTGCATTTCAACTTTGTTTTCTGTAGCATCACGTCTTTCTATTTATTATTTTTGTCAAAAACATGTTCACAGATGATTAAAAATCTCAACTTGCTCTATTCCTTCATAGTTCAAGAATATATTACAAATATTCAGAATCATAAATTTTAACAAGCGCGATATTATATTAATTTATGTTATATCATTACCATTATCCGATGCCCTTATTAGGAGAGGCAGAAATAATGGACCTCTACTTCATCATAATCTAGTATATACTATATCTTTCAATTCTGTCCTGTTCATACCGCTGTTTATGCATACTATTCTATTAAAAAGGCTTCTCACTCTTTCATGTTTCATGTCTTTCTACGTCTTTCCAAATTTCGTATACCTTCAATATTCCTTGTAAACATTATTTGCGAGTCTCGTTTCTTCATCTTAAGTACTGCATCTTCTTTCAAACCGCATTATTTCCTTATGTCCTCGTTTCTTATTCTATAATTCATTGTTGTTTAACACATTCTACTCAACGTATAATATTATGCTTCAACAAGGTTTCAGTATTCTTGATAAATTATCTGTAGGATCTGCATATAAGTTTAATTACAATATAAACCACGTACAATAACTGATCACGGAAATAAGGAAAATTATCCTAAATTACTTGCAGATTTGGCAGTGTTAAATTGTATTCCACCCGAGCGAAATATTTTACATTTCCACTCCGTTACATTACCCACCCTAGCCTAGGAATAAATTTAAGGTGTCTCAGGGTCAAGTCCATGTAAAGGACTAAGGAAAATGTAAAAAAATCGTGAGATCCCATAAAAACATCCCGCAGAATTTATACCAAGGATAATCTATCACAAAGTAAATTTGATATGTACTTTCAATGACTTTAACATCATTGAATGCTGCTTTTTTCCGTTTTAAATTCTTCAGGCTAATTTTGTCCAACATTTTTCGTTGTAATGCAAATTGAAAAGAAAAAAACTCTTAGATAAATCAATTAGAAAGACAAATTCTGACTCAAGAGTACCATAGCCTGACGGTATCACAAAAATGGAATGATGTCCACTCTATATTACGTTTTGGTAGCGTTTGATTAATTTGCAGTCCATGACCTTTAACAATATGTTTCAATGAGCTTGTGGCCAACGAGCATTTGGTAAAATATCTAGCTTTACTGTATACAACGAAAATGTTGTAAAATAATGTAAATTTTTAAAGATATTTCAATTTAAAGAAATAGTATTCGGACTAAACAACTTAATCGCAATTATTAAAATAAAAAAGCAAACACAGATTTCAAACTATAAATATTTGGATTAGTCAAGTATATAGAATACAAATCATCGTTTTGATTTTAATTTCAATTATAATATGTCGTATGTTAGTTGATGTTAAGAGGTTGTGACAACCTCAACTAACTCTAAATTTCGAAGACACATACATACATTTACATCATGTCGCCATTGTCTTGTTGAGTAACGCAGATATGATAGGGAGCCTCACTTTTCTATCATAGCAAGCGGCTTAGTTGATAAGACGTCTGTCTGCCTTCAAGTCCGTGAGTTGACGGGTTTTGTTTTAATATATTTCTGGTTGGTTAAAAGAAATTACCACATACAAATTAACCCATCAGGTTGTCTTGTATTCAATGATTCAGTGAATGTGTAATAATAATAATGAAATAACAATTTATATAACGCCGTTTAGATAACAGAATCTCTCCAATGACGCTCTAACTCGGATTAGAAAGGATAAGAAGGTGGTGGCTGCGGCCATTAGATAAGTTACACTTTCCCGCATATGTTTAGAAAACCAAATTTGGTAAGGTAACCGCAGATTACTTAACTAATGAAAGACGTACTAAAAAAATCTTTGTAGACTTTTTGATGTGTGATGTATGTGTTTAGTATTCATATATGTGTATATTATCATAAATTTTGATAAGATCAAATATTATAATAAATCATTCGCCTTCTTGACACCAATTCCCCTTCTAATACAATTTCTTGAGTTTCTCTTACGTCTTAGCTATCTTTGTTTTTAAATTTTATTCTCTTGATCTAATCACACTTTCCTCGGCCTTCCTCTTTAACGAATTCCAATTTCGCGTTGTAGATTTGTTCTTCAAGGACTTTTTTCCATTTTGTTTATTAAATCAGTCCCTAGTTCTCAAACACCTTTAGGAACTTCATACCGAATCCTTTCATGTACGAGTATAGTCAGGCAATACTCGTATTTTCTTACCGGTGCACTTATTTTACAGCATTTTGTTGAATGCACCGTCGTTAAATCTATCCATTTTTTGTAGTTTTAACAAACATGATTTTTAAAGTGTTTTATAACAGTTTACTTACTCCTTTAATACATTTGAAATAAGCATTTTAACCAGGGTGTTTACGAGTACATTGAATAATAAGTTTACTGTCTATCAGACCAAGTATGTTCAGATGAGATCACGTAATTTCACTGTCAGGGTAAACAGAGAGGAGAGAGTGCCAGAATTTATACTCTAGATTCATAAACCTCTATACAGCTCCTACGATTTATAAAATGGTGAATGGATGTAGAAGAGGCGAAATATATTTTACACTTCCTTCATATAAAACATTATTCGCTTGATCCAATCATGCTATTCTTGATCTTCTTCTACCGTGCCTTCAACTCATATTTGTACTGTATATTTGTTTTGTTAGTCTTTCTTCATTCATTCGTTCCACATGCCTAAACCAACTTCCTCATTTTTCAGAACACACCAGCCTTAAGGTCACATTCATCCCTAATCACTTCGTTTCGTATTCTGTTTTACATTGTTGCTTCATGTATTCTTCTTAATGCGCACATTTCTACAACATTTATTCGACTTCTTTCAGTGTTATTCCACATCCAAGTATTACTTCCATACATCGAAATTGGTTCTTAAATATAATACTACTTCAATACCAGAATTATCTCAAGCAATGCTGGTCTTAAAAACTAGGCAGATTTAAAAAAAATATTACTAACTTTCCACAAAAATTTCGTTTTTAAAAATCTTCAGAATATTATTCCAGATTCTATAAATTTCCTCACATTGAAAATATTATTCTAGCTTCTATAACTTTCCTTACCTTAAAAATATTATTCTATATTCTATAACTTTCCTTACCTGAAAAATATTATTCTAGATTCTATAACTTTCCTTACATTGAAAATATGTCAAATTATATTTTTCAGTAGCTTTCGGATTAACAAGCAAAATGTATGCATTAAAAAATAATACATTTTCAATACTAATACAACGTTTCAAACTAACACACATATAAATAGTTATAATCACAGTTAAATTTAGCTTGAAATGTCGTAAGTATCTTTTCAATTAAATATAATTTTTTATAAAAAAAATATGTTTAGAATTGTAGGTTGATATTTAAATTTAATATGATTATTGTATTAAAAAATGTGAAATTTAGGTAATTTGGACGATATAATTTTTTCAAATTTAAATACGCTTATTGATTAGAAAATTCTTTCGAATACTCTAAATATAACATAAAAAGTTTGAGTTTCCCGTGCTGGGAATAAATTCCCTCGTTCGAAGCGCGGCACACAGATTCCCACTCGCTGGACCAAAATCGAATCCACGGACAGCGCGCAGGCGCATTCAGCCTCGCGGCCACGAGACGGTCCATATCTTTCAGGATATCTGAAAAACAAACGTCATGAAATTTTCAGGAACTCTTTCATTTTACAGATTCAAGAAGAGAAAACATCCGATAGTAATAAATTATGCTGATTATTCGGTTATTTTTCAATGATAATTTTTATACTTAAACATGAGAGCTTAAAAGGAAAAATATGATTTGATTTGTTGATTTGGCTCGCCGGCCATGTTTGACAGACGAGTAGTTATAAAGACTGCCGCCAGGCGCTGTCCTCGTGCCGGCGTAGCATCCCCCTCCCGCCGTAGGGAGCAGAGAGGGACAGTTGAGCATCCTCCCCTATGCAGGAGTGCGACATTACCGAACCTAGTGATTACAAACCCACGTACTCTGCTGTCGGCTTTTTCGAGGCACATCTAATAAAACGCAGTTTTAATCATATCTCGAGTGTTATTTGTGAAAATCCGTGTGTTTTTCGTTCAATCAGTGTGTTTATTACATTATGTGATCGTTTTAAGACGGCGGATGTGTTTGCAGCGCGGAGATAAAAATATCGTATCCCGCAAATTATTTATTCATCGCCCAGTGTCAACACATATATTTTTACCCATTTAAAGCGATTTATCTCAACGTACTTCGGCTATTAATGATTTTAGGTGTTCGACTCATAAGTTTTCGTTCAGATTTATAGTATTTTTGCGAGAGTAATTAATGATTTTGGCTAGAAATAAGGCCGTGTATTCCGTCACCTCCTCCAGGTATGTAAATGGTCCAACAACGCCCAGTTCTAGTCGAGGCAACAGGAGTTTAATGTGCTTGTCCCGGATGATTTTGTGCTTGGTATTTGCCACCTATTGTGTAGCGGCTGTGAAAATTGCCGAACGGGGCTCAGCGGAGAGGTTCGGCAGGGGTCCCGTGTGCCCGCATCCGAGCGTCTCCTCCCCTTGCACGACCCGGGGGGTGTATTTTTATTTTAACTTTTTGACTGGATCCTGTGCCTCAGTTAAGAATAAATCTCACACATAAATACTGAATACCATTCAATTCATTGATAAATCTTATATTATTCAATTGAGAGTTATTCATTTTAGTTGTGTACGTTTAAGGTTATTAATTTGAAATTATTTCAAGGCACATTCTTTAAATGTAGTTATCAAAAAGTAATTTTGGATTTATCCAACGTAATATTATTACGATTATCATGTACTAGTAAAATAAAAACGTGTGTAGTGATGAACGTTAAACACATTTAGAAAACTATAGGGTCAGATTAGGATTTTTCATTCGTCGTACAGGCACGCCTTTACATAAATTGGGTACGTATTTAGAAAAAAATCGCTTAGTATTTGAAAATATTTGTGGTTTAATCATTCCAGTTTTGTCTCGATGTTTACAAAAATATTTTGGCTAATACTTAAAACTGAATTATGATCATCTGTATTATATCAAAACCTTTTTAATTATTTCCATCACATTTTGTTTTTAAAAATAATCAAATTTTGTACAAATATTTCAGCGTGATTTTTTCTGTAAATTGATTTAAATTATTAGCTCAGCTTTCAGAGTAGTTTCATATTTCATAATCTTTGTCAAAATAAATCTAATTTCGCTTATCATCGAGTAGTGTATTTCTCTCATTTACTTACAGTTAAATAGTGCTTGAAGCTTTCGCGATTATTTCAAATCGACTCATTTTACTGAAAGAGTATTTATTGATATAATTTTAATAAAAATATTCGTGAAAGTTATCGGGTTCCGCTCGATCAAAAATATTGGTTTTAAAAAGTCGTATATCTTATAAAAGGATTTTACCAAGAAGTTAAATTAAAAAAACGCAATGGGAGCAAAGGGAAGCGTCGAGGCTGCGAAAATATCAGCGCAAAGTTGGAATATGGAGGTTCGTATAAAATTGTCATGTTTGATTTTATCACTATTTTCCGTCGTATATGTGTTTGATTTGTGTGAAAAATATTGAGTGTGATATCCCGACCCCCCTCACAATATTTGTATGAAACACAACTATAGTATTAAGAACTTACCACCTAGAATGCATTATTATCACGAAAATATCAGAATTATTTGCACCGTATATAAAATAGAGTATTTATCGTACGTCTGCGTTTTTTAATACACTCGTAAACATATATTCCTTGATGTTACGTTGACTTTATAAAATATCACAACCTAATTCAAATCTGGCGTTATTTAAATAAAGCACAAACCTGTTTTTTAAAATTGCTTTAGGTTAGAATTGAAATGAATTAAAATAAATAATTTTTTCAGGTATTGAACTTTTTTTGGTTTCAATATAATATAAATCATCCTTTTATTTGCAACCATTTGCATGTATTTTTTTTTCAATCAAAACAACTAAAGCATGTTTTTTTTGCAAATGCATGATACTGTAGTTTAATAAGTTTAGTTTGAAGAGGTTTTATATCATATCTTTGTTCTTAGTTTTAGTTGAATATTAAAAAAAAATATTTTCGTTTTATTCATGAGTAATTTTAACTCTTACAATAATTTCTTTTGACTTGAACGCACTCTAAAATGCATAAAAGTGTGCATGATTATACTATATTTTTTAATCAATTTGACTATATCATGCACTATATTGTATTAATAATCGATTCAATTTAATCATGTACTATATATAGCACAACACTAATCGATTGGATTATATCATGTACTATATTGTATCAATGATAGATTTGATTTTACCATGTAATATATTTTATAAATAATCGATTTGATTAAATCATGAACTATGTTTATTATATCAATAAGAAATTTGGTTTTCAGATTTCTTAAGGATGGAAAACTTGGATTTTAAGAATATAAAATGTGTTCTTTATGGAAATTTGATATCAAATCTGCCAAATATTTTTTTATTATATTGTGTTTTTTTGCTAGGGGAGTTCTCATAATGTTATCCTACAAAAACAATTTACACTTTAACAAAAAGTTTCCAAAATTTGTAGTTTTAGATGTGTGAATTTGTTTTGAGAAATTTATCTAAAAATACCAAAGAATTAAAAATGTGTTAAAAGAATTAAAAATGACATTTATAAAAAAAACAGCAGGATACATATATTTGTTTTTAGTATAACCATGAAATCGTTCAACAAGTCACTGTATATAATATAATAGCATCTTAATATTTATTTTAAATAAATAATTATTGTAATAAAATAAAAAAAAATAACAAATATGTATATTGTTAATGATTTTAAAATATCCTTTCACATAATGTGCCAAAATAATAATTAATTAATTCGTCGAATGAAAACTTCTACAAATAAGTCGTTTTATGAAATTACGTCCACAGTCGAATGAAATCTACAAAAAGTAGTTTTAATTAAATTTCTGTGATAGATGAATAAAACATTTAACAAAAAGTAGTTTTATGAAATTATTTTGATATTCGATTGACATTTTGTACGAAAAAGTAGTTTTAAGAAATTACTTTGATAACTGAATTAGATCTTTAACAAAAAAGTAATTTTGTGGAATTGCTTTGATAGTTGAACGAAATCTTCTTTAAGAAAGTAGTCTTATGAAAACAGATTTTGTGTTTTACTTATAATAAAAAATGGCTTGTTAAAAGACATCGCACGTTTTTTTCATAATTTCAAGATATATCGTAATTAAAATTTAAATCTCCTTTAATTTCATAACGATTCTTTTTAATCAGCCGGGGTGAGGTGTTAAATTGCTTTACTTTAAATAAAATAATTATTTTGTGCCAATGGTTCAAATTTAGTTTGATGTGTTGTATAACTACCCATGAAACCATATTTCTTTGTCTTATGTGGGTTGAAAACCCATAGCCTGAGCGAACCACTCCCAATAGTTTCTTTTTTTACTGTTTCATATTTATAATACGTGAGTTGAAAACTCATTACCAGAGCGAACTACTCCCACTAGTCCATTTTATTCCGTTTATTCTTTATATAACGTGGGTTTAAAACTCATTTCGTGAGAGAACTACTCCCATCAGTTCCTATTTTTTGTTTTTTCTGTATCTTACGTGGGTTAAAAACCCATAACCTGAGCGAACCGCTCCCACTTGTTCCAATTATTCTGTTTCTTTTTTATTTTATACGGGTTGAAAACCTATCGCCTGAGTAAAACACTCTCACTTATTTCCATCTAATATTATATTATATTCTTTGTAACTTGTATCTGGGCCAACGGAAAAAAATCCCAGAGCACTTTCAATTACTTACTGATTGTTTTAGTTATTCTTGAAACGATATTTGGTTATATTTGAATTAATTTTAAAGGTAATTTCGCATGGTAAGGACATGTTGAAAATCGTATCAGGTAAACCATTTTGTCTTCTGCTGCAGTAATCGAACTTACGGGTTAAGCCAAGTAAAGTGCAAGTAACTCACAGTTTACCATCGTACGTGCTGGAAATTCTATCGCACATAGAAATACAACAACACGTGATGAAAGACAACAACACGTCTTGCGTGATACAATATTGCTACTAGCCGAACTCTTATCATATACTAGAACCTTTTATATATTTTTTCCTTTATACGCCTGTAGAGAATCGAATCCAAAATCCATGGATGGATGATCAGGGGCTTAACAGCTAGACTATCAAGGTTGTCAGATATTTTGAAATCTCGAAACAGTCAATTTATGTTTCTTACCTGGAAAACACGTCTTTTTTATATTTAGGGGTTGCATTCCGAGTTTTTTTAATACTTTATCTGGCTTTGTCTCAAATGGAATATTCTAAGACATGACATACGTATTATAGTTGTTTTGAATGAATAATGTATACATTTTTCGCATTCTGTTCTTTTACCGAACTAGTACATATTTCAGTTTCGAATAGAAATACACGAGATACTCGTACATAACATAATACTCGTATTATAAAATTATGACTCAATAATTTTTTTATGGGATAATATAAACATTCGTTTCCATATACGAGTACATGAAACCACCTTGGTCTTTCATATACATATACGAGTATGAAGAAAGATTTTTTTTAATTCATGCTTAAACACATCTTTGCATGAGGGGTCGAATTTCTTACGTTTTATATAAAGGTTCGTTTCCATACATTTGTAATTGAAGACACCTTGGTTTTTCATATACGTATAAAAAAGTTCTTGCTTCATGCTTAACAACATTTTTGTATGAGTGCTCGAAATCTTAAGTTTAACTTAAATATTATAAAAATATCAGTTAAATTAAGCAGTTGTTTTATATTTGTTATAAAGAGAGTAAAACTTCCATATTTTTGTTAATTTTCTCAGCTTATCAAATAAGTAACTATCGATAAAAGTAATAATAAAAATATCGAAAAGAAAAAAAATGTTTTCAATAATTGAAGAGTAAAACTCATAAACCACATAACAACCATGTTTTTGTTTTTTTATTTTGGAAAAATATACCCATAAATGGCATATATGTAAATTCAAACTTTAAAAATAGCTTTATATAATTTGTATGTTTTTTTTCTTTTTCTCGAATAAAACGTTTTATGGAAAATGTGCAGTTTTTTTATTATAACTTTACGTATTTTTTGGCTCTTGAGTGGTTTATGAGTTTAACTTTTCAATTGTTTCCAAGGTTTTTGTGGCCTAGTTGGTAAGACACTTGACTTCCACATGTGGGTTACTGGTTCGATTCCAGTTGGAATATGAAAAAATGTGATTAATAAAAAAGGTCCTACTTTGATGAACGTGTTTGTCTAGTAACAATACTTACACGCGCTAGACGTACGCGAGTGTTGCATTTTCACGTGTGTTTATATATTGCTTACATGTACGATCATGAACAATGAGTTCGGTATCTAATCCAGTGGTTCTAAACACAAAGTTTCAATCAATGGGGCCGAAGATAATGTTGTCAAGCAGCCACACACTTCAAAACATCAGAATCTCTATTTTGGATATGTTGAAGCGTAATATTAGGTCCTTACATATGAAATTAGCGTATTGTTTGGGAGGAACATAAAGTTGATTTTTTTTTAATATAATATATTTATTTAATCAAAGTATGTACCATTGCTATCTATGCACTTTTGCCATCTCATAGGTAGTTCATCGATCCCTTTACTAAAAAAACCATTCGGACGGGAATCAATAAAATCTTTGAAGTCGGTTTGGACTGCCCCATCGGAGTTGAATTTTTTCCCTTGCAAGAAGTTATCCAAATTTCGAAAAAAATAGTAATCTGTTGGTGCAAGGTCCGGAGAGTACGGTGGATGTCTTAGACATTCCAATTGAAGCTCTTCTAATTTGGTAGCCGTCTGTTGTGCAGTGTGTGGTCTAGCGTTATCATGAAGCAGCAGTGGCCTAGAGCGATTAACCAGCCTCGGTTGTTTAGCAGCTAGCTTTTCCATCATGGTTTACAGTTGCTGACAATAGACATCTGCCGTAATCGTCTGGCCAGATTTAAGAAAGCTGTAGTGAACGACACCAGCACTAGTCCACCAAACGCTCACAAGTAACTTTTTTGGAGTCAATTTTCGCTTGGGGCATGGTTTGACTGGTTCGGCAGGGTTCAGCCATTGCGATGAGCGCTTCCGATTATCATACAGGATCCACTTTTCATCACAGGTAATGATTCGATTCAAAATCCCTTCATTATTGTGCTGGTTGAGTAATGCAACGCAGCAGTCAACGCGCGTTTGTTGATTTGCTTCACTCAATTCGTGAGGTACCCACCTTTCAAGCTTTTTCACCTTCCCAATTTGCTTCAAGTGGATTAAAACAGTTTTATCACTAACACCGCAGCCTGCAGCTAACTCGGACGTGGTTTGCGATGGATCCGCTTCCACAATAGCCTTCAATTCTTCATTATCAACTTTGGTCTCCGGCCGTCCACGGGGCTTGTTTTGCAGGTCGAAATTTCCAGAACGAAAACGTTGGAACCAAAAACGCACTGTGTTTTCTTTTGCGGCACCGTCGCCATACACATCATTAATCCTTCGAGCCGTTTCTGCAGCACTGGTGCCACGGTGGAACTCGTACTCGTAAATAACGCGATATTTCAAGTTTTCCATTTTGTAAACTGAGTGACGCAAAGAAAAAAAACAATTGAGGAAAAAACAAATGAATTATAATTTTCGAAACACAAATACTTGAGTAAATAGCTGTATAAATTTGAATTTGATATTCCTAACCAAAGAGAAGATATTTGAGATCAAAGTTGCCAGTACGGCAAAACGCCAATTTCATATGTAAGGACCTAATATTTTTTTTTGTTCTCAGTGTGTCTTCTTCCTACCCGTACCTATCAAAGTTAATCATCTCGTTTATTTAAGATAATCTGAGAATTTTTCTTTCTATTACTAACAGTCTAGTTCCGAGTGTCAGATATGCACCCAAAAACGAAATACTTATTAAAGTTAAAGGTAACGCTTTAGTTACATTCGTTAGCTATTTCAAAAACTTCAGTTAAAGTATTGACACCAGTTGTAGTGATTCCTAAGTCGTGTTACTTTAACTCGTAGTTGACTGGAAGTTAATAAGTTCACCGTGGCGTTAAAATGAGGAAAATAACGCATTTCCGACTGAGGATTAAATGATTGAATACTTGATGCTATGACATATAACGTGGTGGGAGGAGTATGATGATTATTCATATATATGACACATGAATGATGTTGGTGATGATGAGTTGAATATGTTTTTTTTACTACGTAATTTTTTAAGTATAAAAGGTGTCATCCTAAAAGTGTCTATTGCACACAAAAGTGCCTCTGAAATATATATAACATTTTTTTCAATACAGTCTCGAAATAAGGTCAATAAGTTGTCAATTGTATTGTATTACACTTGCGTTGTATACAGTACAACCTAGCGAGCTTATTGCCATATCTTCAAACCTACCAGAAAGATGCTAAAGAAGCCTTAAGTGGAAACCAGACTCAAATCCTTTTTTTTTTTATATCAAGGTTGAAACGGGAATTTAACCCGCCACCTCCCAGTTTCGAGACAAGCCTGTTATTTACTAGACCACGGAGTTCGTCGATTGTATTTTGTTAAACGTTTGTCGAACACAGTGCAACTTGGCTGGCTCATTGCTACGTGGCAATCTATTCCAACCAACCAGAAAGATACGAAATATGCCTTAAGTGAAGTTCAGACAAGAAACCTTTTTAAAAAATTCTAGGTTTTAACGAGAAATAAACGCGCAACAATAAAAATAGTAATAAAATTGAAATTTATATAACGCCGTTTAGTGAGTAAACTCTACTCAAGGGCGAAACTTTTGGGATGGAAGTTAGGCGTTTCACCAACTAGGTAACGGAGGTAGATTGCTCAAACTCTGAAAAAAAATGTCTCAAAGAACTATTCAGTTATTATTTATCAAGCTCAAGAATTATCCAGTTTCTTAGGCTTTTTTGTATTTGATGGTTTTATGCATAAGATACCTCAACATCAGAAAATTATGATGAAAAATGCATTTGAATCCAAAGGAAGCGGATAACTTTAAAGGCTTAACCTATGGTTTGAATGATTTAAAGGTATAAATTGATGATTTATAGCATTGCCTAGTAATATAATAATAATAAAATGAGAATTTACATATCATATTGTATATACGAGTACCATCGTTTAGAGAGAAAACTTTTCTCAAGGGCGATTTAATTCGGAACTCGAATTCGCTATTCCCGATTATTTAGCTTGGTAATTAATGTTATTTTATTTTCATTGCTTAGTTAAAAAAACAATTATTTGAATTTTAATATGTTTAAAAATGAGCTATTTAATTACTCACATGTCAAATATTATTTGAAAAAAAAATGTTTTACGATTGTAAGAACAATTTTTTTAAATGTGGTTTATTAAAACACTAGTACCTTTTTTACGACCATTTACATTGTGGTACTTATTTGATTTCGTGATTTAGTGAAAAAATCTTAATTTAATTTTTCATGCCTTTAACGCGATGATTTCCAACGCGGGCAATATAAACGATTTTATTTTTAGGGGTCATTCTTTGTACGAAATTATTAGTGAGTGTAAGGATATTCATGCGCGCCCTGTTGTGTTTATTTAATTTTCCAGTAATTAAATGAAATCGGAGAGTTAAGCTCACATTTAAAGATACACGTTATTCATCTCACGACTGTTATATTTCATAGCTTTTTCATTTTCGCAAATTTGTAAAACAAGTTACATCGTGGTAAATTATACTTGAGAAAATACTTACGAAAAATATAAATCGGTTAGAAATTGTGAGTCGTGAATATTTGTGACTTATTACAGACTACAACCGAATATAGCTCGCAAAAAATAATTAAGCGCAAGATTTTCAGCAATAAAATTTTGTCATTTGTTTTAGTTAAAAATATTTTTTAAATACATCCAATACACATTTTTTTTAAATAAATCAAAATTTAAGTATCATGGAACGGGTTTTTTACCGTCTCTATGTTGCAATAATTGAAAAAACCAAACTTAAACTAAGGGGCATTGACTTATCCTTAGATGCTCTAAGGAGGCGCTGGTCCAAAGAAGGTTGGGAAATTCTGCTCAAACGTTAAAAAATTGTGAAACCCAAGATTTAGTTCAAAATTTACTCTTGATATATTTGTCAAAAAAAATACAAAAAAAACAGGATCTTTGTTCCAAGCAAATTTCCAATTCATTAATTTGGCAAATTTGAACGAGACAATTTTCCCTTTCAATTTAGCTAGCCACTTGATCCACAACACGACCGGAGCGGAGTGGTCCCGCCTGAAAAATGACCCCCCAACCGCCCGAGCCGTGGATAATAAAGCCTTGCATATTTAAAGACAAATAGCCGACAGGCTCCTGCAACGTGATACCGCAACGTCTTAATTAGATTATAAAACTGATTAATCACGACCGGGTGATTACTCCAGCGCACTGGGGATTGGGTTGCTAGTGTTAGGGGATGAGAAACATGATGTGTGATTGATTTTATAGTTAAAACTTACATCAATTACACTGTATTTTTATTATGATAAAAAGCCTATTTTTGTCACAATTAAGCGATGATTTTTTTTCAAATTCCTTCATGCAAAAACTAATTCCAATGATAATTTGTTATTTTTTCAAAATTTCCGACAAAAAAATTATTCCACAATTCAATTGTTATGAAAAAATATAAGTGTAACTCCTACATAACGAAACTACACTGATTGGATAATCAGAATGGGTATCATGTGGACTTTCATATGACCTTGACTATTTTCAAAAGTAAAGTAAATGAGTGATTCTTGCCGCGATTATTTTTTCTATAGTGTTACATTGCTTTAATGTCAATGTTAAATTTTATTTGTTGTTTATTAAGTAGTCTTTCATAAAGGTCATTTGACCGTTGAAACAAAATAAAAATTAAAAAATCATACAATTAATTTAAAAAATCATACGAATTTAAATTGTTCTTATTTCAATATTAGGTTTGATTAAATCCAACTCATACTAACGATCAAATTCACTTTTAAAAAAAGTAGTCCCGATAGTCCAAAATCAGCTCTGAGTAAAGTTTTTATTGAGAGTTTTTTAAGGTTCTTAATTTTATTCTGACCTCTAAAAAAGAACAGTAGCTTTCGTTGTTTGAAGTGCTTACAAATGGATTTATTACTATGTGGCAATATTTTCTAGTCAACCAAAATATTACAAATAGTCTTGTGATGGATAGCTTGTTCGGAGTTTCGGTCCGATGGTAGGACACCTTACTCCTTCATCGGATAAGTTCTGACTGTTAAGATATTTATTGGAAACACATAGTCTTAAACTGGAACCATATTTATCCATACTCAGATTGTCTGGATCACAAACATTTCAGTAAAATGCTTCACAATTTTTCTTCAACAATAACATATTATTTGAAGGACAATTGAGTGAGTCAGAACCAGACATGACTAACCCACAAATATATACAATTTGAGTTAGGCACATACGCTACATCTTTATACCCATTTCTATCAGAACCAAACATGATTATGAGTTTATAGTTCACCATAAGTGCAGACATCAACCGTTAAATTTTGGAAACAGCAGAAAGTAAACATTTTTTTAATATATCTGCAACTTTGAAGTCAATTATCTCAAAACAAGATAAATGTGGGATAGTCATGTCTGGTTCTGACCCACTCAATTTATCTTTTCACTAACATACTTTTCACCACACATTGAAAATATAGAGGTATTATACAAACAGGAAATGGTTGTTTTCAGATTAAGTCTCTTTTGTAGAGTACTTTATTCATCAATGATACAATGGACCTTATAACAAAATTGAAAAAAAGTTTTAGTGTTTCATCCATTACAAATAAATATTTCGAAAATGTTTATTTCCAATAATTAATCAAATAAAAATATATGACCACAATAAAATAATTTAAATAACATCTAAGTATGACAAACGTACGACAAAATTATCACAAAAATACAGTTATGAATATACTCGTAATATGGAACCGTCTTAAGGGGGCAGCCCGCACTATACCACACCAGGCCATTATTATAGATATCGCTTTTAAAGGGTTAGTGGTATCTTCGTAATATTTTCAACTATTTATTAAGAATTCTGTACAAATGAAATAAAAAAATTAAATATAGCGGTATCAGTGATAAAATACGATCGCGTGTATCATAACATTGCATATATTAGCGCTCAATCCAGTCACTATTTCTTAAACAATATGTTACAAAAACTAAACGCGATTTGTACTATACAATATAAAATTCAGTAATATGCAATATAAGATTCACAAATAAACGAACCCTGTGTAAAATTTTCATTAAACTTGGATTCGGATTATATGATGTAAATAATAGGTACGAGTTTCAGAGCTACTACGTTGTCTAAAAGTGCATTTCTATAGTGTTTTATCTTTTTGCAGTATATAAAGTGAGACAAATATCATGCTTTTGAATGGTTTTACAACTTTCAAGTTTATTTACTTAGAAAGTTTGTTGTAAAGTATACAAATGGGGATATTTTTGTCATTCGTAAATCTCTAACAACCAACTATTGCAGAGAAGTTTTTTAAACTTATCCAACATACACATAGCACTACATTACTAAAAATTAATATGCATGAATCTTGCTGATGCAATTAACCATTCAAAGCAAATCAGATGTGGACATCTTAGGAGGTAGCGGCCATGGCGGTCAATCACGTCCGACAACCTTCCTTTAAAGGAGGCATCCGACAATTGCCATACACTCTCCGTTAATCTAGCCACACAACTGTAAATGCTCCATTGAAATGTGTGAATAAATATTTTTACGTCAATATTTACCATATGGTTGAATTTTTTTACCATTTATCGCGTACTCCTTTTGTTTAATCACGAACAGTGAGAAAAAAAAACGACAATTTATTAATGGACGATAATAGCAAAAATAACGACGAGATAATTTTATATTTTATCATTCATAGAGCAAATTCTCTTCAAGGATACAATACCTCGGGATTCGAACTTAGTTTTTTTGATAAGATTAAAAACATCGTAAAATATATTCATATAAGTTGAGTGTAAATATAGCTGCGGCCAATGGATTAGATACTCCCCCGCATTTGCATATGAAATAAAATTAAAGACGACGAAATAAAAATAAAGGACGCACAAAGAGCTTTAATAAATGGTCAAGGCAGTGTTGATTAAATACTACCATTAAAATATTGTCAGAGAAGAGTTTGACCAACAATAAAAACAATGCGCTTTTGTTGATTTGGAGAAGGATATGTTCGAGTAGTGATAAAAAATTGTCAGAGAAACTGTCAATAAATATTAATATATGTTGATTGTGGAGCAAGAATATCAGGTTCAAATTATGTGGTATGCTGTTTTCAGACGATAAGGTAGTGCTAGGAGAAAGCGAGAAAATTTAATAAGCTTGTAAGGAATTGGAAACTGAAATCAGAGTGAAAACGAAATGTGAGGGGAAATAGAATATATTTTGAATCTTGAAAGCATGTTCACATCGGATGACCGCTCGAAGTGCGAAATTGAAAAAAAAAAATGGTGACTTACACCAGTTCACCGATCGCAGCATTTCAATAGAAACAAAGCTGACTGTTCATATTGGAATCTTAGTCCCAACCTTAGGATATAGAAGCCCAATTTTGAAGTGGCAAAAAGTGATGTAAGTAATATGATTGAATGGATAATTATTGTAATGCGGTGACAGTTGAAATTCTTTTTCTCTTGTGTGTTTTTTCTTCTTCAAGTCAGATGTTCAGGTGTTTCATCCATGATACGGTCTCAAGAGTAGCCAGATGGATCTCCTCCTATTTTTCCAGGAATGAATACCTTAATATTATCGAGAGGCAACTACACATAAAATCTGTGCGATCAACTTTTAAAATGGATTTTTTTATCATGGAAAACTCAAATTTATTTTGTGAAGAAGGTGTGTTTGCTGAAGTGCAACAGACTACACAAACAAACCAATACGTATTCGCACAGGCGTTATCAATTACAAAGTATACTGGTAATCTTTAAAATCACGTACATTTTTCATATCGCGTCTACGGGAGAAAACTACAATATTTCCGCTAAGAATTCTGTCAACCAGAATATATTAGACGTTCCACGGATCAAGGCCTCCTCGGTTCCGGATTCCTTTTGCACTATAGAAAGTGTCGCATAGACTGCTCCTCCCTGCAGGTATAGGTTGTTGTTCCATCACATTATAATCATTCATTCTACCAATTCCCATTCATTCCATCAATTCCTTTTCGGTTCCTATTAAGATATTTCCAGGTTCTCCGAGCTATTTAGGGTCAGGTGGTACCTCTCTTCCTCTCCACTTATCCACTCAATGACGAATAATAACCTAGTAATCGATATGTACCAAGCTTTATTAAAAGTAATATATGCGAAATAAAAATAAAATTAGCCAAAAATATTTTTTTAACATAACAAAAACTAATTAAATCATTTGGTCATATCAAAGGATTATTTTGGAAATTTTAGTTTCCGGATCATTTAACGTCTTGTTGACTTATTATTTATTATGAATAAATAACAAACGTAAAAATAAATGTCAATTATATTTAAAAACCAATGATCTTGCACTCCCATTTTAGTGTTCACATTTGCATAAAAAAATGATTATACCAACCAAATGTTGTTTAAGATCAAGTCAACAAATACGTTTAATTTATTGTCTTTGTTTATATGCCATTCTATTATAATTTAGAACCTTCCACAATAGTGGAAAATAGGCCGTGTAATTAAAGACTTACGTGGGGTGTTTTTTGGGTGAAATTGGATTTGTTTTTGAAATAAAACACATATAAATTATTAAATGGCCGTGTATTTGAATTCAATCGATAGGTTGTTTAATGACAATTATTGTTTGAAGATAATTTCACTCATATGTTATGTTGGCCGTGGGTGTCTCTTATGTACTTAAACCAATCATAAGATGGGGTGGGGTTCCCATTAAGAACGATAGAACTTTAAAATAAAATAAAACAACAACTAATAAACCAAAAATGGATCTGAAGGTTTAATTTGAAAGAATATTTTATGTCGTTTATAATTTAAATATATCGTTTAAACTTTTATAACTTAAACGTTTATAATTTAAATATATCGCTTCCACGGCTTCTTTTGCACTGGCCAATTCGTACACGTCAATTTTCGATGACTCGGTGGAGCATTTCCGGCTGTATCGGGCCAATGTTGGCCTCAAGTTCATCAAGAGTCTTGAGTTTGTTGGTGTAAACCTGTGATTTAATATAACCCCAAGGAAAATAATCCAGAGGCGTTAAATCGCACGATCTTGGCGGCCAATTAATTCTATCACACCAAAAAAAAACACCCTTTACGTTTTTAATGATATTGTCTTACCGAATAAAGTATATATCTGTATATTGTTAAAAATATTGATGAGTACCAATATCGCCGAATAAATGCTGTAGAAATTCTGCAAAAATACATGGGGTGACAATAAATATGATAATATAACAGAATACGGAGCGAACTGTTAGATATGACTGTAAACTTAAGGTTGATGTGTTGAGTAAGATAAAGATGAGCACTCTGAGTTTGGTCATGTAGAATGAGTAAATGTAGAAAGACTTACAAAATAAATGTATAAATAAATAAATATAGGTCTATTGATAGCAAGATAGTATGTACATACACATATTTAGATACATTCCAAAATCGCTCATATATCTCTTGCAACACAAATGGCAGAAAATAATACATTTAAGAGATAAACTATCAAAAAGTCTGGGTTCCTCCTGGTAGAGATACACCCCACTAATATATGGCGAGCCCAGCCACGAGGACATCAGACGTTTTAAGTCCACACCAATAGTGCAAATATAAGTGGAAGGCGTGGTAGAAGAAGACTAGGGAAAGTATAGTAAGCCCAAGTGGATGATATTTTGAAATAAAGAAAGTCAGAGAAATCGTAGATGTGTGAGAAGGTGTATGGATGTAGATGAGGTGAAATATGGGTGGGACACAATACTTTATAAATTCTTATCTTCTCACTATTTCGATGTAGCTCACCACAATGTAAATAATTAAGATACACGCCCATTTCTACTATTTGTTCCATAAGTGAAATGCATTAACTGTTTCCAATTTTTTTCATTATTAATGAAACATTGAAGTTGTTAAGAGAAAAATAAATGAAAGTTATTATGAGAGTTACTAATTCTAAATGTATTTTTTTTCTAATTATTTTGCGTCGTGGCCTTAATGCTGAAGAACGTAACCTACATTGAGAATGCTGTAAATTGCTACCATTATTTTACAGTCCTCTCGACCATTATTTTACAGTTTGTAACCAAGACATGCCTGTAGTACTCTTCACCTGGTCGCTACAGCACATATGTGTTCTATCTCTGTTTCTGCAACCCTTCAAATGGACTGTGATTATGAGTCTCTCCGTGTCCTCCGTACGCGAAATGTGTTCGAAAAACTGAAGAATGTGACGAGTGCATAATCTTGAAAGTATCTCTGAGATAAAAGCTCTTCTAAAATAGAGGCATTCGATTGTGGTTGTCTATGAACATTCAACAAACATCTTCAATACTATATCTCGAAAGAGTCTAATCTTTATCATTCTCCGCCTTTAATAGTCCAAGTTTTATGAAGCATACATCAATATTGCGAAAATCTAAGGTTTTAACAAAACTTATAATCATTTCTGAGAGACTTTAAATGCATATAGATAATTTTAAACCAATTATGTTAATTCCATTGAGATTCATTATTTACAATCTATATTTATTTTAACTCCATAAATTAACAATTAAAGATGATGAAAATTCAAAATTACATTTGAGATTATAAACAATACGCAGAATTGCAAATAACAACAAACATTCTTAACTTATCACAAAATAACCGAAAAGTTTCGGTTAGTTCAATTGGCATCAAGTTAACTGGTGGAATATTTAGAGAGAAGAGCAATAAAACACTTGATTTGGAATAGTTTTATCACAAAATAGGTTTGAAATACGGAATACAAATAGAAAAGGATACAATAAAGAGAGAAGGAAATTTATGTATAAATAGTGTCGCTATGTCATTAAAAAACCTGGAGAAATTGATGGTTGTAAGAATTTTGTCAGGAAGAAAAGGCAGTAAAGAAATTGACTAGAGGAAATCTGTACAGTGCCATACAAATAACAAGTATCCGTGGAGATTGAAGACGTGTCGTCGCAATCTGTATCACCAACATACCATATATTTCGAATCTCAGTGATGAGAAACGACAGAGATAATATTGTGTTAAGTTCATCATCATTACTGAAGAAGACTCATGCAGAAGAAGACCACCATCACGCAGTGTCTCTAAGTTAGTCATAAAGAATAGATCTCCACTCTATTCTATCGTTTCTGCTACGTCCATACACCTTGTCATGCGTATTCTCCTAGTGTAAAGATTTTACGTTTTTTTTTTAATTATTCATTTGGCCTTGTCACATCTTTCTAGATTTTCTCAAATATTCTAGTACCTTTTATACTATTGGTATAGATTATTTTTGTAAATCTTCCATCATTCAATATTCCTTTTTCATCTCGAGCATTCCATCTTCTTTCAATCCCCATTATTTCCTGATATCCTCATTCCTTATTGTGTTATACATTTCTTTTGTAAAATTAGATAAATAAAAGAATATGGCATTATTATTTTAAGAAGTGAAGAATTGTGAATAATAGAAAACAATCATACGACTTAAATGATTGTCACAAAATGTTTTATCTGAATAATGTTAAAGCTGCTTAGGTTTGAGAAGTCAGCTGAAGGGGCTTTGAAGTGTAACGAGAGGGGACTATATGAACAGTATAGGTAAACCAAGGAAAACATGGCTGGATCAAATGGTATAGTTCATAATATAAAGAAGCGAAAGTTGTGAGTTTGAATGAAGATTTCGGAGATATATAGTATTCACTCTGCCTACTCCGAATGGGACACGGCGTGATGATATGTATGTACTTTAAATAATATTCCTTTTTATTGTAGATTGATGAAAGAAAATTAAATGACAGATTTCTAAAACGATTAAGTTTTAAGCCCAAGATTCTTGAAAGGAAACTGTTACATTGAGAATATTCACAGAAATCTAGAATAGAACTAAAATAATACCTACTTTCTTATTTCCCATGGTTACATCATCCGTTCTCAACTTGAATGTCGTATTCATCATTGATTTAAATTTGTGAAAAGGGTTGACTAAATGTATTATTGTTCATTAGTTACTGCATTTCTCTCTTTTGTTTACACGAGGAAGTTTTTAGAAAGTTTGAAAACATCTAATTTATTTATTCATACATTTTAACGACCGCTTTTAACAGCGTTTAAAAAAATACTACAAAAATAAACGGACATCCAAAAAAAAGTTCAAATGAATACAAAAATAGAACATATCACATACAAATATAAAATGCACTACTAATCAAATCAAAACCAAAAATTTTTTTGTACAAAACAGAAAATAAAATATGGTACAGCTAAATCAAAACCAATGCAACTTACTAAAACTAATATATGGATGTGAAATTTGAATTCTTTCTGTACGAATGATACAAAAGCTCCAGACATCACAACGCAGCATGGAGAGGTGCATGCTAGGTTATACCAAAAGAGACTGCAAACGTTATGAGTGGATACGCGCCCAAACAAAAGTTGTCCATGTTATAGAGGTCTCAAAAATACTAAAGTGGAAGTGGGCTGGAAACTTCGCCCGAATAACGGACCATCGTTGGAATGTCAAGTAATTCAGTGGTACCTAATATGCAGAACTAGGCCTATAAAAAGACCAAAGGCATGCTGAGTGGACGAAATACGTAAGCAAGCAGCGATTGCGTAGCAGCAGTGTGTAAAATACAGGATTTATTGGAAACAACTTGGAGAGGCCTATATCCTGCAGTGGATGAATGTAGGCAGATGAATAAATTAAAAGTAGTAATTGTATTAACACTTTTTAATTAAAAACTATTTTTTTTGAAATCTGGATAAACCTATTTGATTTACACAAAAAATAACGTGAATGGCCGAGGTATTAAAAATAGTTAACGTTATGGATTAAAATTTGGTCAAATATTTTTGTCTGTGCGATAATCCTGTGAGATACGATCAAACTATTTGTTTATAAAATTAGAATCTTAATTTTTCCTTACACCACGCTTTGACGTCATATTTCTACTTGTAATATAACAATAACATTAAAACTGTCAATAAATTATGTATATCGATTGGTTCCACCCCCAAAGTTTTGTTTCATACTAAAATACTTTAGTTTTTCTTATTCATATATTCATATATGGTATGAAAATTTGGGTACTATTAGTCGTGTGTTTGAGATACCACGAAGATTTTAAGTACGAGTATATGATGGACTGACGAAGACTGCTAAATGTATCATGGACTGCACACAACAAACGTGTATGTAGCGTAAAAGCTGAAAATCAAAAACTCTTCTCTGTCTGTCTGAAATATATTTTACAAACGAGTCTGTATTGTAAAAATTGCCATCAAATATTTTTTTTCTGTCTGTCTGATATGTATTCTACATTTTTTTTAAATATACACATCGACGAAGCCTTGTTATCCTAGTTAGTAGGATGCCTTAAGCTTTTATTTGAAAGCATGGTTTAGATTCTTGCTGGTACTCATGTTGGTACTTTTTAATTATTTTTTTTTGCTTAATACCTCTCTAAGATCTTTCGGTTTGATTAAAAAGGAACACCAGATGACGAATAGTCTTCAAGATGGTACTATATATATTAAAGTGCAATAAAATACAAAAAATCCTGAAATGCTAATAAAAAATATTGTTTGGGAAGTGTACTAAGAAGAAAAGGAAGAGATAACTCACTATATCAGCCGAGTGATAAAATCATTAATTTAACAACCCCATGGACGGCAAGGAATTTAGAAGGATGGAAAAAAAATGTTTGGAGGCATACAACTGACCAAGGTGATTGCGATATTTAATCGCAAATATGTCGACAAATAAGGAGCAGTAGATAGAAGACGAAGAAAATACAAAACAATAATAATATTTATGCATATCAAAAAAAAAAAAGACTGAATTATTTTGACTATTTGACAGGGAAACGGCATGTATCATCCAAACTATAACTCAAGTCTTTACAAAGATCTGTTTTCTTTGACCAAACCACCAAAACCGTACCTCCGATACTTAGTTGACACTTGCCTTCTGCGTGTTTGATTCACGACGCTACTCAGATTTTAAAAATGATTTCTATCTGGTTTTAACTAAAGGCCTATTGAACATCTTTTTGGATGGTTGGAAGAGATTGACACGTGCCAATATATCCACTTAGTTCTACTGTATACAACGAAAATGTAATGCAAAACAAAATCACCGTCAATACATTTCACATTAAAGTAAATCCTAAGAATAACTTCAGTTCACTCAATTTTCAATTTGTACTAGCTCTCAGTAAGGGTTTATACGATAATAGCTTTTATAATCAATTAAGTATCTAATCGCATCTGGTACGATAGTTGCATGGGATACCAGTTGACAATCGCTTGCGGCATTGACTAACCCACCCACTACAGTCATTACCACGTCAGTGATTAGTGCACTTAACTCTGACATTAGCACATGCAGTACAGTTAGTAAATGTCAAATGCCAAATTCGAGGGGGGAACTTTGTTTGGCATTTGACATTCGTAAACGGTTTTCATAGATTATATTGATTTTTAATGTAGTTTATATCTTATTTCAATTAATTTCGTTGTTGTGTATAAAATATTAAACCTATGTTATCGATGTCACCTAACTCTTAATCTTATATTGCAGTAGGTAACAAGGTCAACGATGCACCTAAAACTGAATTTACCAATAAAACAATAATTAAATTTTTCAAAAATGATAGAACACAGTGGTATATTAGTGCCCGCCTTAGTGTATGGAAGGGAAATCTATTAAGGAAGCGTTATAAGAACATACTAAATATGGTAGAATGCCGTATTTTGCGAAGAATATCTGATATTACAATGTATGATAGATTTATCATTGACTGGATCAGGGATAAATAACAAAAATTATATTGCTGGAATGAATGACGTCCGTGATGGAAGTAGCCCGGGTATGTAATGGAAGGATACAGTTGAAGACATTTTAAATGAGGAAAAGGTACGCGAAAAGAAGAGCATTTATAATAAGATATATGCGTGTGGAGAAGACGAGAGTTATGTGTAAGGATAAAAAGGCGTAGAGATTTCTCCCCTATGCACTATGCTTACCCCAAAATGGACATTACGTGGGGGTATGTACGAGTATTTACCATATGCTCTTCATTTTTAATAATTTAGAAAGATAAGGTAAAAACGGTTTGTGTGTGCGAAGGTGTAAAGATCAGGACTCTTTGCTTATCACAAATTGATGATTTTATTGTATTTATATGTGTATTTATCTAAATGATTTCTAGTGTGGACGTGTATTTGCTATAACGATGCAGTCTAAATTTTATTATTTTAGAGATAATACAGCGTCGCTTTGTGTGGGCATTTACGCATTCATTAATTTAAGACGTAAATTTATCGTTATATAGCTATTCTATTGATTTAATATTTATTGATTAATTTATTTCCGTATCTGTAACATCAATTTTTAATTATGCTACGTGTTCTGTAACATCAATTTTTTAATTATGCTACGTGTTTTCTAGTGGGAAGCAACAGGGATCACCCCATTATTAGCATCAATCAGGTCCTTGCCCAGAGCACTTAGTCCCGATGTTTTGGACAAATAAGCATGTGTTGTGTGTTCTGTATAGTTTTCAAAACCACATTAAAACGCTCTTTTGTTTAAAAAAAAATCTCATCTCTGCATGCCTCACCTTGTATCT
>OX463838.1:49604588-49692314 GCA_949825065.1 Odontocerum albicorne | reverse complement strand
TATATATATATATATATATATATATATATTATATATATATATATATATATATATATATATATATATATATATATATATATATATATATATATATATATATATATATATATTATATATATATATATATATATATATATATATATATATATATATATATATATATATATATATATATATATATATATATATATTATATATATATATATATATATATATATATATATATATATATATATATATATAATATATATATATATATATATATATATATATATATATATATATATATATATATTATATAATATATATTATTATATATATATATATTATATATATATATATATATATATATATATATATATATATATATATATATATATATATATATATATATATATATATATATATATATATATATATATATATATATATATATATATATATATATATATATATATATATATATATATATATATATATATATATATATATATATATATATATATATATATATATATATATATATATATATAATGCCAATGTCTTAAAATTGCTCACGTATATTAAATAAATAAATAAAAAACCGTGTTCTCTAAAAGAGTGTCCAATTCTACAAATTGATTCTAAAAATGTTATGAACAACCTTTACTCTAATTTTAAATGTCCTTGCAAACAGATTGTCTGTTGCTCATAAATAAAAGACATTTTTCTGAACGGTGCGAAAATTAATTTTGAATCGTAAGTTTTATTAAATTATATTAAGGCATTAACATTTTGGAGGTTTTAGGGGCATTATAATTTGTTTAGTTAAATATTGTTTATTCCACTTAATATAACGGTATAACCCTACTGGTTTCAAGGTTCTCATCTTATCATTAGGGGAACACAAACAAGAATGAATTATGTTCGAACTTCAGCTAGCAACAGTGAGATACTTGGGTAATTTTCAAGATCTAACCGCTGCTTGCTGAAGTATCCTGCATCCCTCCACCCACAATCCCTAGCCCAGATTTTTACCACTAAGCACCTATGTATGTCGGTACCTGTTTGAACATAATTCAGTTGTGTTTGTACTCTTCTGATCATGAGGTGAAAACCTTGAAGTCGGCAGGGTTATACCGTTATACAATATGGAATAAACAGTGTTAGACTAAAAAAAATAAAAATAAATGTTGAATTAATTAAGAGATACAAAAAAAACAATGTTTCATTATTTCTTAACTGATAACAAGGATTATTAGCACTAAAGCTTTAAAATTTAATGACATATAAATACTGTTGTATATAGGGATACATAATGTGTATATAGGGATACATAATATGCAATACAGCGGCGTACTTAAGTTTTGGTGCAGGCAAAGAAATCGAATATCAATCCTGTTGAAGGAGCTTCATTCGTTGAGGTGTCCAGAAAGGGTAGCTTTTAAACGTTGTATTATAGTTAATAAGGATCTTAATGGCTTGGTGCCACAGTACCTAACGGAATTATGTGTTAGGAATGTGGGAGTGTGCGCTGTAGCAGACGTGCGGTAAGTTTCGACGTTTTAACGACGTTCAAATAACTATTTCATCAGTGGTTGTGTCTGGTCATATTGCATCAACTACCTCCATAAAGCCGCTGACTTTCATCCGGGGGCCTCTGGTTCGATTACCAATGGTAGCCGAAAACAAATCTTATAAATTGGTAAAATAAATCGACTGGTAATAATACTCCGTATTCTAGACATATGTGTTGTTGCATCTTCACGTGTGGTAGTATTGCTTAGATGTGCGATACCAAACTTCGAGTTCCATGCATATTCTAGTAGTTCGAAAGCCCCAAGATTTGTTTTATTGGCCCAAAGGCAATGCTGTTTCCCGGCTACGCTTTTCGATATGTCTAACACGAATTAGGTTGAATGTAGTCATACGAATAAATACAAAAAGGAAGATTTCTTCTGGATTCTTAGCAAATTGATAGCATATGATAGAGCCACTCAAGAGGATTCTTAAATTATTTATTAATTTAACCATCCATCCTGTCGTGAAGCTCATAATTAAGCATCGTGACTCCTATGATAGCTTCTGACGACTTCACTTAATTCATTCCTGTACTCCGTGGTGAAGGGCAATTGTCAAGGATATTCCAGTTGCAATCACCCACTTGGTCAGTCCAACGCATTGGGATTCTTCCACACCTCCAGTAACCACAAATCTTTCCAAACTGTCTCCTTGGCCACGAAAAATGTGCCCAAAGAATTGGAGAACTCGTCGAAGGCATATTGTTGACAATCTGTCAGTGGTTTTCAGTTCTTCGAGAATGGAGACGTTAGTTCGCCTTGCAAAGAATTCGTAACATCCTTCTTCAGCACTACACAATTTAACGCTATCATGTAACTACATCTGGTGGATGTATTGCTTCAAAGTAATTACTTCCAACCGATTAGTTTTTCATAAATATTTTTGGTACCCATGACCGTGTCATTAATATAGTGCATAAAACAATATTTGAAAAAAAAAACTTACAAAAAATCGCACTATTGGATAGATCTAACATTGAAAGAAAGGCACTCTTGGAGTGATCTTTGATCACTTTAGGGCGCCAGAAAAACAAATAAATGCAAATGTACTCTCACCTACACACAATTTTCAGTCATTTGTTTCAGTTAAGACCGCACATAAACTTTTTTCGCAGGATAAATAAATCTTTTTTCTCTTTAATACAATAATTTGCGTACTTCCTGCCATTGGGCATGATTTATCGTGAGCTGGGTAAACGCTCAAGTAGGAAATGTTAGCTCGGATTGCGTTCCCGCACCGCGATTTGTGTTCCCACAAATACCATGAAATATTAATGCAGGAAACTTATTCACTTTTGTACGTTAAAACACAATGACATCCACCCGGCAAACAATTAACTTAAGTTTGTACTTTGTATTTTCCATTAATTGATAAAAAATACATCATGCCATTTCCCTGTCGGAGTAGACATAGAGGACAGAGTGCCAGATTTTCTTATCTCGACACACATCCTTTGCCATTTCCACATCCATATACATTCTCATACAAGTACGATTCCTCTGACTTTCTATGTTTACTTTTCTTAATATATCATTCACTTGATTCAACCATACTGTTCTTGGTCTTCTTCTGCCATGCCTTCCATTCAAATATACACTAAATATTTGTTTTGTCAGTCTTTCTTCCTTCATTCGTTCTACATGCCCTAACTATCTAAGAATGCTCTTTTTCATCTTAGACAACACACCAGCTTCAAGCTCACATTTCATAACGTATTCTATCCTACATTGTCACCTCATGCATTCTTCTCAATGCACGCATTTCTATAACATTTATTCAGTCCCTTTAATGTTTTCCCTCGTCAACGTTTTATTTCAACACATCAAAGTTAGTATTAAAATAATATGGATATCATCTTGGCAGATTTGAATACTGTTTAATAAATATAAGCTTGTCAAAATAAGAGAGCAAGAAAAAATTGGTTTGTTTGGAATAAGATTCTTCGTCATTACTTTATAAACGGGTACATAACTTTACTTTTTTTGTGATATTAGGTTACTCTGCAATTAATTTGTGTTGACGACACTACTATGGAAGGTCAGCTAAAGAGTTTTGAGGAAGTCAACAAAGATACATCAAATGACCCGTGGGTCCGTCTTAAGAAATTTCTTCTTGGCATTTAAAGATATTATATTCTAAGAAGCGTAAAGACGTATGTGAGGGTCTCTTTGTATAAATTTAAATTGCTGACGTGATCAACACAGTCCAACTATGATGAAAAAGATCCCCGCTGGAACCCAGATTTTTTTTAAATAGGATTCCAGTCTGGTTAACACTTAGGGCCTATAAAAACATCTTTCTGGTTGGTTGGAAGAGATTACCACATGGCAATAAACTCGCCAGGTTAAAAAAAAAAGATTTTATGTTCCTCACAACTATACGAGATACGGATTGATATTGATATGCTTATCAACTAGGCTACAGAGATCTTCGAGACGAACATTTTAAAGTTTTAAAAACATTTATTATTTCAATACGACAAACCCTGATAGCAACCATGAGATTTCTTTCAACTAAAGAGTATATCAATCTAGTTATTATTGAAAAAGTAAATCACTCGGGTCAAATTAAAACAAACGTTCAGTTCATATTAGAAATATTTCTCTTTGCTAGTTGGCGTCGCTAAAATTTCAGATGCCAGTTGTTCTTCGAAGTTTCCCGTATTGATATTTATAGTATTTGGTTTCCGCACCGCGGCTTCTTGCCCAGCGTGGAGTTGCATAGGCAACTTTTAGTTGCTGTAAATAAATTATATCGGACAAATACTATGACCATGCTGCAAAATACGATATTTATGTAATTTGATAATTTCATTTTATATTCTTAAAATTAAAATCATAAGGATAAATATTAAGGGTATTTTTTCAGCAGATTTCTATGTTTTCAAAAAAATCATAAATATATTTTTAAGATTTAATTCATTAACTAATTTCATTTTGAATATTGGACCAAGAATATTTTAAATAGTTTAGAAATGTGGATAAAGCTCCTTAAGTTACTGTTAGTTTGTAACATAGACCAATTACATGTATCATAAAAAATTACATCGGTGATCTAATGCTTATAACGCTAGTTTATTATTTTAGCGCACTGGGTTTGATATCTGCAAAGTTTCTCTTCAAAATATATGTTGTCTAGCGTTTAGAAGCTGTCCTACATATTTTCGATGTACGATTACTTACTGCAAAAAGCTTTAAATAAACAATGCTTATCAAATTTAAATAAAAACCTTGTATAAGATCTCACTCGATTATTTTATCGATTGGAAAATAGCTTTTAACAAAAAAATATATAAATTGTTTAAAGTAAAAAAAAAACGGCAGTTTTGACCAGATTTAACGATATTTACGAGACTTATATATGTCAGACCGTTTTAATGCGAAGTTTTTGACATTCTGATCCATGTAGATTACTTCTTAATCTGCTTTAATTTAAAATGATGATATTATGAATATACTATATAAGTGGACATCCAATATCTTAA
Organism: Odontocerum albicorne; assembly: GCA_949825065.1. NCBI lineage: Eukaryota > Metazoa > Arthropoda > Insecta > Trichoptera > Odontoceridae > Odontocerum > Odontocerum albicorne. The sequence goes on along the minus strand of OX463838.1, from coordinate 49,687,270 downwards.
CACGAAACGTTAATGTAAGTGTCTCACAAAAATATAATAATATAAGTATATTTTGAAAATGATTTTTAACCTGAATTATTTATCGAATCAGCTTATGGTATAAAAGTTCACTACATATAACCTTTCAAGGGTAGTACTAGGTCACAAATGAAATATGATATATGTTATACTTATGGATGTTAAGCAAAAGTATAAGTGTTGTAGAAACGTTTTAGGATGTAATGTGGATAAAAGTTGAAAGGATCAGGATAGAGAATAGGGAAAATACAGCAGCAGTTACTAGCCTCTGTGTTTCAAATCAAGTTTAGCCTGCGGGCTCACGCAGTTTTCTAAGTGTAGCCACTGTACGTGGATTGTCAGCTACTTGGAAAGGTGAAAAGTTCGAAATGTCATCGGACTAGGGGCTAAGTACTTTCTAAGTGACTCTAGATGGCCAGTACTGTCTACAATGTACTACCGTTTAACATCTCGCTACATCCCTTATTATATAATCAACTGAATAACAAACACAATTACTACAATTATACTGTTCCTACAGTTAAGTAAATGAACCAGTTGTAGATGTAACATGCAACTACGAGTATCTTAGCATATATATAACAAGGAATTATGTAAAAGTACTATAGTAGTTTTTTGCCTGCCTTGGTTTATTTGTCATTGCTGCAACGTCTTCCGATAAAATAACAAATCAATTACAGAACGAATAAAAGTACGAGTATAAAACTATTTATACAAGTGTTTCAATAGCGAAAAGTAGCGTGGTGACTTGACAGATTGCCAACTGTGCGTAGATCGGAACCATCTCTTTTCCATTGAGTTAGTGACAGTCAGTCGTGGTTACTACTCGTAGACTGTTCGTGCTCGCTTGCCATGTCACTACATACTACACACTGTGTCGTAACTTGTCAGTATGCGTGGTGTGGTTCAAACTAATTGGTGCCGGCGACACCTCGCGCACGTGGTGCTCTCTAGTGTATATTTCTGGCCGTCATAACATTGTGGATGTTTTCTTTATGTTTATGTTCTTTCGCATTTCCTACTGCAACTTAACGAGGATTTCGATATTTCTTTCACATTTAACGTTTTGTTTGATGTTGCTTCTCAGATGGGTGTCGTTATTTTAGACTTAATGCATTTTGTTAGGTGCTAACATTTTGAAGTTTTAATATTTTGTTTATGATTTAATTTTAAGTGATTTGTTCTACTCCTTTTTTTGTTATTGTTTTGTTTTATTATGGTGAAGTGCGCTTGATCACTTAAAGGAGAAAAATGAACAGTGAAAATATTTGAAGAAATTCAAGTGAAGTGATTTGAATGAGAATTTTGTGCACCGAGAGAGAAAATTTTCATCATTTAATAGCAGGTTATTTTATTTATAAAACTATTATTTCAATCGATTATTTTATTATGATTTTCTCGAAAATGATTATGTAAATTACTTTTGGCCTGTTTAGGTAAAACATAAAGTTTTGACAAGCAAGTAAAAAAGAAAAAAAAATCTAAATATGTTACGATCAAATAATTGAACTTTTTGATGGTTTTCAATGGACCTTTATCAGTATAAGCAAATCTAAAAAATCATATGAATTTATAAAAAGTAGGATTTACAAAATTTAAAACAGAGTAGTAACAAATGTGCAAATTAAGAATGTTGTCACTCACTCATATACATATATTGTATTTATTCAACAGTTTCATTCAATCAAATCTGGCTGATTTATTGCTTTAAAGCAATTTCTATCAATCAACCAGCTTTTGTTTCTTAATAATTATTAGTAACCACGATTATGTCGACTGTGATAAGCTGAATAAGTGCTGTAGAAAGGCGTGCATAGATAATAAAGCCCAAAGCCCGTACGACGGTTGTCGCCAAAGAAAGAATACGAGAATTGAATTTTGAATACAAGAGAGCGAGAGAGGAATACTTGGATTATTTCCGAAAGCAATTCGAAATTTGAATATCGGTGGGTCCGTGATACTGAACGAATTTTAAATACCTAGCTAACACTTTTTGAACCGCTGTAAAAGGGGACGATGTATAAATGATATATATAAACAAATTTTACATTTATGAATATATATTTTCATAAATGTAGAATTTGTTTTACTTTCGTGAATATTTCACGGGTTGCCACTAGAAAATAATAATACATGGAGAGGTATGTATGACAGAACACGGAATAGAGTGATAAGAGATAAACGTGAACTTAAGACTGATGTGTTGAGTAAAATAAAGACAAGCACGCTGATATGGTTTGAGCTTGTGAAACGAATGTATGAAGAAATACTAACAAAAACAGATATATACGAGTATGTTGTGTAAATGTGAGTGGAAGACGTATGAGAAGAATACCAAGGAATTAAGGTTGGATCATGTGAATGATATTCTGAAAGAAGGAAACGTAAAAGTCAGAGAAATCATAAAAGTTTTATGAGAAGGTACGGATGTAGAAGAGGCGAAGGATGTGTGTCGAGATAAAAAAAAGTATGGTGATCTATCTTCTCTCCCTACCTCAACAGGAAATGGCGTGGTGGTATGTATGTATTTAAACATTACTTAAGACAATAATATAAAACATAAATCTTAAGCAAAATAGAGATGTATCATTGAAATTTTATGGGCGTTAAGGACGAAGAATATTTTTAGATAAATAAACCTTCTTTTGTTCATTTTTAAATATCGATAAGGATGGACCACACCTGATTGAGCCAGGAATATAGTTCCATAGTTGAATTGAATGAATCACGAAATATGATGTGTGATGTGTTGGGATACAAAATATTCTGCCGTCACCAGATCAGAGCAGTAGTTCAAGCTCAAAAATATTTTTTTTGAATCGTTGATACATTGAAAATCTATGCCTAATTAGACCACTAACTATGCATAGTTGCAAAGGTTTTAAAAATATGCATCGCGGTTTCTAAACAATTGAATTTCGCATTCTACGTCATTATTTAATGAAACGATTAAGTATGAATGTGTACTTAAAGTTGATTTTTTTAGTAAGATAACGAAGATAACTCTGAGTTGGTTTAGGCTTAAAGAACGAATGAGTGAAGAAAGTCTAACAAAATAAATATAACATACAAATCTTAGAGAAAGCTGTGGTAGTTGAAGACCAAATAAATTATAGTTGAACCTAGTAAATTATTATATACTCGTATTTTGAAATTAGGACACGTAGAATGTCAGAGAAATCGTAGGATTTCTATGAAAAAGTGTATGGGTGTGGAGAGGCAAAATATGTGTGTCAAGATATAAAAGTCTGGCGCTTTGCCTACCCCAACAGATAGACAACGTGATGGTATGCATGTATTTTTAGTTGATGTTTCTTGATATGCATATTTGAATCAAGCATTTCGATATATGTATATTATAAATGGACATATTGAAACGCTTCAAGTGATTTAAACAGATATACTATATTATATAATTTAAATATATAAAGTCATATTACATAAGTTCAAGTTAATTTATAATAATCAATTCTATGTAAAATTTGTAAATTTCAATTATTCAAGTTTCAACAATTTTATTAAAATAAAATAAAATTTGGGTGAAGTTAAATCTTATATAGACGTCCTTGCACTAGAAACCGTTAAATCAAAACTTAACTAATATAAGAAAGTCTTGGACAAAAATTGGATCGTCTTCATTTATAGGGACACAATAATACTCACACGCGCTTAACGTATGCCAGTGTTGTTGCCCGCTATGTGCGGTAATGTTTCCAAAATGTGCGATGATGCAATCCAGTGGTTCTTAATCGTAAATATCGATTACTGGGGTCGAAGATAATCTTGTCTCCCGATCACGTTCTTCAACATGCCTGTATCGTCAATTCGGATATGTTGAGGCGTACCATATAATTAAATGATAAACAATGGGAGTATTTCATACATTTCTCAATTTAATATTTGTATAGCTGTTATGTTCCACGCAATAAAAATATTATCATAATACTCGTATAATATAATTTGTAAAATTCATTGTTTTAGAGCACGCGTCAATATTTACTAATTTTCAGTTTCGTCCTCTTTAATACATTTTCGTATGACCATTAAAATTAATGCTATAAATATTTAAATTGTATTGAACATAACATAATGTTTAATGGTGTAATATAAGATAACTAAAAGTATTGTATATTTAGGCATTTTGATACTGATCACAAAGAAATATTGTATTCCATTACGTTTTTGTTTTATACACGACAATCTAGCGGGTTGATGCCATGGGGTAATCTCTTCCAACCAACCAGAAATATATTTAAAGTGAAAACCAGACTGAACTCTTTTAAAATCCGGACTCCAATGGAAATCGATCACGCAACCCCCTTGTTGAAATATATACGTCTTAACAATTAACTACCGAGGTCATAAGTAATGAAAATAATTGATCTTTATGAGTTTTTTACCTTTTGTTATACAAATTATTCAAAATATTATATCACAATCTCAATTAAGTGAAAATAACGATGATGATCATTTGAAGCCAGTGATTAACGTAAATAAACTGTAAGGCTGCAAAAATGATGCAGTGTTATGTCATAGTGGGTCCAGTCAACCAAGGTGAAGTATGAGCTATGGAATGTATGCTGGATGAGGTATTAGGTTGCATATTATCCATTCATTATGCTTGCGTGATTGTGCAGCCTTCAATTCGTTAGCTATTTCAACTTAGTAAAATAACATTATTTTCCTTAGATTCCTTAAAAAAAATAATTATTATATAAACAGTACAGAGTATAAGAACATATATGAGCAACTAAATTTGAAGAAATGAAATATATGACTAGAAAAACAATTATATTCTTGATCATTTCATTACGTATCCTTTAATTATTTTATTTATTAAGCACTTCATTGCATAATATATCACTCTAGAGGACTTATTGCCAGGTGGTAATGTCTTCAGATATTGTCTTTTCTGACCCCTATACATGTTTTTACTTGTACTGTATATTTCATTCATATTGCTGATCTAAAGATATTATAGTATTCAAATTATATCTGAATTGGGGATACGAACATATCAAATAGCGTGATCGGGAGACAACATTATTGTCAGCTCCATTAATGGAGCCTTCGAATTTTACAACCACAGGAGAATGTATGGAACTCGCAGTTCGTCATCACATTTTTTTGATAACTCGTTAAGAAGCGTTACCAGACGATCTCCGTGACATGATTGGAAACGTTTTATTTTATTCTTTCGGGAATCGAACCCGAAATTCTTCAGTAGAAGTCAAGCGTCTAACTACCTAACTCACGAAGATCATCAACTGAGTAGATTTATTATTTATATTAAATTTAGAAGAGATATAGAAGAATAAAATACATTTAAGTTTTAAATATTTTTATGGATATTATTAAAAAAGTATTGTCATTTGAAATAAAAGTGATAATATTTATATTGTTGTGATTTCTTTTAATGACATTACTCATCCATTCCTTGATTACGTAATATGTATTCAATGTTCGTTTGCATAATTAAATTCGATATCGTCAATAGCTATAAAATACTGATTTTATTCTGTGGGAAGGGTATCCGCATCATGTTTATTTTTAAACAATATTTTTGATTCAAATGAACAATAGTTTTTGGCTAACAATATCAACTTGCTATGAAAAACTGGGTTTACGATTTTATGATGAATCGAATTCCATTTCTTTTTTTGTTTTTCGCAACTACAAATTTAAAAATAATGATATTTTTTTCTTCTTCATTCTTTTAAGTTAGATCTGTGGTTGATCTTAAGGACTGCTTCTTTCGAGATGTTGACTCTCAGCTACCTTCCACCTTTTTGGAGATTGTCCTGGAGGATGACTGCCAGCGGCTGTTTCATTCATTGCCTCATAGGGAACTCACATATTCCACGTCTTTCTCAGATAATAGAGTTTTTAACGCTATGTCTAAGTGTTTTGCCTGCAATAGCTCTGAGGGTTTTCATTACACTTGTTCTGGTCATACTTTTTGTTTTTGTTGTATTTGCTCTACAATCTATTCCATAAGTCATGATTGTCTCACACATGCTTTGTAAATTTTGATCTGACTATCTGTTATCTTGTCCTTGTTTTTTTGGACTATAAATATTAGCATCTGGAAACAGCAGCAGATTTATGTACTTAGCCTCTTTTTGGCACCTTGATGTTTTAATTCTATCATTTGTTCAATAGGCTGACATGGCCATCAATCATAAGTTCCCATCTCATTGGATTTTTTTGATAATTTATGTTAATTTATACAATCAAGAAGAAACACCAAAAATTTGTAGATGAAAATGCATAAACCCTAAAATATTTGCCCCTACATTAAAAACATTCTTTCTTACATTTCAAACATGAATATTAAGTAACACTGGTAACCCGAAGAGTACATCGATTATTTATGATAGGCAGTTAATGCGCACCAAAACAATCCTCCATACATCCAGATATATATAAAGACCGTTGAGTGAATAAGCATTTCATTTAAAAAGTGTTCTTGTTTATGTATAATATTTTATTGAAATTTCTTGATTGCAATATTTATGGACTCGAGAAGAGTCTGCTCTCTAAACGGTGCTGTATGAATTGTCTTTTTATTATTATAAAATACCTAATCATGAATGACAAGAAGCAATCTTGACTTGTATGTATTATTTATGTAAGCAAAATTAACTATTTTGATTTGATTACTAGTGAATATCAAAATACGAACAAACTCTTAAAACTCAATGAAAAATAATTTCAAAACTAAAAATTTAAAAGAGATATAAATAGAGAGAAATATTACATATTTATTTTTTCTTTTACTACAAAAAAACATAATATTGTATTAATTTTTTAAATAATACATTACTAATAGAAAATATATATTTACTTTCATGAAAGAATGGCACGAATCGAAATAAAAAGTTTCAAGAGAAGGAATTTCAACATGTTTTTAAGTAAAATAAACGTATTTAATTTTAGTAATTGAATTAAAATAAACTTTTCATAATATCATTGCATTTAACAAAACCTTTCCAGGAGTAACTTTATTTCGTATCACAGCTTTGAATAAAAATCTTAAATTTAAAAGTATAGAAACTAAAATATGATGGAAATTACGGTGTTGTTCAAATGGAACCTATTTTAAAAATAAAAATGATATATTTTCAAATTTAACACCTCTGAAACTTAAATTTAGTTCATAATTTTTATTAAAAAATGTAATAAAATACGATTAATAGTAGAATTGCATAAAAAATTGAAAGTAAGATAAATGCAGTAGGAATTGTGCGTTGCAAAAAATATGTGAGAGAACAATGGATGGTAGACTTAGAAATAATGATATTGGGGAAATTTCAATTGAAAGAAAATACAGTGCTTTAGATGAAAAAAGGAGCATTGAGATGGTTCAACCACGTCGAAATAATAAAAGAGAGAAATAGTTATAAAAATAACCTTTTCGAGTAGTATAAGTAGGTACAAAAATACTAAATAATATGCCACGAACAAATCAGTAAAATAATGAACGAGGATAATATAAATAAATGAATTGAATCTTGTCCGATTTTATTTCGTCCAATAACTACTTTTAAATGAAGAGATGGTTCGACCACGTTGAAATAATAAATGAGAGAAAGAGTTACAAAAATAACCTTTTCGAGTAGTATAGATGGTACGAAAAGAGTAAAAAATGTACTACGAACAAATTAGTTAAATTATGAAAGAGTGAAAATACTTATTATAAAAGAGGATAATATAATAAGAGGAATTGAAATATACCATACTTCATCCAATAACTAATTTTAAATGAAGTGATGTGAAGCTTTTTATTATAGATGGTTATTAATATCTATTAAATAAGGTATGTACGAGTATTTAAATTATTTCATACACAATATCGATCTGTGGTAGCCTTGCATTAGAGATAGGATATTTTTAAAACTAGATGATGTGTTTCAAGTATTTGTTATACTCGTTTATTTTAATTGGAGTGTAAAGAATTTCCAGTAAAACTTGACAGCGGGAACAGTTCTTGCATAACCATAACCCGTTATTAAGAAATATTATCATTGATCTTGAATGGATCAACTAACACATACATTATTTTAGAGATATGTCAATATATTTATGATGTTTAATATTACATTTTCATAGGTAATTTATTTGTTAATAATTATTTTAGTATTCAGTTCAACACTGAGTATGTTGTTTTCTAAAAATGCATATCAAACCATAAAGCTGAAAATGATTTAATTGTACTTTATGGCCGAAATTTATTATTGTCTAGGAAACCTTTATATTATATTAATGTTTTTCTTCTTGCCAAAGAAAGTTGTTCTTCACGAAAATAATTCTTTTTACACGTGGTATATTCTATTTTTATTTCGTTATAGTTGCGTTATCTCTGTTCAAGCATTCACTCAACTTGCCTCGGTATGTTTGAGGTTTCACATGTAACACTTTCATCATACACAATACAATGTTTCTTCCAGCCAACCAGAATGAGGTTAAAAGTGCCTAAAATGAAAATCAATCAGGATTTTTTTTTGATTAGTTGGTTTCCGAGCTGGAAGATAAGCGTCTTACCAACTAAGCAGCGGAGATCGTGTCATTATAATAAATTAAATAAAAAGTTTCGAAAATGTGTTCTTTATTCAACGGAATTATTGTATATTCAAAGGAATTATTGTTTATTTAAATCAAAGACTATTTATTCAAAGGAATTATTGCGTGACAAAAAATGACTCCACTGTTATGTTAATAATGTAATAACGCCATAAAAATAAAAGTCAGAACAATAATCTCAATGTCATTTTTGTGATGTCATAAGATTAATAAGATTCGGGTCAATTTAAATAATAGTCTTCAACTCAGCCTGTTTCTCGTTCAAACACCAAGTTCTTGACTATACATCCCTTCCCTTTTCTTTACCAGTGACCACTAACAAATATATAATATTTTAAACGAGTAATTAAGTTCCTCATCACCTGACGAATAAAACGTCTTTGAAACTGATGGAGAATTCAATTGATTAACTAGTGATAAATACTAAAAACTAATTAACAAGCTTCGTTAAAAACTGTACATTTTAAATTATCTGGAAAGTAATTTTGTATTTTTAGGTCAAATCCAAATTCGCAAAACTGCACCAAATGCTAATTTTCAATATATCAGCAATGTCTTAAATTGTAGAATGCAGGTTATTCTCGATCTTAATTTGGTCGTCATTGATAGTAACCGGTATTCCAGAGTGTATAACATCTTCGTTTGTCGTATCACTATAACGGATTTTTAAAAACTAAATTTCACATACATTATTGTTTACCTAATCGTCACCATGCACCACTTTTCTTTGGCTTATGTCACATTTTTTCAAGTAAATAATAATTTATTTTTTCCATCTTCAAAACAACGCAAAAAAATCGCTCAAGCAATTTGGGTAAACAATTGTCGAAAAAATGCGATAAATCTTTCATAACAATATAGATTCAGCATGTTTGAAACGTAGTTATTAAAGAAAATGTTAGCCTTACGACTTCTAACCGAAAAATGCGAATTAATTTTCTGGGCAACATATTACTACGGTTATATTTGAATTTAGAAATGGTTTTGTATGTATGTATTGATTAAGAGAGAGAGAGAGAGAGAGAGAGAGAGAGAGAGAGAGAGAGAGAGAGAGAGAGAGAGAGAGAGAGAGAGAGCACTGAACGGATACAAAATAAAAAGTCAGATTTCGAAAGTTAGATACTTCCTAAATGGCCAGACTTCACCTCCATGCTACCAATGTGTACTATCATTTTTGATAATTTTGCGTTTGTTCAATAAGCACATACATTATTAAGTGCACCGAGGATTTTGTGTCTAGCTGCAACACATCTTACAATATTTAAGTGCACCGAGGACTTTGTGTCTAGCTGTAACACATCTTACAATATTTAAGTGCACCGAGGACTTTGTGTCTAGCTGTAACACATCTTACAATATTTAAGTGCACCGAGGACTTTGTGTCTAGCTGCAACACATCTTACAATATTTAAGTGCAACGAGGACTTTGTGTCTAGCTGCAACACATCTTACAATATTTTTCTCTATATTACCATACCCATAAGATAGTTTTCATGATTTTATATATAAATATTTTTAATAGAAACAGAAAATTTCATCATCATTACTATGCCATACCACTATTGGGGTTAACAGAGAGAACATATTTCTATTCCATTCTATCCTGGTACACATCCCTCGATACTATCACATCAATACATATCGTAACGCATAATCTCCTTTTATAAAGACTTTCCATTCGTCCTTTTTTTAGAATTTGATTAATTTGACATGTTTTCTAGGGGTTTCTAAGCTTCTCTTACCTTTTATACAACTTCTACAGATTATTTTTGAAAATTTTGCCTTTATTAACTATCTCCATGCTGTTTTCTTCATATAAATCACTGTATTTTCTTTCAATCCACATTCTTTCTTAACGTCCTCATTATTTATTCTATCATGTATTATTTTGTTCACACATTCTTTATAACGCTCTCATTTCTTTTGCGTTTATATGACTTTCTTAAACTTTTTACCACATCTAAGTTTTACTTACATAACCTAATGATGGAACCAAGATTTCACCAGAGCAGCCAGTTTTCCTTCTATTGAAAACTGAAAATTCAAATCGCAAAATATATTCAATCTGAGTAATCTAGATAATCAAAATTGTTACATTATGTAGCATTCCTGACTAACAATCATCATTTCCCACATATTATGTCAGGTGATAAATATGTTATGTTCAAAACATGAAGTTTCGTCTTATCGCGAACTTCTCAGGATGCGTTTCCGCCCCCGAAGCGTATTTCGAAGACATCAATCACCTTATCTTTCCAGACCTTAATGTCTTCGATTCTGCGCCCAACACATATGACGAAAACAACACAATTTATATGACGTTGAAAGAAAACTTTTGGATTGCAGATTAGGTTGACGTTAGAATCAAACAATCGACAATTTTAAATTAATTAATAATCAGTATAAGGAACTTTATCTTAAAAAGTATAAATAATTTAGGCCATCACGCATATTCATTTTATGGTTGGCGGTAATAACGAAAGATCGCCAAGCATACAGGCGTTGTTTTGATGTATGGATCATCTCGTCATATAAGATCTTTAGTCTGTTATACTTCTTACATTTTTTTTTCATTAAAAATATTTTGATTTGAAATTTTTGTTTTCAAAAAAATTCGTTATAAAATAATAAACTTTTTTTTACTGGTACTCTCGTTATGTGTATCACAGCTACCACGTTAATTGCCATGTGGTAATATTTACTAACTAATCGAAAATTTCTTTATAATTGAAGAAACGGGAAATAATAAAAAAAAATGGATATCAAGGATAATCAAACTCTGGGATGGTAGACATTCGTTTTAATAACAAGACCACGAAATTTGTTAGTGTTAAACTAAAAGAGAGAAAAAGTAGATGAGAAACAGTAGATAAGAAAGAAGATGGAAAGAATAATAGAAGAGAATAGGAGGGAAAAAGTGAGAAGCATATTTTTAGATGAGATATTTGAGAATGCAAGATTTCAAATTCTATTCATTTTAAAAATAATAAACAAGTACATGTGTAACAACATATAATGGTGATAACTTAATTTTTATCAACACGAGTATATTTTTTCCTTTACGTTGTCTTTTTTGCGTATTGTGTTTTATTTATATAAATATAAAAAAAAAACTTGAGTTTAGTTTATGTAATTGCATTCAAGATTTTCTCAGGCTTAAAAAAGTATCATACGGACTTAATATTGATTCCAAGAGCATCAAATTAGGTCATCTCAAGTCGACGCTCCAGCTTCTGTTAATGCCAGTGTTGTTTGCCAAGTTCAGTAGCTCAATTTGTGCGTAAGCAAAAAAATAACTAAAAAGTTTTTATGAATGTAATCTTATCTGAATATGTAAATGAATCTTTTCTTGGAAATGATAAGGGAAATTATCCGAGAGATTCTTTTGAGTGCAAGTTTTATGTCGAAGTGGTGGGTGGCGGCCACAGTGTAACAGTGTGGGTTTAATGCTCACGTATTGATTTTTTTTTCAATTGATTGCTTACAGCACTTTTTTAATTTACTGAGAATGAAATATTTATAGATTTTTAAAAAGCAAAAATTCTCCAAAAAGAATTATTTATATACAATACATATATAAATAATTTGGATAAATTTTGTTTACAACAATTATTTTTCATATGAAGGAATTTTAGAAGTGGGCAAAGATATGACAAACGATTTTGAGACTGAAATTTAAACGTGAATAATTCATTAAAAAAATGGAATCACACAAAATTCAGCGATTAAGTGATCAAATACTCATATCTATTAATTTTGATCTGGAGCACACTGTAACATTGAAAACATGATCATGTTGACAATGTTTTTTTATTTACAAATCATCAAAATATTTATTAAATTTAAAAGAAATTGTATTTGATATACGAAAACATTCCTTATATTTGTAGAAAAGTGTATTTGATTTTAAATAACCGAACTATTGATTATATTTGTAATTGATTTGAATAACTGAAATATTCACTATAATGATATAAAATCAATGTGATTTGAAACCTCCGAAATATTCGCCAATATTTATAGGAAAGTATATTTGATTTTAAGGCCCCGAAATTATTCACTTCGTTTATAGAAAGTTTATTTTATTTTATTTACAGAAATCTTAACGGTATTTGAAAAAGTGTATTAGATTTGAAATCACAGAAAAAATCACAATTTTTACACAATGGTGTATGTATATATTTGAAATCACCGAAATATCCGCTTAGTGTATGAAAAATGTATTTGATACTAAATCACCGAAATATTTATTGTAATTATAAATAGTGCGTTTAATTTGAGATTAGTTAAATATTCACTATATTTATGAAAAGTGTCTTTTATTTGAAACCATTGAATTGTCTACTGTATTTATAGTGTACGAGTATTTGAATATATATTATGGAAATATTTACTAAAATTTAGAAAAAACGTCATTGATTTGAAATCATCGATACGAGTATATTTGAAGGATAGTGTATTTGATTTGATATCGAAATATTCTTTATATTTGTAGAAAGTGTATTTAATAATTGAGTTTTACCGGCACTAGCTATGGATTAGAAAGACTCAACAAATGTATTATACACAAACTGATGGTGACACTAAGAGTTCAGATTGTCCAATAAACATTTTTGCTTGTTTCGATACCATGTAATCATCTCCTTTAATTTATCGTATCAAGTAATAGTCTCGATGTAAAATATATTTTTATATAAATTAGTAAAGATATTCAATATGAAACGTATTTACTTTCAGCACGTCTCAAGTGATTTAGTTGCACTACATAATATATCTGAATGAGTTGAAAAGCATTTTCACTCGGAAAAATCTATAAATACGAAAATCATATGTTTTCAGTCAACGAGTCGTATACTCCGTAGATTAAAATTTTCATCTCGTACTTATCAAAAGTTATCAAGTGTAGTTTACGAAACATAAACTGGCATAAAATGATAACATTTGACAAATTTTTAATGTTGAGTCTATTAACTTTGTACAAATTTTTAATGTTGAGTCTATTAACTGTGTACAAAATTTTAATTTTATAATTTAACACAGTTTAACCTTATTCAAAATAATAAAAATGTGATAATTAAAATAATAAATTTTTAGATTATCACAATTTGCTTTACGATTTCGAAACGTTTGCCCCTAAACTCAAGTAACGATAATATTACTTCAAAAACTTGTAATAAAAATAAACACGATACAAAAATAAACGCGGCACCGGTGGGCTTTGAATTGGGATACAAGTGGTATAAATAAGGGCTCTTGATATAAATCAATCTAACCATCTAGATTCTTTAAAACCATAGTTTAATATAATAAGAATGAACAAAACAGAAGTGTCAACCACGTGTCACTTGCGGATGGACCATTGTAATTGCGGATGGTGGTTAGTCCCCTTGACAAAGTGGGTATTGTAGGGGATCTCGGCTGCGAGTGTGGCTTGGATGATGAGGTTATAGATCAAGTGCCCTTCAGTTGCCCTTAACGTAACAGTTTTAATATACTAATTACCATATCTTTGTCACGTTCAATTAATCTTACGTTTCTTCTTACTTCGAGGATCTTTTCCACTTAAAGATATTTTTCTGTAAATTAAAAAAAACTTTCTGTTAAATGAAAAAAATCACCGAGTCCAGTTAAAACTTGGCTTTTAACTAGTTATATTGAATATATTTTATAATTGCATTTTTTGTTTGAACAATTTGATATACTAAATACCATATCTTTGTCGCGTCCAATGAATGTTGCGTTTCTTCTTTCTTCGAGGATCTTTTCCACTTATAGATCGTTTGTGATTAAAAAATAAATATTAAGTTAAAGTGAAATCTTATAAACATTTTTTAGTATTATAGACAAGCGAAGTGAAGTCCATATGTATATTTCTACTAAAAACCACATTTGCTTCTGATTTATGATCCCTTTTTATTCCAAAAATATAACAAATGAAAAAACACCCATGAACAGCATTTTATGCGAATGTGCCTAGTTATATTTATCAAGCAGACATACAGACATATTTGAATATTGCAACTTCGCGTTTAAAAGTTACATTTGACAACGAAAAATTAGTTCATGTAATGGAACGGTCGATATCCAAACCTCTACATTTTTACACTCCTTTCAATGAAAGTTTTAACGATACAAATAATAAGTAAAATGTTAATATTTTTAACGTTATTTATTAAGACTAAAGTTATTTATCTGAAAATTAAATAAATATTATGCAGTGTTCTACTTTTCTATATGTCAAACTTACCACTCTTAATGGAGCAGTCGATTCCCAAACCTCTAAATTTGAACACTCGTTTTAATGAAAGTGGTAACGATATACATAACAAGTAAAAAAAATTACCTTTTTAAAGTTATTTATTCAGACTACAATTATTTATCTGAAAATTAAATAAACATGATGCAGTATTCTACTTTTCTATATTTTAATTATACCACTCTGAAAACTTTTGCGATTTTTTTCTTTATTTATATAAAGCTAAGTTTAATTTAATGAACATTTTTTTTTCTGTTAAATCAAAAAACTTTTTTATCTTGAAATTTATGAAGTTTGCCCACTTCCAAAATACCGAGACCAATTAAAGCCCAGCTTTTAGTTAGTTATATTGACTATCTCCTATAATTGCATATTTGGTTTTAACAGTGATGCCACAAATCATCCGAGTGTGGGTGGATTGCTTATGCATTAAAAAAACTCGTTAATATAGTCTCAAAATTAGATAATTTTGATTCTAGTTTATGGTTGTTTTCAATATTTAAATTTTAAGATACACTTTAAAGTTTCGAATGATTCCAATTCATCTGATTTTAAATTACCTTACTGTACAAAAATTACCTAAGTCATACACAAAAGTAAGGTTTTATTTTAAATAATTGTGGTTTGTTGAAAAAAAAGTTAAGCTGAGCTGAGAGTGGATGATAATGAAAGAACCACAAAATGTTAATAAGCAGCCGGTGCTAACGCACTATTTATAAGATGCTGTTTTAAAAGCGATATAGTTGCTACTCGGATGGGTTTCAATGTTTAGACGGGAGTTTCCAAGGTGAGATAAAAGAAAAAAAAACTGATTTTTAATGCATATATGCAAATAAGATCCAACTCTCAAAATACAAGTATATTTTTCTTGAATATTAAAAAAGACGTTTGTTTTACTTTGTGGTGACATGTTTATAAATTTTAAATAAAGCAAATAAAACATTGTGTTTCTATTTTGTATCATATTTATTTGAGTTCACTACTGGTTTCAAAGATATCTGTTTTCCTAGTGTGGTGAAGATGAACTAAATTATGTCTTAAATATATATCTTCTATTTGTAACGAATACAGGAGAGGGGGAGGAGAGTAGGACTTAATAAGGGAGGGGAGTAGTGGGCAATAACGGAGGGGAGTAGGTAGGCGTCAAAAGGATGGCTTTTGAACGAAAACATATTAAGCAGAGGACTATTCTTGAAATTAACATGGTTGTTTCTTTTATTTTCTTAATAATATCGAATGGAAAAAGTTTTTTACATTTTGTGAAAATATGTAATACACACATTCCATATCGCGCTTTTAACTGTTTTGTTTAGTAGCACTATAAGAATTTATTATAAGCAGAATATAAGCTATAGACAAGCAAATTCAGATGTAAAATGATCTAAGAGTAAACTAATCCGGTAAGGAATCGAACCTAGAACGCCCGCTTTTTATCGTGAATAACTACCGTTATACCACGACCGCTGCCATTTCTATAGCGATATACATATTTCACTTCCTCTACAATCATACAACTCCGAAGATTTCTCTGACTTGATCCATTTCGTCTTTTTAAAATATCAATCATTGTATCCAACCATACTTTCCTTGATCTTGCTCTACCACGCCTTCCACTCACATTTGGAGCGTATATTTATTTAGTCAGTCTTTCTTCATTATGCATGTAGAAACATGCCCAAACCATCTAAAACTTTTTTTCTTCATATTATTAAGTACATCAGTTTAAAGTTCGCATTTATTCCTTAACATTTCATTCCGTATTCTATTACACGTGATCAACCTATTTATTCTTCTCAATGCACACATTTCTACAGCATTTATTCAGCACTTTTCAACCCTTTTTCCACGTCCACGTAATAAATATAATGCTCGTAAGTTTTGTATTTTATAGTAATATTAAATTTAAAAGCCAGTTACATATTATAGCATAAGAATTAATGTAGTCTTCAAATTTATTGAAACTTGTAGATTGAGGGTTGACTCTGTTTTGTAAATTTCAAGTCCATTTTAAAATGGACGTGTATACTCGACTGAAATATGAAAAGTATAAAACATATTACATATATTGGTTTATATGAATGTACATATACAGTACATATATCTCTCCATTTACGTGGCTAATATGTTCCAGGTAAATCATTCGTTGCCGAAAACCGCGTAATGAATGAAGCCATTAAAAGCTTTGTAAAATATATGATCCTTTATTTATTTCCAGGCATTATATTTTTACTTAGTTAAAAATCTTTTATGTCGTTTTAATAAGTTTGTATAAGTCATTATTAATAGCTTATTTCTTATTTATTTTTTGTACCTAAACGCCCAAGGGATTTCACGAAACACATATTGATGAGAGTTAGTAAAAAGTAATCAATGAAATAAGAGCAGATTTTTTTTGAAAAAGTACTGTCCGGTTTTCACTTAAGACTTGTTTAAACACCTTTCTGCTTGGTTGGAAAATATTGTCACATGACACTAAACTCGCTCAGTTGTCCAGTTAATAATGAAAGTATAATAAGCGCGATTTTGACAGTCAAAACCATTATTACAAATCAAAATAATCCGATGTTACCTGTAGATATAGTAAAAACATCAATTTAGAAACTAAATAAATACAATATGTCAGTATAATGCACGTAACATAAAATATCTAATATAAAAAAAATGTTTAAGTTAATTCGTGTAAAGGGAATTTGATTACTGTAATTTAAAAGGGAATTTGATTATTAAATTTATACTGTACTTTGATATTTTTGCAAATAAAGGGTAGAGGTATGCTTGTTCGATATATAATTTTTTGGTTGATCCCTTTTTACAAATTAACATTAAAATAGGCAAACAATTAAAGAGCTAATGTCAAGTATGTGCATTCTGACGTCCTGGGTTCATTATTCCCGGTTCCCGATTACAATTTCAATTTATTGGATATTTGGTACAAAGAGTCATTTTTGTGGACTCTTCATATAACTTTTATTTACCTAATAATGGCAATTTGATTTAACAAAAACACTATTTCCACTTAAAGCATTCCAACAATATTAAGACCATATCGGTTTCAAGGTTTTCACTTCATCATCAGGGAAGTTCAAAGTCACTAAAAGTGGGTTCGAATCTTGAGATAGAACGCCCTTGAGGAAAGTTTGCTATCTAAACTGCGTTATATAAATTGTTATTTCATTATTATCATAAATGATTAAAATTACACTTAATAGTGATAAGTGCATTTTTTTATTTGTAGGAGCTCCTTTTTTCCGTATGTTACTCTTCAACACATCTTGATGATTCAGACGTATTGGTGCCCGAGATTGGGATACAGTATGATCCACTGTATTGTATTACAATACAGGATACCTCCAGAAATCGAGTCATCGGGTTTCAAACTACTTGAGTAGACTTGAAACTCCCTACTCTTGATTACATATATATTTCAGTAACATTACCGCACGTGAAGAACAAAAATATATTCAGGTAGAAATGTTCAACAGAATTGTTTGTAGGTGTGAAATATAGACATATAAAAGTAATGAAAAAAAACTGATTAAATGCGGTAGAAAGAATATGTGATATATTGGTGTATGACAGAATAAGAAGTGTAGTTATTTACTATGAATGACAAACAAAAAGAACTGCTATATTAATATAAAAAATAATACACTACGGTTGTTAGACGTTGAAAGAGGGAGAAATAAAGATAGACAAAACAAATCTATAGCGTGAACGAGAAAAAAGTACGATTGAATCAAGTTAATTCAATTTTGAAGAAAGGGTAAGGAGTATAAAAAAAGTAAAGTACCGAATAAGACGATTTTTAAATCTAGATAAATTGAAGAAAATATGTCGTGATAAGAAAGTTTGGCGCTACAATATTTTTGTCTAATCCGACAGGGGTAGGAATGTATAATATAATATAGTGAAAAATGTTATGGAAACATATACTGACATTAAATGCATTTTTAATGTATGCTTATTATCAGATTTTTATAATTATTATAACTGACCTCCGTGGCCTAGTTGGTTAGGAACTTGTCTTCCGACCCGGGATGCGGGTTCGATATCCACTTACTCACATTTTTTTAGTTAATATTTCAGTGTATTTTTAAGTTAATAAATAGCTTTTTAACATCTTTCTAGTTGGTCACGCTGCATTGCATTGTATACAACAAAATAATAATACAACTAGTTTTAAAAAGTATTTACATATCAGAAACGAATGCATGAATAAAATTGATGTTTTAAGTAAGATGGAGAGATAATTATGAAAGAATAAGTAAGCAAATATATAAATCAGAAGTACAATGTGCTTGTTAAAGAGGTATACCGAGGAACACGTGGCTGGACTAAATAGACCAGATTTTGAAAGAATGTAAAGTGAGAAGTATGAATTATTATTCATTATTATTATTAATTATTATTCTTCTATTGAAGATGTGAAGAAAGCGAAGGTTGTAAGCTTGCATAGAAAAGTTTGGAGAGCCATTATCTGTGCCTAGCCCAGAAGTGATACGGCGTGATGAAATGTACGAGTATGTTTGTTACACTTAATTTATTTATGTTCTCTGCTAAAGCGTTTGTTAAACATATAATATTATTATTAACTAGAAATATTATCAAAACCACCACTCATTTTGGAAATATACACCGCGTTGTTACCGCCACTGCACAGTAAAGGGATAATATAAAGCTGTGCAATTAATTAAAAGTTGACTAGAACTTTAGCATCGGACCCAGCCGATATTGGGTCAGGAATGGAGCAAAGACCAATTTAATTACTTTTGGGTTAGAGTTTTAATCTGGAGAGCCAGATCACATTATAGTCTTTCTTCGGATGGAGAGTCGGGACTCACTATTCTGGTAAACGATGCTATATATATTTTTTAGTTTATATTTCATCTGCCCGTTTATTTACTGATAAACCGATTGAAACGATATGTATTTAATTGAAAACGATATTTAAATAATATTTACATTTTTATATTCATACGAGTAATTCACTTGTTTCGTTCCCGATTTTCTTTTCCTTTTCACCATCCTTTAATTTACTTTTGATTGATGATATCTCGCTTTTTTATTATTTCTGCTGTTCATGAATTTTGTACAAATACATAAAGATTTGAATCTTTTTTCGACCAAGTAATTTTTGATAACTTTATTCATATTTTATCCGGTTGGTTGTAAGGGATTATCACCTGACAATACACCAAATTGTTATACATTGTAGTTTTAAATAAATACATCTTAAACTGCATACTCTGATACAAATTATTTTACATACATACCATCAAGTCTTTTTGGAGTTGGCAAAGAGGATATCATATATATTCACGCCTTTCTATCTATGCAAATAACTCTAGCCTCGTTTATATTCATATATCATTTTTCATCCATGCTCACATGTGTCTTCCACTACTTTCTTTTCTCTCAGTGAACTTTCTCCAACAATCTCCTTCCACTCTTCCCTCGATATATTTTTTCCACGTTCTCCATTTGTTTAAAAAATACATTTGTTTCTCAAGTCGTTCCCAATTAATTCTCTCAACGTGGCCATTATTTTATGACATGACAAATGTTACATACACATATACCATCACGCTTTTCCCTGCTGAGATAAACAGAGAGACTAGAACGCCAGAACTTCCAATCCCGACGTACATATTTTTCCTTTTTCACATATCTATGCATTCTCACATAGCTCCTATAATTTCTCCTACTTTTTACTTTTTCTTCATTTAAAATATCATTCACTTAATATAACCGTAATTTTCTTGGTCTTCCTTTACCGTGCCATCTACTCACATTCGCACTGTAAATTAGATTTGTTATTATTTTTTAACTTATTCCTTCCACGTGCTCAAACCATTCCAAAGTGCTCTTCTTCACATTAATCAACACATCAGTCTTAATTTAATATTCATCTCTTTTCACTTCATACCGTAGTGATACACTTTTCTATCACCATGACTTTGCATTTCGCAACATTCATTCTCAGACCCTTTTCTTGACTTAGTCTCCTCTAACACTGATATAACATATCACACGCATAATTTAACCTCATTCTCCGCTAACACTGAAATATCACTAGAATAATTTAACCTCACTATCTACTTACACTGACATATCACTAGCATAATTTAACCTCACTATCCACTTACACTGACACATCACTAGCATAATTTAACCTCATTCTCCGGTAACACTGACATATCACTAGCATAATTTAACCTCACTATCCACTTACACAGACATATCACTAGAATAATTTAATCTCACTATCCACTTACACTGACATATCACTAGCATAATTTAACCTCACTATCCACTTACACTGACACATCACTAGCATAATTTAACCTCATTCTCTGGTAACACTGACATATCACTAGCATAATTTAACCTTATTTTACGATAAAACTGACATATCACCATCATAAACCAATCCGCACACAATCCCATTCGACATTCTATACACTCATTGATTTTGTAGTTCCTTCACACATGAATATATGTAAATATTAAAAAAACAGGTGATTTTTATGACTTTATATTTTTAATATTGAGGTACATGGCCGCGTGGCAATGCGCTGAGCTTCCGTGCGAAAAATCGCACGTTTAAACCGCGTGCTCTGCTATTCCCTTCCAATTACATAGATTTTTGTTCATCTAATATTCGACATAAATGTAGAATCATAAATACAAATTATCATTATTTTGACAAAAGGAGAAAAATTCCCCATTAATGTGACAGAACAAGTGCCTGGTGAGAGCTGCAGTAAAACGAAAAGTGTGCGGACGGGACTCCAGCTCGCACTTTCTTCGCTTTTCGGGCAAATGTGCATGTGGCAAAACCACCACGGCATCTACGGATAACAGCAATGCTTTATTTTTATTGAAAATATTAAAGAAATGTTTCAAAACTTCTTCTCATATTAAGAAGTTTTCTGCTATACGAGTATATGGCAATATATGTGACGTATTAAATATCCCCTACGCGTTCCATTGGGAAAACAGGGATGCCATAAACCTCCAACTGTCCCGCCGCCTTCTATTTATCTCCCAAAATATTCAGCGTCTTTCCGATCATGGACTTGCGCTTTGCTCAAAACAATATTATCTGTTGACCTTCCCAGTTTCCCTGCTCTTATTTTCTGTCATCGTGTCTGACTGTCTATAAAGTGGGATTTTAGAATCAATTACCAACTAATGTTGAACTCGTCCAGTTATCGGTATGTTTTAAAAAGCAATTGAAAAAAATCTGTTATTATTTCAGACCAGATTTTTCTTTTTTCTCCAGCAATCTCTTCCTTTCTTTAATGATATCTCACTTTTATTATTTTTATTGATATTGTTCATGAAATTTGTAAAAAAATTATAATAGTTTGAAGTATTTTTGGGACAGTGTTCCTTCACTTTTTTCTTTTGTCTTGTCGAGTACAAGAGTTGGTCACCTGCAAAATAAGTCTGAATGATTGTTTTACAATAGTGTGTGGTTAGTTAGAATATAAGTATATTACTAAACTACGAAAAAAAAACAAGACGATAAAAAAATATGTATTATTGCTAATAGTTATCTAAATTCACCGGACTTACTGTTTATTGTATCCTTAATCACAATGCGAAACAATGAGTTAATTTAAAATATGTATTATTTCTAATAGTTATCTAAATTCACCGGACTTACTGTTTATTGTATCCTTAATCACAATGCGAAACAATGAGTTAATTTAAAATATGTATTATTTCTAATAGTTATCTAAATTCACCGGACTTACTGTTTATTGTATCCTTAATCACAATGCGAAACAATGAGTTAATTTAAAATATGTATTATTTCTAATAGTTATCTAAATTCACCGGACTTACTGTTTATTGTATCCTTAATCACAATGCGAAAAAATGAGTTAATTTAAAATATGTATTATTTCTAATAGTTATCTAAATTCACCGGACTTACTGTTTATTGTATCCTTAATCACAATGCGAAACAATGAGTTAATTTAAAATATGTATTATTTCTAATAGTTATCTAAATTCACCGGAATTACTGTTTATAGTATCCTTAATCACAATGCGAAACAATGAGTTAATGAAAATTTTTCCAATATTACCTAAAATAGAAAGATTAACTTATTCGAATCTATATCTCGTTTATGTATGCAAAGTTTGGAAAAAAAAATATTATACGAGTACCATTAAATATTATATAATTAATTAATAGACTACCCATAGATTTAAAAAATATTTTGGTCATGCGTGTATATCTCCCGATTCGGGGGTTGCTGATTAAATAACCTTTAGTACCGAATTTAAAAAGAAGGTTTCAGTCATATTTTAATTTAAGGCCTCATTAAAATATTTTGGGTTAGATAGAAGAGATGGCCACATGGTAATAAGTCCGGTTGTAATGTATACACCAGGTTGTAAAATATACAACGAAAGTGTAATAAAATACATGATTTTAAAATTTCACATGACACTTATTCTATGGTATTTATGGATACACGTTCAATAGCGGAATCACATTAAGGTAAATCATTTGTGAAATTATGATGTCAATTTTGGTTGATCAGAAGAAATTGTTCTAATAACTACAGCAATAAGCCCGAACTCAAAAGAATGAAAATACATTTTTTTTCTTCTTATTTGTTGTTAAGGCGTTAACACTGTGGATGTTTAAAAATATTGTAATTTATTTAGTAAAACACTGTTCATTCCACTTAATATAACGGTAAAAACCTACTAGTATCAAGGTTTTCACCTCATTATAAGGGAAGCACAATTAATATTGAATTTAGTAAAAAAAAATCTTTAATGAAAATTTACGAGTATTAATCAGTAAGACTATACAAATTTTCGCAAATAAATTTATGTACTTACATGCATACATATCATCCTACAATTTCTCTACTGGGGTAAGCAGAGAAGACAGAGTACTAGACTTTCCTATCTCGACACACATCCTTCGCATCTTCTTCATTCATGCACCTTTTTACATAACTCTCTGACTTTTAACGTTTCCTTCTCTGACTTTTTACGTTTCCTTGTTTCAAAATATTTTTCACTTGATCTAACCACACTTCCCTTGATTTTCGTCTACCATGCTTTCTACTGATATTTGTACTATATATTTGTTTTGTAATTCTTTCTTCATTTCTAAGCTATCTTAGAGTGCTCTTCTTCATCTTAATCAAACCATTTGTATTAAATTAATACATATTCCTAATAATTTCATTTGGTATTCTGTCATACGTTGTCACTCCATGTATTCTTCTCAGTACCCGCTTTTCTACATAATTTATTTAACTACTTTCAGTTTTTTTCACGTTCACGTTTCCCTCCCATACATCAAAGTCGGTACTAAAATACTGTTGTTAACTATCATCTTGCCAGATTGTGATAATGCCTTGTATGAACATATTTTCTTATGGGCTCTATTGACTTTTTGGTTATCACTGTACCCCGTTCAATGTTTCTGTTTCATATCTGAGAAATGTCGGAGTAAAAAATCCTAATAAATACTTAAAAATTTCACTTAAATTGGTGGCATAATAACTCAATTAGTAGAGAAATGCAATCTTGATAGTAATTGTTCTTTTCAATAGAATATTACAATAAAATGCATTTCTGAAAACATGCCATAAACTTTGACAATTATCAATTTTTATGTATTTTTAATATTTGTTTTCCAAACTATTTTTTTCTTTCTTATTCATTAGTGATTATAATTGAAGTGCAAAATGTGACTAACAGTGTTATTCTCGCAATCCCTATAATTCCTACGTGGCAGTTATAAAGGTTATTATTATAAAATATCCAGTTAACTGATAGGCTTAGAAGCTTATAGCTTAGAAGAAAGTCCAAAAATTCTTAATTTCGAATAAATTGAGAAATTGCATTTTATTAAAATAAGGCACTAAAAATTTACATACACCTTCAATTTTATTAAACTCTTATTACCATCAGAAAGGAGATTAATAGTAATAATAATAAAATGACAATTTATATAGCGCAGTTAACAGAGCAGCCTCTCATCACAGACGCTCTACCTCGGGATTCGAGCCCATTATTAGTAACAAATTGAAAATATTTTTTTAAGGGGGAAAGGATTTAAGATTCCTATATCTCTCGGTAGGGGCGCCAGTTGTCAAGCTGTCATTGCCATTTTTACTTAGTAATGTTGAACAATTCATCATGAATAGATATACACTGCAACAACGCTACGATATTGTTGTGGCATACTTGGAAAATCAGCGTTCAATTGTCCGAACTCAAAGAACACTTCGAAATGTTTTTGGCTTACATAATCGACCTGATTTTTTCTTGTAATATATTTAGATAAACATATTTGGCAATATCGCAGAACTTATAATGAACTATAAAACACCTTAATAGATCTTCTTATACGTCATAGTAACACATTTGGCTTTAGAATCAAGATTTTCACTAAGAAATCTGATGCTATATTTTGGAAAAATACTAACGCCCTTGACTGATAACGTATCGCCTTCAAGAGGATGTTGTCACCCAGAGGAATTCCGTTTATACTGGTAGAATTGGTTGAATATTTTAAATTTATATTTCTCTACCAGACACATGAAAAATATTTAAAAAAAGTAAAACATTAGAAAATAAAAAAAATTGTGGATATCCCATACGATTGGTATAATAAATTTAAACCATTCGTGGATTACTTTTCATCTTTCATAAAGGAAACTGACATATTTTTATATTTTAAATAGAAATTTACATTATTCAGACTAAGAAACATCTCAAATCACGCGGAGATATATTATTAAATACTCATCTGAAAGAAATTAAAATTTCTAAAATGTAAATTATATGTGTATGAAAAAGTTTAAATTAATGATCGGAGATGAAGTATAAGTGTATTCATATAACATACATTCTCAATGATCCGTTTAGATTAATATTTAAAACATAATCAATAACTTTATGTGACTTCAAATAGATTGCTTTGATACGAATGTATGTTATATTATAGTAAAATTAATTATTTTACATTGAAACCTAATCACCAAGGAAAATATGTTTTGTACAAAAGGAACTTACTTAATGTAAGTGTATGTAACCCACGTGGTATCATTTGTATATGGAACCCACGTAATAACATTCGTATATGGAACCCATGTAATAACATTTGTGTATGGAACCCATGTAATAACATTTGTATATGGAACCCATGTAATGACATTTGTATATGGAATCCACGTAATAAAATTTGCTTATTTATATGTTACTCACGTAACATAATTTGTATATGGAATCCATATGATATAATTATGCTTGTATGTATGGAACCTATGTTACATATTTGTGCAACGTGTATACAGTATCATCTTAGTTTAGATCGAAGCTTAGTTATTTAAATTTTCGAAATCAACATGAATCAACTGAGAAACTGTCGTATTATATTAATTTTCCATTTATGAAAAATAAAAGCTATTGCACCTTACTTTAGTAGTGAAAATTAGGTTTATAGTATTGTAATACCTAGGTTATAAATGTCTGAAAAAGTAAAAGAAATATTATGGCGGTTGTTCAATTTATAAAACAACTTAAAAACGGTTTTATGTAAAATTCTTTAAACTGACGTAATATAATTTGGTTTAGCACAACGACTTGTATACATTTAGTGTTTGTGATGTAAATATGGTATCAATAAATGTTGTATAATACTCATACATTGAAATCAAAGTAAACAATTAATATCCTTCAAAAGTATTCACACATCTTAACGCAAAAAGATCTGGCCTAAAAATATACATTTCATTAAAAAATGCTATCAATAAATTTGGCCTAATCTCAGACTCTCCTAAACGTGATGTGGGGATCCTATTGAGTGAACCCGTCCGAGAAGTCACTAGGATTTTTCAGCCCTTACACTTTTTTTGTATATTTCCTTATTTGAGAATTGCCATGTTTTAACTTTTGTTATGGGAAAAACTAAACTACGACCTGTATTGTTGCAGCACGGCACCAAACACCATCACCACCATCGCCACGGGACGCAGAGGTCGCAGAGCCTTAACCGCGGCCACTCGCTCTCCAGGGCTGAGGGGATGTGGTGACACCACGGGACCTCAGGTACACCTATTCTACAATTTTATCGGTTCATATTATACAACTATTTTATGAAACGCAATTTGAGGAACGTATCAAAAAAAATTGTATTCTCAATATTGTACATAATTTAATCCCGATACATTATTTCAATCAATATTTTCTCAGTGGTATAGGCACTAGCGTACCACTTTGAACTATGATTATGATAACAAATAATTAAGTAAATCACATCATTTGTATATTTTATACGTCTTAAGTATTATAACGGTGTTACGGTGTATTTAATACTCGTATATATATTTAAATCGTTCTTAGTATCGTTATACTCAAATGTATGACACCAATCAAATAACTTAATATCAAATTCATGTTGCAGAATACCTCACTGAATATTCGAATGAAATAGAAAAAAATAAATGAATATCTACAATTTATACGCCAAATTACGGAAGCTGGCTTAATATTACGAACATTATAAATCTTTTTTAATAAATCAGCGACTAACTGAACACAATTTTAGAATTTCCACACGTGGCAGGGTGTGCGAATCTAGGATTTGACTTTTAAGACATCTCGGAGTACATGAAAGGGAGTGAGAACAATACATATCTGCGAAGGATTGTACGGGTCTTTCAATAAGGACGCCAAATTTTTAAATGTAAATAATACAAGTTGTGTCTGAGATATCCACAAATTTTTTTTATTTGAAAGAATATTTTATGGCATTAAGTATGGAATATAACGTCGTTCAAATATCCGCCGCAGCTTTCTTGGTAGCACGTATTCGGGAGGTCCAATTTTCGATGACTGTCGCATAAATCTGGCTGAATTTGCTGGATGGCGTTCGTTATGTTGACTTTGATGGCATCAATTGTTTGCAGTTTATACGCATACATCTGTGATTTAAGATACTCACAAAGAAAGAAGTCTAAAGGCGTTAAATCGCACGATCTCGGTGGCCAATTCACGTCGCCGCCGCGCGAGATAACCATGCCCTCAAATCGCTCGTGCAGAATGCCCATCGTGGCATGCGCTTTGTGGCACGTAGCGCCGTCCTGTTGGAACAACATGTCGTCGGTATCCATATCATCCAGTTTAGACCACAAGAAGTTGCTTATCATCAATCTGTAGCGCTCGCCGTTGACGGTTATGGCAATGCCAGTTTCGTTTTCGAAGAAGTACGAACCGATGATTCCGACAGACCAAAATCCGCACCAAACAGTGACTTTCTCAGGATGCATTTGGTGCTGGTGTATCTCGTGTGGATTGATATCATCCCAAATCTGACAATTTTGCTTGTTCACACATCCATTCATCCAAAAATGGGCCTCGTCGCTAAAGATGATTTTTTTGGCGAAATTTGGGTCAACTTCCAACTGCTCCAGAGCCCAATCAGCGAACACACGGCGTTGTCTATGGTCGTTTACCTTAAGTTCCTGGGTCAGTTGGATTTTATACAGGTGCAGACCCAAGTCCCGACGCAAAATTTGCCAAGTTGAAGTCGCAGAAAGGCCAAGTTCTTGTGAACGACGAGAAATTGACTGCCTCGGGTTTTCCCGCACACTCTCACGCACATCAGCGATGTTTTCAGCAGACCTTCCTTGCGTTTTGGTGAAGTGAGGGTGCTGGTTGATTATTTATCGAACTAGTTGACTCGAATTTGGCCACCAAACTCGAATAGTCGACTCGGCAGGACGGTTGTGGTGAGGATACAAATCCCGTAATGTGCGGAACGTTTCTCGAAAGGAGCACTGATTTTGAAAATAAAATTTGATAATTTGCACACGTTGTTCAACTTTACAACCTTCCATGGTAATTTACCATACACTATTAAACAATTTACAAGAAATTTGACAGATGTTGCTTTAACAACATGGCCGCTATAACCTAACGAATTTCGAGTGTCCCTATTGAAAGACCGTGTATAAGTAAGAAATGCTAGAAGATACGATTCAATATCCCTATACAATGTTTTTCGTGCGAAAAATATTTGTTTTATACCTTATGAATTAATTCATGTTAAGATTTGAATAACGACAGTTAAAATGAATATGATTAGCTAACTCCACTGTTGCACGTCAATCAATCGTGATAGTTCAATAATTGGGTAATTTCATTGTTATTATGTTGTTGAGTTCAGGAGGGCCATTTTCCAACACTTCCCATATTTAAAGTCTTAACTGTGGGGCTGTTATTCTATTGCTTTTTAACCTTATTACCTTTTTTATTTGTAATTGATCCTGTAATATCCTTTTAAGAGAGATTCTATTTTTTTATTTTATAAGTTATATTTGGAAGTCTTGTACTATTGGTTACTTTAGATTTTTTTGGAAAATATTGATATATTCTCTTTTGATTATTTAGTTTAACTGTATTATGTACATTACACTTAATGGTTATTTATAGTGTTAAGAAAAATATAGATAACTGTGTTTATGATATTCAAAGCATCTGTAGTTTCGAAACTTATTCATAACTTAATTTTAAAGGACATATTTTTAAAAATAATTTTACCTCAATTGAGATATTATTTATGTAATATGCAGCTTTTACTTGCCTATAAATCAATTCTGACAGATTCAAGTGATAGTAACATTGGAACGTCAATTGAAGGGACAAATCAATTAACCATCAGATAAATGGCATCGGCATGCTGCCTGAGATGGTAAGGTTTAGATGTTTAGATATTTACCTTAATTATTTCTACTTAACTGAAATGAAATGAAAGAAATAAAAGAAAATGTAAGTCTTAGGCTGCTTATTTAAATTGCTGCCTTTGATTAGCAGTTGACATAAAATACTTAAAGTGTTTATTCATGAATGTGCACTATAACAATAATAATAATGACTAGTTATAAAATTAGCTGGAATAAATAATCGAATTTTTTTTATCGTGGTCGCTTCACCAAGTAATTTTTTAATACTAGCATCAAACGAATAAATGGACCAGACATATTCCCTTGTCATTACTTATATTTTAAAATCGTGGCATGATTTAAAAAAAAAACAATGTGGCTTGTTTTCAAATTTACACCAGCTTTACGATTTCTTACAACTTTTTTCCTTTTAATTTACCTGTCAAATCGAGAATGACAATGAATCCCAAAGTCCTTTAATATTGTCTCGAGGTTTCTCTATTTATGTGTGAAGAAAGTACTCCCCGGTTGATGTTAGAATGAAATAAGATCCCTTTAATTCTCCTACGTGCTCACACATTTAAGTGTTTTTTTTTATTCCCTTCTTTGGTAATTTTACCAAAATGTTAAATGATAATTCTGTAACATTTTTTACAAGTCAAAAACAAGGTTGGAAAATGAAGAGTTAAAATTCGTTTGTAGATATCTTCACTTAGTAACTTATTTTTCTGCGTTGTGTTGTGAGGTTTTTTTATACACTTTTTTGAACGTCAGTATGTATTTTTTTAGTGTGATAATAGCATGATGGTGCTCACATAGATATATGGAAGTGAAATTTGGACTTGGCAGAAGAAATACAAGCGTAAGATACAGTAGAAATGTGTACAGTAAATTACTTTGGTAATTTTACCAAAATGTTAAATGATAATTCTGTAACATTTTTTACAAGTCAAAAACAAGGTTGGAAAATGAAGAGTTAAAATTCGTTTGTAGATATCTTTACTACGTAACTTATTTTTCTGCGTTGTGTTGTGAGGTTTTTTATACACTTTTTTGAACGTCAGTATGTATTTTTTTAGTGTGATAATAGCATGATGGTGCTCACCTAGATATATGAAAGTGAAATTTGGACTTGGCAGAAGAAATAAAAGCGTAAGATACAGTAGAGATGTGTACAGTAAAGAAAATTTGCCGAATGTTGATGCTTGAAAAATGGCGGAATGAAGACATCAGAAATGAATGCATGGATATAATAAAAGAAAGAAGCTTTTGATTTGGTTTGGACTATGTAAAGAGAATGAATAATGAAAGAATGAATAAACGAATATACAAATTTGAAGTACAAGGTATGCGTGGAAGAGGTAGACGTTGATGGCTGGATCAAATGAATCAGATTTTAAAATAAGGTAAAGGGTGAATAATATTAAATTGCGCTAGCCGAGATGTATGAATGTAGCTAAAAGCTTAAAGATCTGTTCTCTTTGCCTACCTCGTAAGGGACACGGCGTGATGATATATACATATGTATGTTTATATCTTTAGACAAATTAAATAAATTCTGGTTAGTTAATAGAGATAGATCTCTCACAATTTATTAATGATTTTATTTTGAAATATGTGTACTGCGTACACATTAATATAAAGTAACGAGTATGTTTTGTACAAAAAATGTGAATAAATTTACAATATAGATAGATGACTTTTATTTTTCGTATTTTTTTTACGTAAATAAACATATTTTTAAACTTGATATTTAATTTAAGTATTGCGTTGTCCTAGTTAACATTTAATTTCATTCCAATGACGATTTAAATCGACTTGATTTTTTCGTCATAATTGTTCCACCTCTAAGGTGATTAAATAGTTTATTCTTAAAATAACTGAAGGAAATAAGAATATCTGTAGAGCGATATAAATTTGGGAGGCAGTAATTATAACTTTTTAATTGGACTATTTATCTTCGAGATGTAACAGTGAATTACGAGATCATGCCAAAGCCGAGTTTTATTTTATGAGAAGGCATAAAACTTAGTCTATTTTTAAATTTAAGGATAAACCGGTATTCTAAGTATTTTCAAACATCAATTAGTTGTTTTCAATCAGTTCCTTTATAAAGTCCATGAATTTATTTTTTAATGTTAGGAAAATAATAATGTATGTAAATTAATGATTTTGTAAAAAAAATAATCACTCAAATTGATATGACGTAAGAAATTTTTTTTGGTGTTGCCGGTGGTGTTTTGTGTCAAATTTCGGTGATTAGAGAAGTCGAGTTGGCCGAGAGGGCTAATCTTGAATATTTAAATATTATTAATAAACAATCATCAAATAAGAGTCCTTAATGAAAGAGAGCATTCATGAATCCAGGTGGCTTAAGGGAGGTACTTTAGCGAGGTGCATCGAGTGACGTAAATAATTAGAGTTAAAAATGCTCAGTCAACATATAACCTCTTTCATGCTATATTGAAAGGTGTAAGTCTTGTTGAGTTTGATAAGTACATATTTCAGATGTAAGTCAGGTGTAAGTCTTGTTGAGTTTGATAAGTACATATGTCGGATACTAAGGAAATGCGTCCTGTGGGTCGTCTAGACTTAATAATAATAGCAAATAAAATAACAATTATTATTATAATGATAATCTTGTTTATTTATAGGAAAATCAAAGAAATACGAGAAAAAATATGCAACACGAGAAAAATAATTATTGATTCAGATTTTAGATGATTTACAAGAAAAAAACAGATCCTATCAAAAGGGCCCATCTTACTTACATAATGAAACCAAAGATGAAGAAACCGTGCAAGGACAGATAAGGCCTTCAATATAGTAAAACGGCTAAGACAGTGCTAGGTGGCAAGACCTTGTGCAAGCGACGAGGCCCCTACTTTTCTAGGATATGGCGATGAAGAGGAAATATTAACAATAAATAAACACCTTTAAAGCACTGTTTCGTGTTCACATACCATCTTACCCAAAATGGTTGTTTTTTTAAGTTAAAAGGAGCAGTTAATGAGCGTCATTAAATTAATTTAAGAGGAATTACTAATCATACTAAGAAAAAACCAGATTTTCACGGAAGATAATCAGTCTACTCAGTTTGATTTTGCGATTTACCACATTTGCAGTTTGTTATTTGTCTGCTAGCTGCATGTAACAAGGCTTTAAAGAGCCGATAATGTAAGATTTTAAACGATTCATGTTACTTACGTATGATTGCAATGTTACATAAAAACGCGACTTTACAAAACTCTGCTAAGACGTATGCTAACTTGCACATCGGAGACATGGACTTTTACAAATATATTATCCGCATCATTGCGTTTGAGAGAAAGATAATCTACAGAATATACGGTTTAATATACGAGTATGACAATGGTGGGAAAGGACAAAAGTTAAACGAAGAGTTCTCAACCTGTATGACAGGTATGTCAAACTTATTTTTCCCCACGGGTCATATAAGCTATTTCGCATTAGGCCGATTTTTTTCATATTACAAAAGTATAATACATGTTAATTAATTCCCTTTGAAACTACAATTTCAATTTTTCTAATCTTGTAGTTGAAAAAATCCAGATACCTTGGCGGGTAGCGTATATGACATGCGTGCAGTATAGTGAAGCAAATTGCCAGATCGGACACTAACATTACATGAAGGAAACTAACCAGCAAAATAGGCTCTATTGAATTGCCGATGGATCAAAGAGAGTGGGAAGACCAACATTTAGATAGTATAGCTGAACGGTGTGAAAGAGAACTGCCGCACACTGGGTATAACCAATTGAAGGAGTAATGCTGCTGAGTGGCAAACAATTCTACGTGCATCTACTACATAACATATCCTTGGTTTTAGAACTGATAATGATTATGATGATTGTGGGAGTGTTACGATGATTTGATTGATAGTTGTTAATTTAATTTGATTGATAGTTCGTTAATTTTTTTTCCAGTGGATTATTTAAAGTATTATTTAAAATATCACGAATATGAAATAGCTTCGTGACATTAGCAAAATCCTCCTAAGTATTTACAAAGAAAGAAGCCGAAACAATTTGAGTTTTAAAAGATAGTATTTTTTCACCATTTAACTCATTTTAAAGAGAATGACAGCAAATTTTATGACTTTTAAACTATCGAAAAAAATATATGACTTACATTAAGGTTTTTTGGATTTAAATGTATACATCGATGAGCTAAGAATCTCATTTATCGTTATATATAAGTCCTAATATATTGTAAGAAAACGAAGTCTTTGAGATTAATACTGAATATTTCAGTCTTGTGAGATTACTCATAACCGATGCATGATTCCAATACACGTAATATAAATTTTAGTTCAATTGCCGTTTAGTGAACAAAGACAATGCATCTGTTAAAAGGTTTCAATTCACCGGGTTTATTTGCTCAATTAACTTCAACAATGTGGTTTACTCAAGCCGATCTCAACGTTTAATATTTAATCTCCCGAAGGGCACCTATTTAATACAAAATTCCGTAATATTATCCCACATGTCAAATATTGAAATTGCTACAAAGTGTATGTGAAAACCACATGTTGAAATTAATAACACGAAGCGGAGCATATAAGTCGATCAACTTGACAAAGCTGGACATGGAACCAAATAAAGCATGGACATGGAACCAAATAAAGATGGAGGTTAAAAGTTTTTAAGAAAAGAAATTCGTCCTTCTAAAAATACTGTACATCGATATTTATTTGTCCATGTCTCCCTTCTGAGATTTATTTAATTTTATCGAAGTTGGTATTCTTTTAAGTTAATTAAAACTTTCGGCTTTTACCTTCTGAAGCTCCATATTATTGTAGAATATTTAATAAAAAAGTACTTTGTTATATATTTTTTAATTGACTGATTAAAATATAATACAAAATGTGATCGACGACAAAATTATTAAATTTGTTTTAGGTTACTTTTGGTATTAAATAAACGTTTCAAAACTTTATTAACATTTTAAATCTATATATTTATTTGTTTAATTATTTCAGTAAAATTGTAATTCAATTATCACAGTAGCATAATAAATAACAAAATTTAAAAAATAAGAATCCTTGAAAGTAAAATCAGAATAACCAACACTTATTTATTTATTTTATTTAACACTTCTTGCATAACAGTCTGACTGGCTGCTTGTCAGGTAATCTCTTCCAACCAACCAGATAGAAGTAAATAAAGGAAGTTGCATGGCTGCAAAACTAATCAAACCATAACTAATTCGTACCAAATTCATGAACTGTATAAAGAACAACGATAACATGAGATATTGTTAATACATTGAAAAAAGAAGGGAAGCTGGAGACAAAATGAAAATCGGAAATGAAATACGTTACATTACTGATTTGAAATAAAGATTTTAGTCATTTTTTTAAAACGTAGCCATGATCGGAGCGAGTCTAACATTAGTTGGAAACTGGTCACAGAGTCTTACTGTATGGACAGTAAAGGAGGGTGAGATTGTGTAATCTATGAACACTACGAGGTTTTTAACTATTTTATTTAATGGTAATAGTCACCAAGTAATTTTGGAAGAAATAAGAGTTGTATTTGTTGAAAAGTTGAGGACTGTCAACGAATATTACTTCAGACTTCGTAAGCTTAATGAGTTAGCAATGTTTCGTAGTTTAACGCCATGTGAAAAGAATTGTGGTTGAAATAAATTTGCGAGTCACTTGATACAGATGATACAAACATTAAATAGATGATCTGACGAGATTGATGACTTTATGAAAAGAAGAGATGGGAAAGAATTCCACCTTAGGGAACATTTGCAGATGAACGGTATTTGCAGGATTGATGCATTCCTTTTTAATAACTTGAAAATCAAACATAGACAGGTTCGTTATTATAAATAAGAGAGAAAAAACAAATTACTCAATTAAGTGAAAAAAAACTATGCTTACGGGCACGATAAAGACTTCTATAAAAGTAAAAAAATATATTAAAAAAACGTAAAGCAAAAAACTTATGAAGCAAACTGAAATAATAAAAAAAACTCCGAAGTAACCAAAATCAAACCAGCAGAAAAGTACTCTCGAAACAACAAATCGTCACAATTGAGAATGATATAACATAACATAAGATTTGAGAACTTGATAAATCTAAGTTTTTCTCCCTGAAAACCCTGTTAAAATGAAAAAGTTTGTCCGGAATATTGAAAACTAACACTGATATGAGTTCTTCACATACAATTAACATTTTCAACAGTTATAATCTTAAGGTTTACTAAACATGCATACAAATACATAAAAAAATTTTAGTAATAAGTTTAAGAAGAACCTAATACGAGTAAGTTTAAAAAGAAGATAGTACATTTTAGATTTTGTATATTTATTTTTAACTAACTGGAAAGCCCGTCAAAAACAGTAACTAAATACTTGTTAATTGTTATACTTGCAAAGGTAGCAATATTGAATAAAAATATTCAAATGTAGAATATTTCTTTCATACAATTTTTTTATGATAATATCTGATTCTTCTAGTAATTTTACTCGATTGGCCCATGATTCAATTTAATTTTTGTCAGCTCGTCTTCAAACTCTTGAGACATAATCATTGTTTTTTATGGGCAATCCAGCAATGCCTGGTGTTGAACTTGAGTGACGGGGCGCCTATCGATGGGATAGGATCACATTTTCATTGAAGCTTTGACGATATTTTTTTTCATTTTGTGTAGTTGATTTTTGTTTTTATGAAAGCGTTGCCTGTATCTCCTCACTGAATGGTGTGGTGTTACAATAAAAGCAGGAAAAAGTTATCTGGTGCAACGGAAAAGGGTTTTTATAAGTTGTTGTGGGGAGGTTGTTTTTCCATCGAGAGGACCCGTCACCATTCTACAGAAAGAAGTAAACTCTCTCCGTATTGGGAGAAAAGTACGAAATTATAATAGGAATAAGGATTATACTTCTATGCCATACATTGTTATTGAAAAAAATTGATGTTGAACTAAATAAAAAAATAGTTAGCCTCGGCATAGTGCACATGGCTATATACTGGTGAACGTAGGTATGCAAATACATAAACTTTATCCAAAGTCGCTCCTAGAGACCTGTTAATTGTGTTAATTATTTTGTAAATAACAATTTATATTTTTTAAATTTATTTTTTAATTGATTTATAAAAAATGAGAAGAATATACTAGAGAATTACTATTTCGCTTTATAAAGTTTTTCCTAATCCTGATATTATAAAAAGATGCTCTATTTGGTAAGGGGCCTGTTCTAACCTGGGAGTTTCTAGTTTTATTCTCGTTGGAAATTAATTTTCTTTGAAAAGCGTTGTATGTATTTCATTTAAGACATCTCTAACATCACTCTAATTGGTTGAAAAAAAATGTGATTTAGAAATTAATTCGTTTGGTTGTACTATGTATAACAGCAGTGTTTTACTTTACAAAGATATACGGGTGTTTCATCGACAACAAAATTCAACTTGCAGAGAACTTAAAAGTTTAAATAAAACTTTGTTAGAAAATCATCTATTAATTAAACCAGAGGTTTCCAACTTATGTTTCGCTGGACCCTAGGATTCCGCCGATAATATTTAGAATTCCGAAATAAAATAAGTTTAAGAACATAATTAATATTTTGAAATATATATATATTCAACATTTGCGTAACGAAAAAAAAGTTAGAAATCTCGCACGTTCAGAACAAAAATAAAAGACAGAAGTAAATTGGCTGCCACTCCTGATATAAGAATTTAGCTGACCACAACTGACTATTATTTTGAAAGAATATTGAAAGAAGTTTAATGTTTCCCATGAATTATCGGTTCTATTAATAATATTTAATTTTCCATTATTAAGCTATTTTTTAAGCATTTTCAAGTAATTATTTTTATTTTAGCGTTTTATCGTATTCATGATCGGTAAAAACTGCCCGAGTTACAAAATTTTTTACCAAGATAGATAACATTGCGATTAAAATACGTTTGGAACTGCTGTTTTTGATGTTTATTGTTAAAACAATGTAGCATGTATTCAACTTACAGTGAAAAGAGATATCATCTTTTGAACTATTCAAAATACGAAATGTCATTAATATAAAGAAAATATTCAATGATAGCAGTTATATTTTTTACTCTTTAAAATAACTGTTATCCTTTAAAATTATCTTTATGTGATGTTTAAGAGCTAAAAATACAAACTAGTGCCCGATTTATCTAAGCCAGGAGTTTTATAGATTTTGAATTTTAAGCTGAACTTTCTAATAAAACCAAGCTTCTTTTAATATCTCGGTGTTTAACAATCAAGAAATAACTGAGCAAATGACCAGCTGGTTCTGAGGTTCCTGACATACTGTCGCTCAACTTTTTTTTTGGTACGTATAATAATAATAAAATTATAATTCATATAGTGCCGCTTAGGGAACATACATTCTTCAAGGACGCTCTAACTCGGAAATAATCAAACCCACTATTATTGATAGATGAAAAATATTACAAAAACAAGTCATGTAGATACAATATATAAAATAATTGCATGTTTAAATTCTAAACTAATCCGTATCATAATTCTAGGTGGTATAGTGACCTGCGGCGAGTGCGGACAGCGCGGCGTGATGGGGAACAAGCTGTCTTGCTCGTGCGCGCCCCTCATCCGCAAGGCCTACCGCTACGAGGACGGGCCCTTCCAGGGGTCAAGGCGTCGGGACGGACACCTTCTCAGGTCTGGATATTTTATTTATTTATTTTTAACAACTGGAACCTTTGCAAAAAATCAAATAAAAAAAAACAAATTTCTAATGAAAACAGTAATCAAACCAACTTCAAAACATATAACATACTATAAATTAAAATCATCACGAAAAAATAAAAAACTTGAATGCACGATCAAAATATGTATGTATACTCTAAACAGAAAAAAATATGGCATAGATACTTCGAAATAAAAAAATACAAACGCACTGTTTAATTAAAAACTACATGAAATTCATCACGATTATTAAAAATAAACATATTGTAAATTAAAATTAATGTGGAATAAAAATATCGAATGAGAACGCATATAAACCAGTATGCTCAAGACAAAGGTGTAACATATTAGTGGAGAATGAAAAAGGGTGACAGCGTATGATAAGTGAACTGTACTCAAAATGCAAACAAAATGACCTGAGAATTAATGTTGCAAAATCCAAACTCACTGTAATTGAGACGGGTGAAAGAATAGTAAATGCGACATTCAATATAGAATTAATTAAAATCGAATTTAAAATAATTACTTCGTTACAAAAAAGCGAGACACTGCAAATAGTTATAACTTGAAGTTTCTGTAGCACTATCCCACTTAATTAAAACCTACCACATTCTTACCAATAATTATTTAGCTCTGTTTCTCTTTGGTATCGATATACTCGTACATTTAAATATTGAAACAAACATAATTTTTTTCTAAAATTATTAGAGTGTTTTTTTTTAATTAAATGACAACAATAATTTGACGTAAATTCATAATAGTCGTATACTTTCGAACTGAAAGCGTAATCAATTTGTGCAATTATCTTCAACCTATAGGATTTGAATTCGAACCCGATGGTAATATTTCTTTAAAAAAATGTGTTCACATTTGGGTTTTAAAATAATTTGCTACTTGATAGAAAAAAAGGTCAGAGCCCTATAATTATTGTTAATTGATGCGACACATTGAAGTAGGTAATAAGGCTATACAATTCAATCAACAATATTTATATTATGAATATGACATCAAATTTTAAACATAACACAGAAAAGATTTATAAAAAGTAGTCTTAACTGGTTTATTTATTAACACAATGTTACCTTAACTTGATGTTTTTATGCATCTTATAAAATTATGTACCCCATTTATCGATCGCTGCAATCATTAATACGTTGTATAAATAAATAAAATGCAATGCTTTTTTGAGTAACTGTGTTTCCTAAAATCAAGTACCGTTCATCATCCTCGCTTAGTTATTATTTTATTCATGAATTATAAGACCAATGATACATATTGAAAGATTTCGTAATTCAATATTTTCTTTTTTCATTATAATTTTAAATTGATATAATATTTCAATCCCTGATGCGAATTTACAATGTGTGAAGAAAAGTGGTTTTTGATGTATTTGTTGAGATTATGATGCGGTTAGAATTGCATATGTGAAAGCTTGGAAATTAAATACGCATAAAGATATGATCACTAAGTATGAATGTTTCGCCTGATCAATTTAGTATTTAAGAAAAAAATACATGAAATTTGTGATTAAGGAATGATACCACTTCGTCACAGGCCTTCCTTGCCTAGTGAAGAAGTTCTCTTTATTCACAAAATGTTTTTTTTTTGCATTCTTATGATTAACATTTCAATGAAAACTAGGTTTATTGTAAATGTAATATTGTAGATAGTAAAAAATAAGTTTATATTTTTTACCTTCATTGGAATTTTCTGCCACTCCCTTTAATATATCGAGGTACTAGTAAGGCTATGTATAATTTAAGGAATATATTTCCTAAAAATCCTTTATGTTTGTGGCTTAGACCAAAACTTATAAGCATACCTTACTCAAGCAGTCACATGAGGTATTTTCAAATAATATCATATGAATATCATCTTTTCGATTACTGCTGGGCTGAATTTAAAAAGCCGATAAAGTAAAGGCTTACAAATGTCCCGCAGACTATTTCGTGCTAGAGCAGGAGATAAGTTAACATTTTTATGATAGTGATTGCTATTGGGAGTATTGCTTGTATAAAAGAGTATATACGAGTACCTGTAGTGTCACGTATCCTAAGTACCGCAATGTGAAATGTTTTCCGCTAAGAATTTTCTATACAAAACATAAAATACTCGATTTTATTTTGTTGAAGAAAATGTAAATATAACCTATATTTATTTTAACTATATATCTAAGATATTGATCGAGTTTTAAAATAAAAAAAAAAGTTTTTTTATCTATATGCATAAAACAAGTTTTCTGTTACCTAGTTTGTAAGATGCTTGTCTTTCGACTCGGGGGTTGGAGATTCAATTTTTGAAAATTGATCCTGTCTGATAATTTACTCAAACCATTTTGAACACTTTTCTGGTTTGTTAGAATATATTATTTTCTGATAATAAACCTTCGATCTTATTGATAGATCGATCAATCGATATAAGCTATCTTTTATTTTTATTTTGTCTTTCTTCATTCATTCGTTCTACATGCCCAAACCATCTCAGAGTGCACTTATTCATCTTACTCAACACATCAGACTTATGTTCATATCCATTCCCTAATCCTTTCATTCCGGATTTTTCATGCATTGTCACCCCGTATATTCTTCTCAATGCACGCATTTCTACAGCATTTATTCGGCTCTTTTCAGTATTTTTCAGTGTCCATTCTTCCCTCTCAATACATCAAAGTTTTTCCCTACTATAATTCATATAAGTGGAGTATTGGTATAATCTAGTTGTATTTTTATGAAATTTCTCAATTCTGTTTAAAGGCTTTATTCTTTTCAAACAATTTCTACTTGAAATTTTAATTCTATTAAAGCTCTCACTCTATATTTATTTATCTTCTTGGCACTTGTGTTCAATGTCTCAAATTATGAATTAAAAATTAGTAATTATTAAGGATATATATACAAATTTATAATATTCAACACCCAAACTATTGTCGTCGTAAACATGACAATCTTGTGAATTGTAAACTACAATAAATGAAGAATCAGATATGTCACATTTGAAAATGTAGCGTTAAAAATTGAACAAAGTGTTTTTGATTATCAACGATTGTTACAGTTTTTTTAATCATATTTTAAGTTAAAACGAAATTGATTGACTTTAATTTTAGATTTTAATTTTAGAGACAAAAAAATATATCTATTAATTTTTTTAATTCCATTGATATTGTGTAAAATGAGGGTTAATTATAATTTGCATTATAAACTTAATATAGCATTCCTTAGTTAACTATGAACTATATATTTTTGACTTGAGACGGTCTTGTAAGTGCAGTATATGGTAACAAACATATCTTTAGAAATAAGCGTTATGACTTATACATGAAAGTAGAACTTCTTTTGAATACATATTTACTAATTTTGCTATAATATCTGTTACAGATTATGGGCAGAGGTATTCCACGTGTCGGCCAGCGGGGCTGGCACGGTGAAGTGGCAGCAGGTGTCAGAGGACTTGGTGCCAGTAAACATCACTTGTATCCAGGACTCACCCGAGTGTGTCTTCCACATCACGGCCTACAATTCGCAGGTGGACAAGATCCTGGACGTGCGATTGCTGCAGCCAGGTGAGTCATCAAACTTGAAAGGAAAATTAGGCGCAAGTTGTCTAGTAGTAAGCATGCTTACTAAATCAGCTGTCATCTTGGGTTTGATTGACAGTAATGTTTTATGTGCAATATCGCGAAAAAACAACGTTTCATAAATCTGCTCAACGTAAGGTTACAGCAGATCAAGCGTAAGATATTTGTTAAAGGAAGAATAAAAAAATTAGGAACAATCAACAGTTAATCAAAAAGACAAACGAAAAAAATATTTTGTTGATAACCAAGCCGACCTTCGTGGCTTAGATAGTGCAGTTCAAACTTCCTACCCAAGGATTCCACAGCCAAAACTTCTCCCACTATGACTTTTAACATCTTTTTGATTGACTGATCCTCGATTGGAAATTCCTGTTGCGAGTTTCTTAAAATTTTATCCAAAGATTCGAACTGCCAAGAAGTTTATGGTTACTATGCATCGTCTCAAATGTTGTCAAATTGCGCACGCCTTGAATAGGTTAGTGTAGACTGTCGGTCACATCGAAGAAGAATGTTTAATATATTCATTCTGGGAGGCTTGGACGAGATCCATTAGGCTAATCCTAGGGTTGTGTCATGGATGATAAACTTGAACATCCGTATGGTGTCTATCTAAGAGATAGAAACCATACGGATGAAGTAGAAG
This sequence comes from Odontocerum albicorne, assembly GCA_949825065.1. Lineage (NCBI taxonomy): Eukaryota > Metazoa > Arthropoda > Insecta > Trichoptera > Odontoceridae > Odontocerum > Odontocerum albicorne. The sequence goes on along the minus strand of OX463838.1, from coordinate 49,644,779 downwards.
AAAATATGGGCCCGAAAAAAATTATCTATGGAATAGTGTAATCAAATGAAATAATTATTTATTTTCATCACTATCATTAGCTCTATAATCTTGGACGAGTCTTGACTGCTTGCAGGATTTTCTGCTACGTATCTCTCATATCAGCACACTTTCTCAAATTTGTTATCCTAGCGTGCGGCAGTTCTTTGTTACATCGTCCAGTCAACTCAACATTAGTCTTCATTTAATAGTTAAATAAAGCCTTCCTTGTAGTTTCAGTGTCTTTAATGTAGTATTAGTGCCCAAGTTAGTGCAGTCTAGTAATTTTGATATCTATTACTAGACTAACTTTGCTATATAGGGTGTAGACCTTTTCATTATACATTTGTCTCCACACACCATTGCCTTAAAATTGGACCAGAACTCTTTCGTCCTGCTTTGTAAGTGTCCAGGTTTCAGATGCGTAAGTTAACACATTATTTATTTTATTAATAAAAATAAGTAGTCAACTCAGCATTTGAATATGTATCCATAAAAATATAAACACTACATTTGAGTATGCATCCATAAAGATATAAACACTCCATTTAAGTATGTATCTACGAGTATAAAGATATAAAGACTGTATTTGAATATGAAGAATATGTACATCGTCTGACGAGGTCTCATGAAAAAATAAACTGCATGGAATATTTACCCGAGTCTGAAATATTTTCAATATGTGTCCTTATCAATATTTAATTTTCATTGGTACAACACATCGCAGTGACGGTGACACAAGAAGTCTCTTATTAAAAATTCGAGACTTTATTCGAGATAGGTCCGCAGTAAATCTAGTTCGTTGACATTTCTATTGTTTCAAGCATGTGAAAGTTGCTGGAGAAAACAGAAAATAAAATACACTTTTGACAGAATTTCATGATATATGTTGGGCGTTTGAAAATGTTTTTTTCAAAGAAAATAAAAATGTTTTGAATATTTGAACAAGTATCAATGTTTTAAATTCTAGGATGTGTGAATATGGCCTCAACGAGGAAACATTGGATCATATATTTTTTGATTGCCTAGTAAATGATGTATGATATTACTTTTGACAAATAACCCAACGTTATCCGAATAACCCAATGAAAGTATAGATACATAATTAGTATTCTTGTTTGATAGATGTGTCATTATTTCAAATTTTATTAGAAATAGCTAACTATGATTGTACTTCTAGTATTCTGTATTTTCAATAAACGTAATCAACTTTTCGTTGCTCGCCTTCAAGAAGCATCCAAATTTTGATGAATATTCATTTGAAAATTTGTCATCGGAAACATTTTTATTAAAAAATTCTAGCTTCATTGCCAAAAACAAGAAAGGATGAGTGTCGGTAATAAAATTGATTAATCGCAAAATTAAAAGATTAAATAAAACCATATAGTTTAAGGCTAATACAAATAATCCAAAGCCAATCCATTCAATGTTTTATTAACAATAACGATACTTTTCGTGCTATTAAAATTTGAAGTTTTATTAAATAGACTAATTTTCTCTGAAATACTCGTATAGATAAGTTTCTGTTTTATTTATTTCGAGTCCGATGTTTTAAAAGTATTTGAAATAAATATTCTACTCGTATATGATTCTTTTAATAATGATTGAAAACTAACAACCTTTAATTTTTAAATATAATAGACTCACTTTTACCCACTATGCTAGATTTTTTGACTTATCACAAATAATATAATAAAATTTAAAAATACATATATATACAGAGGCCAGTTTTTTTAAAAATTGTATATATATATATATATATATATATATATATATATATATATATATATATATATATATATATATATATATATATATATATATATATATATATATATATATATATATATATATATATATATATATATATATATATATATATATATATATATATATATATATATATATATATATATACGACCTTTGTGGCCTTGTTTGTAAGACGCTTTTCTCCCAACCAAAGTTGCGGGTTCGATTTCCATTAGAACCCATATTTTTTAAAAAGGATTAAATTCAGGTTTTCACTATTTTTACTCAAAATTTGTAAAATAATAAATTTTACTATTTCATTACAATTCATTATTTTTAATTATTTATAAAAATACTTTCTCTAATTGGATGACGACCTCCGTGGCCTGGTGGTAAGACACTTGTCTGCCGATCCGGAGGTTGCGGGTTCGATCCCCGCTGGAACCCAGATTTTTTTAAATAGGATTCCAGTCTGGTTAACATTTAGGGCCTATAAAACATATTTCTGGTTGGTTGGAAGAGATTGCCACATGACAATAAACTCACCAGGTTAAAAAAAAACACATGAATTTGTTGAATGACGACAAATTTATAGCAATTTAATAGTTACAAATTTGAATCAAGTTATTGATTTGTATAATTGTATCCATTTAGGTAATTCAGATATATTGAAGAGCGTTCGGCAGGAGACAATATTGTCTTCGGGCATATTAATCGAAACATCAAATTTAGAACCATTGGTGTAGGCACAGAACTAACTGTTAATAACTGCATGTGTTCAGGAACACCACCATTTATAAAAAGGCAACCCTACTTGCACATATCTAACGCGTGTGAATATTGTAACCAGAGAGAACCCTTGAATATAGGGACTCCTTTTTTTCGAGTATCATCGGGAATCGATCCCGAAACTTCCGGGCTATCAATAAAGCTAAACTATTAAAATGGATATAACACAATCTACATGCATACATATGTACCATCGCGTCATTTCCTCGTCGGGGTAGGCAGAAAGGACAACGCACTGTACTTTCCTATATCTGCACACATCTTTAGTATCTACTACATCCATGCACCTTCATACACCTACAATTTCTTTGATTTCGTACGTTTCCGTTTTCAAAATATCATTCCCTTGATCCTACTATACTTTACTGGGTCTTTCTCTTACACGCCTTACACTCATATTTGCACTATACGAGTATAATATATGTTTTGTAAGTCTATCTTCATTTATTCGTTGCACATGCCTAAACAATATCAACGTACTCTTCTTCATCTTACTTAACACATTCCTCCCTAATCACTTCATTCCGTATTCTGTATTTTTTTCCTCTCCGATTCCCGTAAAATATTTAAACCTGTTGTCGACATTAATAGTATCATTCCAAAAAGCAGTTGTACAGTTTAATTATTTATTTTAAAACCACTATAAATCACTAAGAAAACAAAAAACTTACGCTTTTCAATTTGGAAAATTATACAAGATGAACCAATTGTTTTTAAAATAAAAAAATTTCAGTGGTTTAAAGATGGTCAGCATTTTTGATATGCATTTAAACGTCTCTCAGTTTGCGAGTTACTTTTATTTTTTAATAACAATATTTTTTAATGTTGTTTTAGTGGCATGTGTCAGGAAACAGCGCTAAAAGGGATATTTTTTAAATTAATGTTACTTACCGAACCTACTTTTTTACAATAAAAATGTTAAAAGTTAAAACAAATGTCTTTGTTTCATCTTTCAGGAACTCGAATTGGCCAAGCATCGGAGTGCTTCGTATACTGGAAAGATCCCATGACTAATGATACTTGGGGTCTTAACTTCACATCTCCCATAGATGCAAAACAGTTTAGAGAATGTTGTGTAAGTATTACTTTTATTCATTATTATCAACAAAAAATATAATATACTCGTATTATCTTCCTCATTTTCTCACATCAATTAATCAAACATAAGAGCCTCTGAAATTCTTTGATAGAAACAAATTTACAACAATATAATTTTTAAAAAGCATCGGTGCTATAACATTATTACACAAAAAAAATCTAACTGAATCGATAATAGTGTTTATTGTATACCCAATCATACTGAAAACTTTAGACAATTTTTAAGAACGCCCTTTTTGGTAAATTACTCTTTATCAAACTACCATGGGGCAATGGGTTCGACTCCCGTTGTACCCAATTAAAAAAAAACGGTACCATTTTGATTTATTTCTAAGGCCACTTTAAAATATTTCTGGTTACTTATAAAAATAGCATGAAAATAAATCCACTAGTTTGTTCTATATACAAAGAAAGTGAAATATATAACAATATCTTCGAGAGAATTTACTTCGCTCCATCTAAGTTAAGTACATCAATAAATAAATTAGATAAAGTATGTGGGCTAACGAATACCTGTTGTTAATTATCCGAACTGTATTCAGTCTTCTAGCATCCCTACCTGACATAAGTCAATGAGTAGTTTAATTGATTTTTGAGGTTTAATTTTCTTATTTATGTTGTCTGAATTCTAACAGTTTAAATAAAAAAATTATATTGACTTCCAAAATTCAATCAAAAACTAACATAAATAATTGAATTTGGATCACATTAAAATCATGAAAAAAATAAAGTATCTTATTTCATACATGTTTTTACAATCCTGATTATTTAGTCATGATTTATTGCATAACTAAATAAATAATAGCAGACGGTTCGTTGACGATAATGTCAATAACTTAATCACTCTCCAATATCAAACCATTGAGGGTGAAAAATATTTGGAGTTTATAACCAAAAATGAAACCTAAAACTATTAACCAAGCCATCATAAGCACATACTTAAGACAATAAATAAATTGTTGTAACACAAAATTAAAGTATAAAAAAATATAAGAATAATTAAACGTGTCTGAATATTTTTTAGGAGAAATTTCAATTAACTTTTTTTAATATTTTGTCAACATTATTTCTTTTATAATAAACGAATATTGATAATTAATATTTTTCTAATAGTTTTCTTTACATTTTGGTTTTCCTAAATTTTCAAGAAGTATTCATAATTGCATGGGAATTGTAATGCAATTATCTAGATTATGTTTAATTTGATTATTAATTACACACATGCACACATGAGGACAAAACAAGAAATGCCTGCCTTTGAACAACAATTTGAAGCTAAATTATCACTAGTGTTTTTAAATGTAAACATTCCAATGTCTGTTTTTGAACTGGAACCAACTTATCACTAGTGTTTTCAATTACAAACTTTCCAATGCCAACCTTGAACAACAATATGAAACAATTTTTTTAAGTGTTTTTATTTATAAACTTTTCAACACCAGCCTTTAATCAACAATTTGAAGTTAAACTGTCACTAATGTTTTCAAATATAAATTTTCCAATAAAAATTTTAAAATACATAATTTTAAATCATCTTGAAACGTTTCAGTCCTATCATATATAAATATTTTTTTTATAGTAAATGAAGATTTTAAGAACTGTTTTCTTGCTTTCTATCATTAATTACAAAAATGAATAAATATTCTTTATCATTCATATACAGCCTTATTAAATCAGATTAATAGTTAAAGGCATATATGAAAAAAAAAATGTTACTTTACTCGCTTAAAATTAGAAGAAATTTCTTTAAGGTTTCATAGTATCTCATGTTTTAAATTGTTGATCGAGTGCGTGCTTTAAATTGTATTATAAATAGTGTATTCAGTAAGTGTACATAAAATAACAATTATCTTTAGAACAATATAATTTTAAAGCTTGCCAAGGTAATAAAATAGTTATATTTTTACTTTGGTTATAGAAATCCTGAATGCTAATAATATTTATAAAGTTCAACTGTTATTTTACACAAATTTTTGGGATGATTTGGTATTGGAAAGATGATTACATAAACATATATTTAAGTTTAAAAGATTTTGGTTCGAAGCCACTTCTTCAAGAACTTTTTAATATGACTTGTTAAATCCTTAAATAACACTTAAATAATACTGTTTATACCAAGAGGAATCATTCAAAAAGTTGATATCATAAAAACATTTTTTTAATATCACCATTTATCCTTTTAAGTAGTTTATAATATTTTGTGTATGTCATTATCATAATTGGCTGTCCTTTACACCAAAAGTTGAAAAAATAAGTAATTTGACATTTTTACAATAAATTTAATAAAAATCAATTTTATTAGATGAAAAAAGAATCAAAGAAAATAATTTCTCAAACACTTTTGTCACCACACCATTTTATGTTTTATTTTGAAATTACGTTACCGATTATACGCAACTTTCTTACTAAAATGCTACATTACGTTTTGTATCACCAATTTTATTTATAAACATAAAAATTGAAATGGTGTAACTTCAAAACAAAATATTCAAAGCATGAATTAGGTCAAATCCGTGTCAGCTAGTTAATTCAATTTTAAGGAAGAAAAAAAAAATTACGATTTTTATACGTAGAATTTTTTAATATTCAAATCAATTCAGATACCTCATTTTATAACATAATGAATCCCAACGATGGATCAAGAAATAAGTTCAAAAAATATTTTAAGTACATCAAATTACAATACACCCCTTTCAAGCTTTTTTTCTGAACACAAAAATTTGGTGAATCTTAAACAAAACATATTTTCAAGAGAATTTATCTAAATATTGAATCAACATTTTGATTTATCAAAGTATGACTTCATACCGATTATTTTCTTATTTATATAAAGATAATACTTTCTAGTAACTGCGTGTTTAAGATTTCACTAAGTGAAATGTTTATTAACTCTAAGCCAGTTGTGATAATGAGCCGCATATAACGTCCCGCATCCGCACAAGCACTCCCCCCAAGCAGCACCCCTTGCCGTTGTTTGTATGTAAAGCGATTGGTGTTGCATTCAAACATCAGCGTGACGAATTGCAGTCGCCGCAGTTCAAGTTTGCCAGGAAGGCCTCCTCCAGCTACAGTCTCAAAGATGCGCCCAACGGCAAGCAGAAGCCAAAGGCCAAGAGGAAGCCCGTGTCCACGCCGGCTAGTCCCAATCGTGCCAGGTTGTTCTATATTGTCTTTTAAAATGTTTATTTTATGAAATTGATTAGATAACACTGAGGTCCAAATGGCTCCAGTCCCAAGTTAGAGCGTAAGTGGACAGATATCACACCCACTACGCTTATCGCATAATCAGGCGATGTTACAGTTGAAAATGATTGGATAACACTAAGGTCCAAATGGCTCCAGTCCCAAGTTAGAGCGTAAGTGGACAGATATCACACCCACCACGCTTACCGCATTGTCAGGCGATGTTACAGTTGAAATTGAATACATCTACCTTCAGCAATATATTAACTAGAGCTTAATCTATATTTTGATGCTGTTTAAAAATAGCGCATAGCTATATTTAATGCTTTATATGAAGAAGATTCTCTGTATACAGCATCTAAACGTCGTTGAATTTCTACCAAGCTTCTTCCTTCTGTCGTATTCATCCACACACGCTCTAGTTTTTCAGGCTGGCAACTTTAGGACCTCTGTAGTATATCTGATATAATTTGTATTAAACGGTCTTGGGAGAATAAAAATAAATTCCATTCTAAAATATAAGATTGACTTTTTGATTAAACGAAATCATCAACTAACACAAGAAGTTTATTTTTTATGGATACTCATGTGTATTGTATATATTGTTATCTATTGTATATGCATAAAGATCCTTATTTATTTCAGGTAAAAAATGGCTTGTAATTCTATTTCCTCAGCCCTAAATTTAATCATTTTTAAATTGTTAACATTTCTTGTCTAGTGATAAACACAGATAGATATGATTTTTTTTATAAATAAAAAAAAACATTTTAAACATAATGATATCTAAAATAATGATAGAGGGCAATGCAATGTTCAATTTAAGAAAAATGTTATCCATAAATTTGAAGACCTGAAAATATAATGTAAATTGAAGTATAATTAAGGTCCTTGAATGTATATACTGTACTTCAATTTAAAGATATTTTTATGCTTTTTTATTGATTTAATTCACTCGTGGTTGATGAAAAATTGTTCATGTGATTTTTTTTTCTTAAATCAGTTGTGAATTGTGTTCTGAGGCTATACATTTTTTGTAAGAAATTTCTACTAAAAATGCTAGCCTTCATGAGCCTATAAAACATCGATTTCCTAACTATGTACCTTTCATTGCAAGGTATAGTGTCAAATATTTGGGATTTCTTTTAACTTATTTAGAACAAAAGACTTTTTAAAATTAATATAAACTGCTTTTTAAAATAATAAAAATAATGGTAGCACAAATATTTCAACGTATATTCAAAATCATAAAGAGTAATTTTTTTTATTGGTAAATGTAAATCTTAATGAAAAAAGTCATTTGATATCAAAATTATATTCACAATAACCTACATTTTCATACGTTTTTATGACGACGCTTTATACGTAAGTACTAAAATATGTATTAAGTTTTTTAAAGGAATATGTGACTGTTCTTGTAGCCTGGTTAGACAACCCATAGGTTCCAAGTTTGATTCCCGATGATAACAAACAAAAAAATACAGGGTTTCAGTTTGATCAAAGATTTAATCTGTTAATACTTCTGTTGTCTCTTCACACGCTATAATATTTCCAACATGTGCATTGACAAACCGCGAGATCCGAGCCTGTCCCGGTAGTTTCAAATCCGAAGGCTCATTATTGGGGGTCGGAAATTGACTCAAGGCCCTCTTTAATGTACCCGAATCACTTATTCGGACACACTGAAGGGTACTTACCACATGAAAGGAATATAATCGAAATCAAAACGAAAAAAAACAAATAATTATTTATGATCTGAAGTATAATTTATGATTATTTTCAAGTATTATTTAACTTATTAAATTAATTGGGTTTTTGAAACATACGCTTATTTTTAGGTACTTTATTTATCATATTTTTTAAAAAGCAATTTTTAGGAGGATTTTAAATAAATATCTTATAAAAATAAGCTGACGAGGAAATGTTTATACAATTAATATTGGTTAAAAAAGAAGCTTTTATTTTTGTTGCTTATGAATAATGAAACTTTTAAAAATATGTTTAAACATATATAACATATGTATATTTGAACAAGTGTCATCAAGGGAGGCTTCTTTTTTTATTTTACAAAGTAATAATATATGGTACAAACATTTGCCAGAGGCTATACTTACATATAAATTTATATTTTAGCTAATCATATGATAATTATGATGTAACTTAATTTAAATTCCCTTGACATTTTATTTTTTAATAATCTTAATATATAAAAATAAGTCTTCTTGAATTGAAAAAATACATTTCAAACGATACTCCCTTTATACAGTTTTACAAGTTAATAGGTTGTCAATAATATTACCCAAAAAAAAATCAATTTAAAAAAATGTTTTATCTTATCTCAAATAAAACAAACATTTGGTTATTTATATTCATCTTTCTTAATATTATCGTAAAAATATTTGTAGAAAAAAATCTAATTAAGCTCATTGATAAAAAATGCACGTTAAGATAACTTTCAATGTTTCTTGTTAACTAATCTTCCAAGTGAGTGAGGACTAAGCGCCATATACTCGTATGTAAATATGTAATATTCCATGACACATACACGGACCTCAACCACTTCGACCGCATATAGCTTGGAGCTTTTGAAATATTCATGAACGATAGAAAACTGAAGGGAGATGAATGAATATTTAAGTCTTGAAGTAGCTATATTGCATCTCGGGAGTAAAATTATATTTGATAGAATTTAAATTAGTCTGCAAAAGACTTTGCAGATAAATTGTTGTCTCTGATGACCTTTTATTGTCTTCTTGAACTTACACTGATATAATAAGTAGTTGTTGTACAGACTCTGGATAGACTTTGTCACATTTTTCGTATCGCTATATATGTTATATATCTATAAAGTTTGGTTCAAATGTATACAAAGTTGATGAGTCTCCCCAACTAGGCCTCAGATGTCCCCTGTGGTGTGTTGGTACGCTTGTCTTTAAACCCATGGGTTTAATTCCCGTTGGAAACCAATTTTTTTTCAAGAAGGGTTTCAGTCCGGTTTTCACTTTAAGTCTTCTTTAATATTTTTCTGGTAAGTTGGAAGATATTGCCAGATAGCGATAAAATCGTCAAGTTGTACTGTATACAACGAACAAACTTTTTGCCGTTAAATACATTCTTACTTACTTGACCTAGTCTACAATAAAACCAATATCTTAAAAGGGTTTTATAATACAGATTTACAATAAATTTAAGTCAAGAATTTTCGATTTGAAAGTTCAGTTCGTTAAAATTTCTGGCGAGGAATTATATTCCAGTACTTTTTACATGCTGCAAAATCCATTCCATTTGTTGAGATGACCTCCATGGCATGGTTGATAAGATGTCCATTCAGAGGTATCATATTCGATTCCGTTGGTACCGTACTTTTTTTTAATAGGCCTTGCCCGATAAAAAGGTTCATCTGTTAACAATAATCACATGCATTAGACACGGGCGAGTATTGGTGCATCTTCACCCACAGTGTAATACTCAAAATATATGTAACGACGAATCGCAAGATCCACGCCAACTTCAATGATTCTAAGCACAACATCTCGATTTTGAGGTCAAGAAAAAAGTTTTCCTGGCAAACGTTTCCTCGTCAAAACTTTCATTATGCCTAAATCACCAATTCAGATACGTTGAAGGGTTATGAACTGATTTTTTAAATATTTGTTGACATTACATTTACTGACAAAACATTTGTTGATATTACATTTGTTGATATTGCTTTGTTGACATATCATTTTTGATATTACATTTGTTGGTATAACGTTAGTTGCTAATTACAAAATCCCGATCGCATGTTTGCAGTTTATTTGACATTATTATTTATTTACAGGGAGCCACAGTGTACATGTATGACTGCGGAACAGTACAACAGACTTCGCGCACAAGACCCAAGATATCGTAAGAATTACATTAGAAATACTTAAAAAAATATGAATTTACAAACATTTGGTATAAACAAATTATATTTCATTTTTACAATTTAATTTTTATTATTTTTCTTTTCTTATTTTCCAGAGAATGAATATTTTTTTAGAACAAAAATAAGTATTGTACTGGAGATCGTAATAATCATAAAAAAAATAAGGAAAAAAGCATTGCAGATCATTAAGAATGACGTGTATGATCAAAAACTAAATTAATAATGTAAGCAAAAGTGAGGGTCGTTATAAAGATCGACCGAGCATTATGGTTGGACAAATTTAATTTACTAGACAATTTATACAAGATAAGACGGATCTCAGAATGAATGTTGCTAAATCCAAAGTGATTGGAAAGTGCAAAAAGAAAAACAGTATTTGGATGAACAAGGAAGATCATGAGTTGAAGAATTCTACTATTTGGGAAGAATTATGACAAAGAGTTATTGAATGGTGGCAATGTGTGTTAAGTAGGGTAAAAAAAAGCACGATGATGTCGTTTGGACATGTTGAACGGATGGATGATGAAAAAGAGATTAAACAAGTTTATAACCTAAACAGGTTAGGGATGATAGAGGCAGATCGAATAAAGTTTAGTTGGACCAAGGGAATACAATTTTTGAAAGAAGGGAAGGTCAACAGTAAGAGAAAGAAAATGAGTGGTATGAGAAGATATATGATTGTTGAGGAGGGGAAAAAAGATGTGATAGGAAAGTTTGGCACTCTATCTTCTTTGCTTACCTGAACAAAGAACTGGCTCGACGGTATATATCATATGTATGTGTATATAATTGATTAAGAATAATTTAATCAAATCAACACTTTTGAGGTTTCAAATTGAGTTGAATAAATAAATAAATGTATATATTATACTATTCAGGCTCTTCGACACTTCCTCGAACGACTCGATCAACGGAGACGGAGGGGCGCTCCGCGGCGGGTGGCGGTCCTGTAAGCTCAGGGCCCGGAGCGGTTGCTGCGCCCCTGGGTGATAAGGTGGCTGCTGCTACTTCGAGCACGTCCCTTTACGACAATGTTAGTGGCACTGCCCCTCCGGCTCCGGCCGCCACACACCCGCCGCCTCCTAAAGGTATGGCAACTAAATCAAAAGATGTTGTAAATGTCATTTCTCTAGACCATGTGTTCTTTTAATGCCCTTTACATAGTACACTTAATTTTTACGTTTGTTTAAATACTCGTACATACGAAATAATAATATTATATAATAAGAAAAATTTATACAGCGTCGTTTAGAGAGCAAATTCTCATAAAGTGCGCCCTTACTCGGAATTATTAATGACAATTTAAAATATTACAAAATAAATATATTATATAAGTTGAGTGTAAGGATAGGTAGGTGGTGGATGCTGCCAATAGATAAGTTACTTTCTCTAATGTATTTCATCTTCTTTTTCTTAATTTAATCCAAAATTTTCTAAATAAAAATGATTTAAATATCTATTTATTTAATCAAAATGGTGTATATTTTACAGTGGAAATGGATGGTCAGTGAACGTTAACTATGGCTAATGGATGTACGCCTTCCCTAAATAATCAGTGAATATAAACTATAGTGTTAAATGTTTTTTGCTCTAGTAAAAGTATACTTTCACTTCTTGTCGATAGTAAACGTTAAAGAATATGAACACTAATGCTCTGTTTTTATATTCATTATACTCGTGATTTAAAGTACTCTGTGCTTTTATCATTTGAGGTCTTCCTTTGTGGTTCGTTTTAAAGAACCTGTAAATAAAAACGTTAATAAGATCGATTTAAGTTAATTTAAATTTACTTTTACCAACTCCAGTTTGTAAATGTTATCAAATATTAGAGGGTTAGCAGCCATTAGTGGATATGGTTTCATTATTTTTTATGGAATATATATATAACATATTTACCAATTACTGTAGTAAAGGTGTAAATTTACTAGTAATAGTTTATACTCACTGTACAACCCACTTTCAATGTGACATAAACATATTTAATTTTTCTCTTTCGCAAACGACACAAATAATTCTTATATAGGGTGGATAAATTTATTTATTTGAATAATCAAATGGCCTTTAAGTTGTAAAAATAAAAAGAAAATAACACTTAAAAATAAATGTTGAAATATAAGCAGTGTTATACGATAGAAAAGAGAAACTCAGAACATGATTACCTTAATACTGGCCGTAATCGTGCAGACAGTTCTGGTTCATACCACTCACTGTGAAGTGTGTAGCTTTCGAATATCACCAGTGTTTTATTAATCTAGTAACATAAGTGAAGGGAAACCTAGGACTATGTATTTTGTAATATTTTTGAACTGTTAGTAATGATGGGTCCGAGTCTCCAGTTAGAGCACTCATCAGGAGAATTTGCTCTTTAAACGGCGCTATTTAAATTGTCCTTTTACATTATTATCCTATTCCTTAAAAATAAATCTGGACAAGAATTCAGAATAGCAAAATTTCAACTATACACAACTCATTAAAATATAACATTTATGTACTATACAAATAGAAGACTTAATAATAAATGAAACTGGAAATTTAAAAGAAAGTCATCCATTCATCTTTTTCAACCTTGCCCTAAACGGATCAAGTGAGATGAATAATGATTTTGGCCGATATTTACATCTTGAAATTTTACAGATTAACTCTTTTGGCTTAAGAGTATGCCAAGTTTTTAAAAATATTTTTTTTTGTTATTTAAATGTTTGAATAATTCTATACAAGATAAATGGTCCACATCAGTCCTCTTACTAGGATTATTATTTGCTCTGAAACAATTGACTCACACCTACCAAATTCACATATGAACAACTCACCAAGTCAGAACTACAGTTTGCTCGTGAAATTTGATAACACTCAATAATGCAAAAAAATATGCAATTGGAATGAAATACTCAAAACCTAGGCATTACACCAAACCCATTCTGTTGAAATGTTTAAAAAAAGCGTAATTGTCCCTGCGCATCGGACAAACAAATATCATATATTTAATATTATTTTGCCCTTTGATTTTTTTATATTCTGCAATGACTTGCCTCTAAAAACATACCCATTATCTTTTGACAGGCATGAACAGATCTACAGATATCGGAGGGCAAACAGGAACTGGCAGTAGAATCAGCAAGTCGCAACAAGACACTTCCACTATGACTGGAAATACGCCGACTATGACCAAGACAGTAACTGCTTCCGTTGGAACTCAGAATAATGTAAGTTATTTTATTTATTTCCTCCATCCATTCGTGGCATAACATCCCAGTAGGTTTTACTAGCAGTGGCTCTTTAATTTAATATTTATCTATTTATTAACACAATACGTGATACTTAAGTATTCTTCACATAACACAGTAAAACTTAAAAAATAAAAAAATGATATATGTTCCAAAATATCTCACAATTCATGATGCATATATCATTCAAGATATGATACTTAAATATACAGCACATAAAGTAATCAAAAGCACAAGCTTTACAAAATATAACATAAAAATTCTCTCTATCAAAAAGTACACTTAAGTTAAGCACAGTACAATTAACCCCAGTCAAGTCGTTAGATTAAGGAATTTCTGGAGAAGGACTCTCCTGAACTCAACAATCATGAAAATATCCATCAAACCAGATATGGAGTTAGTCAAGTTTTGTATTCTCACGATCAATGAATTGCAACGTTCAATTTAAATTAACAAATTGCTATTGGAACATTTAAACTGTAAAAGTTTCGTGTGTAATAGAAGTATGAAAATAAATTTAAGCCAGTATATCGGGACGATCAACGATATTCTGAATAACCTTATATATTATAGAAACATCAAATCGAATTTAATACTTATTTCAGAGAATTAAGGAATTTTCACGACAAGTGCTTTTTCTGAGTCACTTCATCATATCGTCTGAGCTTAGGTTTCTCAAATCCTCTTGGACTGATGATTTTTAATATAGAAAACTTTATCAGCAGGTTGTTAATTTCCAGCGAATAATCTTACTGTATTTTTTAGTTTATTTTTTAATGTACCTTTTACACCTGATGAAATAACTTATATGGAGCAATTTCTTGTTTTGAGTAAATAATTTTATTAAATATGTATATATCTAAACTCAATAATTATTAACTCTAAGTAGAATTTCTTTGTAAGTAAGGTTTTTATCTTCAAATTAACAAGTCCATAATGTAAGAAGTCAATTTAACGTGAGCTATTTATAAAGCGCTGTTTTGAGATAAATTTCAAACGATGAAGTCATGTAAAGCAACAATACTTTTATCAAAAATTAAATATGTTTTAGATGATACAAGGTCTTAAATAAAAACCCAGTCTAAAACTGGTAAGAAATCAAATATCTGAGTACTGAACTAAGCTCAAACTACAAACCTTGTACATTTGTTTGAAAAAAAAAAGTTGATGGGAAGCGTATTAAATCCAAAAAATAATGATCGTTTGAAATATTGAAACGAATAACAGATAAATAAAATAAAAAAAGCCATGATTAGTATTAGTATAAAGAGAAAAAAATATCACATTTACTTCTTAGGTTTTTTTACGATGATATAAAACTTATGGCAATTATTTTGCACATGCACGTGCAAAAGGATTTGACCAATATATGAACTGTTTTGGAATATTAAGGGAAAAATATCGTCGCTTTATATAGGGTTATTTTACCATTAAACACTCATAAAACTGGCATGTTTTTAAAAATGAATGTATATTTAATGGAAACGGTTATTTAATATTTCAAATGAAACATTTTTGGTTCAAATGGTTTCTTGTAGGTTGGATATTTTTGCGTACACACGAACATAATTAAAATCTTCGAAAATAACTGAGCATAGTATAGTGGTGTGATTTAGCGAAACTTGACGTATGGAAGCAAAACCTGAGCTTTGATAGGGGGAATAAGAGCAGAATAAATGTGTGCTTTGAAAGAATATCTGACATTTTTATATGTTTGTTACAGTAAAAAATATCTGAAAAAGGATAACTGTTTATTAGGGATAAATAATATAAGTAAAATTAAGAAAGGAATCTTGAGATGGTCTGGTGATATAGAGTGATTGAGTAGCGAAATATTTACGAAACAATTATATATGTCTGGAATAAATGGAAAGTGAGCAAGGGGTAAACTGAGAAAATAGTGAAAGGAGAAGGCGATAGCTGTGTGCATGAATAAAGGCATAAAAATCTGTCCTCTCGGACTACCCCAAAAGGGACCTTGTATGATAGTATTTATGTTTGTTCGACCATACTTTGATACATTTTTAACAATTTAATAAGCTACGATTTATTCATGTAATTCAAATTAACGTTTAAAAATAGTATTTTAAATGAATTGTTGACATTTTCAGATCGGAGTTAGTGAAGAAGCTCAAACAGGGGGAACAGGGACGCAGAGTGGCACGGGCCCCGGAACTTGTGGGCAGGAGCTGAAGTCAGAAGGGGTGCAGGCCGGAGGCACTCTGACTTCTGGAGGCAAGGCCACGGGGGGCAGAGCTCCGGGCAAGGAGCATCTTCACCACGTGCTCACACAGGCTAAAAGCATTGACTACGGTGATATGGACATGGTAATTCTACTCATAAAAAATAAATATATATAGGTTTATCGATATCAATATGGTTTTTTTATAAAGTTATCTATAATACATACATTTGCCAAAGGATATACTCAAATACAAATTTATTACTTAACTAATCTAATTTCTATATTATAACTGTACGCTAAATAGTAGCATTCGAGTACTCGTATGTTATGTATCCTGAAATTACATATATATTTCAAGGCAATGGAAAAGAAAATACATTTCAAAGAGAAGCTTTCAAAAGATCTGGGCTTATCTCATAAAACCCTTTTAGGCAAGATACATTCTACCATTAGAAGGATAAGCTCAGCAGTAAGGACGCCAAATGTTTTTAATCTTATTCTCCAGAATGGTGTTTTCTGACTCTGTTGAAGAAGTTCACTAGACAACAGTTGCATCGAAAGTCGTGAAATGTAATTTTCTCAACCTTGCATGCAAATCATACAATTTTAATGAGGCAAGATGTTCGCACCTCAGCATATGACTATTTAAATTCGGAGTTTGAGTCTGATATCAAATACTTATTTAATTCTTAAGTATTTAGTATTTATACTGCAAATGGAGATGCTTTTTATACCCATGTAACCTAATCAAATTTCTCTCATCTTTTCTATAAAAGGTGAGAGATATTTGAGGTATTAAGCTTTGCCAATAAAGAAATCTTAATATTATTTTTGATCTTTCCATATAATAAGAGGCCGTCTATTTGTTTGCCTTGAATTCTTACAAAGATGACATAGCTCAAGACTTTTCTATCTCGATTTGATGTCAGTTTCATTCTAAATATTTTTGTTGTAATTGTATAAAATATTTTTTTTGTATATTCTATCAAACTGAAGGTGTTGAGCCCCCACTACTGGCTCTTTTATATATTTCATTATTTTTGTTATAAGGTACATTGTACCGTTTGCTTATAAATAAACCTCGACGTAAATATATTTCGCCTCTTCTACATGCATGCACATTCTTGCTTTTTACTTCTTTCAAAATATATTCACCTGATCCAACTATACTTGGTATTGTCTTCCTCTACCACACATTTCACTCACATATACGTCTTTTGTTAACCTTTCTTCATTTACTCGTTCCACGTGTAAAAACTATCTCAGAGTGTTTTTCTTCATCTTACTTAGCACGTCAGCCTTAAATTCCCATTCAACAAGTGCATGCATTTCTACATAACTTATGTGCTTTTTGCTGTCTTTTTCTCGTCTAAGTTTCATTCCTATACATCAAAGTTGGTACTTAAATACTATTGTGGTCTATCTATCATCCTAGAAAAGTTGGTACTTAAATACTATTGTGGTCTATCTATCATCCTAGCAAAGTTGGTACTTAAATACTATTGTGAACTATCTATCATCCTAGCAAAGTTGGTACTTAAACACTATTGTGGTCTATCTATCATCCTAGCAAAGTTGGTATTTAAATACTATTGTGGTCTATCTATCATCCTAGAAAAGTTGGTACTTAAATACTATTGTGGTCTATCTATCATCCTAGCAAAGTTGGTACTTAAATACTATTGTGGTCTATCTATCATCCTAGAAAAGTTGGTACTTAAATATTATTGTGGTCTATCTATCATCATAGCAAATTTGGTACTTAAACACTATTGTGGTCTATCTATCATCCTAGCAAAATTTCGTACTTTCTGGTTCAAATTTATGTCTTAATAGCCCATTGCCTTTATTTTCTATCACTACACGCTGTTCGATATATCTTCCATCATGTGAGAAAATTCTCACTAGTAATAATAAATATATGATTTATTACAAAATTGTTTCTCTTTGATTTCGAGTAATTTTCAGACTGTACGTTTATACAATATCATAAGAAGTGTTAGAGAAAACGTAATGTTTTAAGTATTGTGGTATTAGGTTGTAAGAAGATAGTCGGTTATCATTTTTCAAGGCAGAGAATTGCTTAGAGATAAATAGGAAAATTCTCACTTTTGACTACACGAACCATGATCTGTGGCCTCATTGAAAAGACGCCCGAGGTTACGGTTTCCATTCCTTGGAACATTTTTTTTAAAAGGCATCAGTCCGTTTTTCACTTCAAACCTCTTTAATCACTATAAATTCACTATATTGTACTGTATACAATGAAAGCGTAGTAATGCACTACAAAAACGTTGTTATTTCTACAAAACAATTTTCAATAAACTTCATTCTTGCATACATTATTTCATATTTTGTGTCTTTTATTTTTATACTATTATAAACACTCATTTTTATACCAACAAAATTTGTCATGAGTATTTTTTTATAAGAAAGCGATGACAGAATAAATATTTCCCAAATCTTATACTAAACAACATTTTAATGAAAACATTGACTACATTAATGATAAGAATCCGAGAAATCCACGAAATGTGTTAATTAACCCTTATCAGATTACGCACGCTTCTCGCTTAGACACGCTAGTTTTCGTGGCCATTGTTTTCCAATTTTATTTTTGGTCAACGGCCTTTTATGTTATTCGTAGTTGCATAAGATATTCTGTTAAATAGTGTAACACGGACAAACAAAATATTGAATACAGGTTTTTAAATATTAAAAAGGTTATCCAAATTACTGATGGGACATTTAACGTTTTTTTATTAGTAAGGCGTTATAAGAATCATGAAATCCGATGGTAGTTTTTCTTGCATTGAAGTGTCGGCAGTATTCTCATTGAGTTACGAATGATGGATTGATTACATATAAAATAAAACTCTACAATTTCGATTGTTTGTTTAGTTGTGTATTTTTCTCATGGGTTATATTATCATATGTAAACATTCTGATAAAAAAAATACTAAAAGTGTACTGAATTTTTGTAGGCTACAATTTTTTTTATTTAAACAAAAAAATTACGTGGTTACCGTAGTACATATGTAAGCTATTTTTCGACATAGTCGCCATTCCTCTCAATGCAGGTGGTGAAGCGGGGTATCAACTTTTTGATGCCTTCCTCGAAGTAGTTTCCCGCCAACCCCTCCGTCCACTTCTCCACCTCCTCCTTTACTTCCTCGTCGGTTGAAAACCTTTTTCCACCCATGTACAGCTTCAGGGAGGTAAAGAGATAGTAATCTGAAGGTGCTAGGTCAGGGGAATGCGCGGGATGGTTCAGGACATCCCATTTAAACGAGGCGAGCAGTTCCTTCGTGGCGTTGGCCGTGTGTGGTCTGGCATTGTCATGCAGCAGGCAGACTCCCTTTGTCAGCATGCCTCTCCTCTTGTTCTGAATCGCCCTCCGCAATTTTTTGAGGGTCTCACAGTATCTTGCAGAGTTGATGGTCTCCCCTTGAGGCATATATTCAATTAAAATTATGCCTTGACAGTCCCAAAACACGGATGCCATGATTTTCTTGGCTGAAATTGTGGTTTTGAACTTTTTGGCGGAGGGTGAAGAGGTGTGACGTTGACTGTTGAGACTACCTTTTGGTTTCAGGCGTGTAGTGTGCAACCCAAGTTTCATCTCCAGTAACGATGGAGCGGAGAAATTCATCTCCATGGAGTTTGCAGTGCCTCAAAAACTCTTGCTTTTTTTACAAAATTTCGCACTTGGCGGTAGATTGGGTTGACATTTTTCACGAAACATGTTGTCGCGTCGACACTTCTCAACATACTGACCTCGAACCGGTCTCGTTGCGGAGGGGAAGGGTCAGGCTACACGGAAGTGTAGCCAACATGTCGAAAATAAAATCCATCCGGTCGTGAGAGCCTCAGTACATTTACTTTCTGGATACGCCTCGTAATTAAATTTTTAATTACCTAGGTAACTTTTGGGACACCTGTGATTTTTCTAGATCTGTATTATGATTTTAGTTCTGCTTTGTTCTGCATAATATATGTCTTAGGTCTGAAATAATTATTAATTTTTTGGTTAAATATAAATATTATTTTAAGTATTTTAACTACTGAGAGTTACAAGATTTGATTCCACACAATCTCACTAAGTTTCCCTATTTTTTGTTCATGATAATAAAAATAGTACGAATGAAACATTTTTATTTACAGGTGCGTGAAGCCGAGATGCGGGCCCATCATCACAATGTGATGAACAACAATACCAGTACTGCAAGAAGAAACAAATCCAAGAGTACAGAAGACATGAATGTCGGTCAGTATGAAAAAAAAAATTCTCCGCTTTTTACCTTATAAGCTAAGCAATAGTTATTTTCCAACCCTTTTTTGTCTGTATTTTAAAACCTTTCTTCAAAACACGTCTTTTCTGAGATGTCTAATGGAACTTACGTGATAGTTTTACTATGATATTGACATGTTTAGAGGATATAATTTACTTTGAACCCTTAACAAAACTTAATAACATAAATGTAAGTCACCCTAACGTTGAAGGTTTTGTTGATAATATGCTTTATAATTTATTTTGCATTAGGTTAAATTCTATATGCATACCATAGTTTAAGAAAATGACATCTTTTTATTTTAAAATTGTGACAGTTAAGAAGGATAAGTATATGAAAATTGTATTTGCTATGCAGTAAAAAAGGCACAGGAATTTCTGGGCAATAATTGCTCTGTCGTACATATACTCTTAAAAAATTAAAAAAGGTTCAGTATATGTTTAAATTTCAGCTATACCACCATGCAGTATTATTGTATAAAAAATCCGTTCTTTTAATTTTTTACACGTATAAAAACCAGCGTTTCTCTTCCTTCCCATTTTTGTTACAATTATTATAAACAGATAATTCTAGGCATTTACGTTAAAAATATCTCTGGCTTTATAAGCTGATAATTTTAGGCATTTACGTTAAGAATAATATCTCTTGTTTTGTAAGCTGATAATTTACGTTATAGGCATTTACGTTAAGAATATCTCTGGTTTTAAAATAAATTATTTGAAAGACAAACTTTTGACTCATTTAAACTGTAAGTTTTAAGTAATTAATCGTAAAATATCATTTTATTGAATAAACAATTCTTCGTAGAGTTTTATTTGTAGAAAACAGAAAAATACGATGAATTGAGTAGGTTGTTTTCAAAACAATGGTTAAGCACTGACACTGTTTATTTTGTATGTTATTGAATATCCATTTTTACTTACAGGCACACAAAATGGCATGGCGCTCGACTCAGGCACGCTGAAGAGGATGTTGAAACCGATGCCATCAACTGAGAGTCCAGTGACTTCTCCCGAAGCGGGAAGACGACGCTATGGAGCTCCTTATCATCATCCTCCCAGTAACAACAACGCAGCAAGGCAGAGCACGCAGACTGGAAGGTTCCTGGGATCCAGGTGAGCTTATTATTATGTTTGAAAACTATTTATAACTAGCTTTACAGCTTCTTAACCTGTAAACCGCGTTAAAAGGCAAATTCCACGAATCCTGTGCGCCGCACCATTTCGGCGTTTTTTAATTTCTAAGTTTAAACGCGTATTTTGTTTAGAACCACTGATATTTGATTACACCACTAAGTAAACATGACATTCAAGTAATTTTCTGATAATAAATAGTAGTCATTACTCTTAAGGAGACTCAATAAATAAAGTAGATAAACTAAACATTATGTAAAATACACAAAGGAAAGCTACAGATCAGATCACGGGCGTTTGTGCTTCCCGCAAGGAACACGTTAAGAGCTTTAGTCACTTCGACGATGCCTTTCCATTTTTGGTGCCTCTTATTTTGTTTTATTTTCTTAAACATCTTTAATATGCAATGATCCTCTTCCCAGTCCCGATCCTGCTGTTTGTCTATCAAATAGTCTGCTCCCTGACATACTTATCTGGCAGATGATATTTATGGCAGGCTATATTGTGTATTAAGAACGAGACTAACTTCAGATTACGAAGACTTACGATTGTATGAATACATATATATATACTGTATATACTACATACTAGAATACATACGTGTAGATACTATTCATCTTTATGAATAGGAGTGAAAGATGGACGTAGAAATGCGTGCACTGAGAAGAATACATGGAAGGGTGGGAGAGATATGAACTTAAGGATGATATATTTAGTGAGATGAAGAAGACCACCTTAAGATGGCTTGAACACGCGGAACAAAGACCTACAAAATAAATGAACAGTGCGAAAATAAGTGGAAGACGCGGCAGACGAATGTATTTTGAAAAAAGGAAACATAAAATTTAGAAAAATCGTTGGAGTTGTATGAGAAGGTGTATGGATGTAAATGAAGTGAAAGATGTGTGTCGAGATAGTTGTCATTTTAGCGCTTTTTTATCTCAGCCTAATCGACGGCGAAATGAAAATTTGGTCTAATCAAACATAATTTGGCCTTGTTCCCTGCGTCTTCTTACACTGCGTATGGTACATTGCGTCTTCTTTCTCAACACATTTCTGCAGATCATTTTTGATCGTGTCATGCCGTACATCCTGATCTTATGTGCTGATCATCGTGCGTTCTTTTGATCTTTGTTAGAAATAATAAGAAACAGTTGTTCAACCATCGAGACATTTTATTAATATTTATCATGAAATCAATTCATAACCAAACTTTAAATCAATCAAATAGTTTTATTTATACTTCACTGTAACTCGCCTTTTTGGTTGGTTGGAATTTTTACTTTATGTTCATACGCCCCCAGTTTCTACTATTGAATATTGGAAATGTAATATAATAAACATTTTTTTCAATGTGAGTGGATTCGGTTAGGGCAGCATTATGATATTGAAATAATAAAAAGAAATCTGACAGAAATTTACTGAATTAGAAACTGGGAACAAGTGTTGTCAAATGATAATAATTGTAGGGAAGTTTAAATATTTTCCTCTATTTTATAATGATTTCAAACTATTGAGACTTTTGTGGCCGAAAGGTTGAACATTTGTTCCCTACCTGGGAGTTTTGCCCTCGATTCCCGCTGAAAAAAAAAATATATATTCGTGTATGTCCCACTACATATTTTTATAACATACACAGGAATTTTACTACTATTATGTATAATTTCAATAAATTGTCACGTGGTAACAGGACATCTAGATGATATTGTAAGTTATGAAAAATTAAAGCAGTGCAGCTTCGAAAAGCTAAAATCATAATATTCTTTTGTTTTTATTTATCTCGTTGTTTTTTTTACATTCTGAATGTTTTCCAAACGGCACAGCAGTTTAAAAACAGATGTTGTAACTAATTGTTTAAAAGGAAAACTACTGAAACCGAAAAGGACTGCGAAATCATTAAGGATTATGCTTAACATTACTTTATGTCTGAAACATGGTGATCAAAACAAACGCGAGACTTGGGCGTATTGTGAAAATACAAAACGTGTCGTTTGTCCCATTGCTTCATTTACTTGCTTTAATTGATTAGAATTTCCATACAAGGGGCGAAAGGGTACTGCTTCTTGGTCACGTAGTTCTAGAGGTATGTGTTTAGATTGCATTGATTAAATAATCAATATAGGCATTGTTTGAATTACCACAATTTAAATCTAAGATAAATTAGGTTAAACAACTCAATACGGGTACTTGGTATTTTAACGAAAAAAAATCAATGAATGAATACAAAAATTCATTAAATTTAAATACTAAACCTTTCGGTTTGACGAAAACGTTATTAACTATTGAGCTAATTTTTAATAAGTAAAATTTCTTGTGAACATCATTTCAAACACTTGATAACCATGATCATCACTGATATTTAATGGCGCGTGTGTACAAACAAATATTTTAATTGAGGCGTGTCTCTCAGTGAAGCTAATGTGATCAATAAAGAGGTTAAGAAAAGTGCGAGATTGATGGGATGTCAAAATACTAATCCTTGCATTGAATGTCTTTTTGAAAATTTGCAATAGCTTAAAAGTGAGAGTAGCTTTAGAGAGAAAGTTCCTGCTTCGGATCCATTTGCAGAAATTTTAATTTTATTCAACTACTCATCGATATATACAAGTGATGGATAGCTTGTTCGGAGTTTCGGTCCGATGGTAGGACACCTTACTCCTTCATCGGATAAGTTCTGACTGTTAAGATATTTATTGGAAATTTTTGGATCTTTTTGGGAATCGGGAAAGGATAGGTTTGTGGTAAATGTTTTGATTTTATGAATGATTATGAGAAATTATAAACGATTAAATACATATATAAATATGATGATATATACATAATATTAAATACAAATATACATAAATTTGTGTCGTCACACACTGTTTTATATTGAATGGGTGAAAAAAATAATGATGGTGAATAAATTATAAGAATGAATATAGTATATGTAGATAAGTAAATGAGTGGGGAAACGTGTGTGACTTTTATAAATATATTAAGGTGTAGAAAATGTTTATTGAAGGTGAGAAATGCGGTTGCCTATGGGGGTAAACTGTCTGCCGGAGGAATTATCGATGATGGGGTGTTCAGAGTGACAATCGGGGGGTCATTTGGGGGAATGATTAAAGTTAAAGAGGGGGGGGGGGTCGGGGGGATGTTTCGCAATATTGATTTCGGACGAGTGTGTCTGTAACTGGTGTTCGCGTTGTAGTTATCTAAGGCTTTTATGACTGGGTTGGGATGACGGGATATAGAGCTGTAGAACCTTTCTGCAATTCAGTGTAATTTCCTCCACTACGTAAAATAAATTAGTTGTATTCTTGCTAAGTTGAAAGATTGAAAATAAAAATTCTTCATTTTTTTTAAGAACTATTAAGTTTTGGTAGCCCGGTTATTCTGGATTTCTTCATAACTTCATCAAAAGTTGAGGGATCTGACATCGTAGTTCATTTTCATATTCTAGAGGGATAGTTCCTTCATAGCAATAGTACTTAAATGTTTAATCATATTCTAGAGGGATAGTTCCTTCATAGCAATAGTACTTAAATGTTTAATCATATTCTAGAGGGATAGTTCCTTCATAGCAATAGTACTTAAATGTTTAATCATATTCTAGAGGGATAGTTCCTTCATAGCAATAGTACTTAAATGTTTAATCATATTCTAGAGGGATAGTTCTTTCATAGCAATAGTACTTAAATGTTTAATCATATTCTAGAGGGATAGTTCCTTCATAGCAATAGTACTTAAATGTTTAATCATATTCTAGAGGGATAGTTCCTTCATAGCAATAGTACTTAAATGTTTAATCATATTCTAGAGGGATAGTTCCTTCATAGCAATAGTACTTAAATGTTTAATCATATTCTAGAGGGATAGTTCCTTCATAGCAATAGTACTTAAATGTTTAATCATATTCTAGAGGGATAGTTCCTTCATAGCAATAGTACTTAAATGTTTAATCATATTCTAGAGGGATAGTTCCTTCATAGCAATAGTACTTAAATGTTTAATCATGAGATTTGACAGCTGCGAAATTGAGAGAATGGCTAAATAAGCATTCAGTATTCATAGAGCCTCAGTTATGAATTTGAGAGAATGGCTAAATAAGCATTCAGTATTCATAGAGCCTCAGTTATGAATTTGAGAGAATGGCTAAATAAGCATTCAGTATTCATAGAGCCTCAGTAATGAATTTGAGAGAATGGCTAAACAAGCATTCAGTATTCATAGAGCCTCAGTTATGAATTTCAACTCTGTTCTTGTTCAAGTTTTTATGATGGCAAACTTCAAGTCTTCTTTCGGAACGTTGACGAAAGTCACATATTAATTAGCTGTGCTTGTAAGCAATATCGAGTATCTAGTTGGACAATAAGTTTAATTGCCAATAAAAGTGATTTTTAAATGCTTTTAAGGCGTAAATATGGCACTAACACATGCTTGCTGTCACGAAAGATGATACATGTGTATACAATTTTTTTAAACAAATTATATAATAGAACAAACACAAAATAAAACATTTTACAGCTCAATCTAAATATCAAGATTACAATGTAAGAAAATAAATTTGTCTTGTACAACCATTATTTTTTAGAAAACTGTAGAGAAAATAATTCGTTAATGCTACACCCTACCGCTTTCCCCGTATCATCCTTTCACATAGCATACGAACCGTGACATAGGGTATCAATTGCGAACTATCTTCCAGCATTCAATAAGTACTAAGTCACGCGTTTCCTTAACTCATATCTAGAACAATGCGTTTTAATTTATTCGCTGAAGGAATTTTTACCTTTGGAGCAACAAGCATCAATGTTATAGAAAACTTATAATTATACCATAAGAATGAAACAATGGTTTAAAATAATAAGCATGAACAAGATGGAAGTGTCTGTCATGCGTCTTTTGCGGACGAACCCCTGTGCGGTGGTTAGTCATCTTTACATAATGGGTATCGTGGAGAATCCCGGCTGCGAGTGTGGTCTGGATGATGAAACTGTAGACCATGTATTTTTCGGTTTTTCTCTGCGAGACATATTTGATTTACTAAAAGCCGTATCTTTACCACGTCCGATGAATGTTGTGTTTCTTAGTTCCTCGTGGATTTTTCCACGTATAGATCGATTGTTATTTTTTTAAGCATAATCAGTTGAAAATTTAAATTGTCTAGACAGTTAAAAAACTGTTTTATTGTATTGACTTGTATAATTACATAGTGACTTTCATTTAGTTGCACAAATCATCCTAGTTTGGGTGAATTGCCTATTATATATATCATATATGTATATAAAAAAAGAATTATAGTAAACCTTGATTTATTGTATTGTTGCAAATACATAATAGATTCATAATTTATTTTTGGAACTTTCTTTCAAGCTGAATCACGTATTTTCTTAACTTAACCGCTTTTTAAATTATGTTTACTCATAAAAATACTTTAAATCAATTGGATATTTTCATTAAATATAAAAAAAAAAGATAAGTGCCTTACCTCGGTGGCCTGGTGGTAAGACACTTATCTGCCGATCCGGAGGTTGCGGGTTCGATCCCCGCTGGAACCCAGATTTTTTACAATAGGATTACAGTCTGGTTAACACTTAGGGCCTATAAATACATTTCCTGGTTGGTTGGAAGAGATTGCCACATGGAAATAAACTTGCCAGGTTAAAAAAAATAGATTATATATCACCAATTGATTTTCTAGTTTTCCGGAAAAAATGTTATCATTTTGATACGAAAAATATGATAAAAATTAATCCGTCGATTCTTATTTTGCTACCACCTATTTGTCAAGTTGTGCCTCTCACAGATTACAGAAAAAGACTTCATGAAAAAGGTAGACATCCTATATTCGTCGTATTTGCAACACGACCTCCTTGATCTAGTTGTTAAGATATGTGGCGCATTGCTCGCGGTAGAGCACTGGACTTCCATGCGGAAGGTAGCCGGTTGGAACCCCGCGCAGTTTTTCTCCCCTCGGATGACACAGATATTTTCTCGCAAGTATAAGACTACTTATGATTTCGGTCATATATATTCTTAAAAAAAAAAACAAAAAAAAATCACGTCAGTCTGCTACGATCGTCTCACTTCAGGTGTGGTATCGGATCTAGTACAGCGGTGTGACCGGTGAGTTTGCTGGTGGGCAACGACTCATTCACTTAAAAAACAAACTACATAACACAGCTTCACTTTCCAAATTGACATTCGAATGGCGAAGGGATCTTAACCTACGATGTCCAGCATCGAGGACAAGTCGTTAAGACGTCTGTCTTCCGACCCCAGAATTATGGGTTGGATTACCGTTTGAATTCAGATATTTAAAAACAATATTTAAGTCTGATTCTCTCTAAAGGCTTCTACATCTTTCTGGTTGGTTGAAAGAACTTGATACATGGTAAATAAACTAGATTGAATTATACACAAAGAATGTGTTATAAAATCCTTGGTATTAAAACACACATTTATTATTCGACTGTTTTTTTATCGTAGTTTTTATTTGAATTCTGGCATTATTTTCGGAATTGATAGACAAAGCCTTGATTTTTTGTTAAGTCCGCTGATATTTCGTGATATCACTTGTATGTCTTCCGATATCCAGTATTATTTCGTTTGTTGGAGAGTGAGAAACACCACATTGTTTTCTGCAGTTTTTATTGTGTAAATTTACTTAAGATTCAACATTTAAACAACACCTAAAATGTAATATTCATTTATCATAAGATGAAATTTTAATTTACTTAAGATTCAACATTTAAACAACACCTAAAATGTAATATTCATTTATCATAAGATGAAATTTTAATTTACTTAAGATTCAACATTTAAACAACACCTAAAATGTAATATTCATTTATCATAAGATGAAATTTTAATTTACTTAAGATTCAACATTTAAACAACACCTAAAATGTAATATTCATTTATCATAAGATGAAATTTTAATTTACTTAAGATTCAACATTTAAACAACACCTAAAATTAAATATTCATTTATCATAAGATGAATTTTTTTAAATATATTATTTATACATTTTTTTAAGTTTCGTGATGACATTAACAGTATAATAATTGCATGTTGTATACATACGAGTATCTACGAGTATATCACATCTTTAACAAAAAGAAAATAATAAGGTTTTTGGCAAACAAATATTATTATTTTATTGAATTGCCAGTTTATCACCATATCAAATCAAATATCCTTGCAAATAGTAAATCAATCATCAAACAATTTTATATCAGTTGTACTTACGTTCATGTGTAACAATAGGTGTTGTCAACGTTACGTTTTAATGTTGATTGTTTAATTTAATGTCATATTCAAAACATTTTTCAATTTTAAATAATATTTAACCCTTCCCTCCCTGTAATGTGTAACTAGTACACATTGCTTCTAAAAAACTTTAATATCTCTATAAATATAATAAATACTGGGTTCCGATTTTAGGTATTACTCCGTAATACATTTACGCATTGAATGAAAAAATAATATTAATAATAATTAGCACTTATCGGCCACATCAGAGATATTTTGTGAAAATCGGGAATAAATTCACCTATGCAATCAAACGTGTGCCAGTGTGTGACGTAGGTATATTCATTCTAAAAAAACCACTATGGGTGAGGAAGCCACGCTATTCACGTCTCACTCTCATTCTACTTCGGTATATGGGAACGTAAGATATAGAATCTCAGTTCGCAATTGCGTTTCTTCCTTCGAGGTATAACAGTCCGAGACCGAGTTCCATCTCAGTTCTCAGTAGCTCTGGGGCATCCATTTGAGGTGGTCTCTTTGCCCATTTTGTGAACGTTGGCCGATGTTTTTTTCATGTTTTCAGCAATTAAATTTCAATTATTATCACTTTTGACTACAAAATTAATTAATTTAAGTGATTGGCTATGAATATTCTTATTTTTTCAATTTTAAATCGCTCATTTTTATATGTATATAGATGTGTATTAAATACACAGCACTGAAACGCACAGCACTTTTTTTAGCACAGGAAAGGAAAAATTAACAGCTATCAATTCTTGATATGATTATAAGACATAAAAAAAGAATGCACTTATTGAGAAGAGTTGAATGACTTTACTGTTGAACAGAAAAATATAAGTATTGAAATGAGAAACCAGTTTCTAATTACTTTCCTAACATCTATAATTTTCAATTATAAGATTCAAACATAACTTTATACTGTTGCTATGTAAATAAATAAATTTGGTTGTTAATGGTAAACGTGAAGGTTTCGTTAATTGAGATATATCAAAGTACTCTGATAGAGTTTGTTTTCATCCTAATTTAACATTCTTAAAGATTTCAAGTTTCGTTCCGGAAACATTTAACTCATCATTGCTATCAAAATTTTGATTCAAAGTGCAAAAAAACTTATTCCTATGGATCAAGTAATAATATAGTTTCATGAAGAGCTGTAGTTGCTAAAAGAAAGAGATGATCTCGTCAATCACAACGAGCAAGCGGGACTCTGAAGAAGCAGCAACACGACGGAACCATGAAGCAACCCAAACAAAAACATAGTGTCATATTGAAACAAAAATTATTTCTTCTTCCTCTTGGTTTAGGTCGTATGACCTGTTTGTGACGGTGGGCTGTCCTGAGATGATGACGTCCAGCTGTCCTTCCATTTTTCGGCGGCCTTCCTGATAATCTTCTGCTGTTAGGGTTTTCAGTCTTAGCGATTCTTGCCAGTCTCATATCCTCCATGCGGTCAACGTGATCCCTCCAGAAGCACCTTCTGTTTCTTCCCCACTTCGTTATGTCTTCAACACTACAGAAAGATCTTATCGTCTCATTTCTGATCCGATCTCTAAGTGTTCTGCCTGCGATGGAGCGTAGGGTTCTCATTTCTGCCACCCCGAGAAGGTTTACTTTTACTTAGAAGGTTCACAAAAATTACTTCCATCATTATTACAATTGTACAAAAATAATTTACGAAAATGAAGGAACCATTTCAACATTTAAATGTAGTTTTTTTCGTTATAAAGAATCGTCACAAAATATGGTTTATTTTTGTAACAAAATTCTGTTGATTGCAAATAGAAATATTTTGTATTTTAGATCCTCTCACGAGATAGGACGTCAGCAGTCCTTGAGCAGCACAGGTGGCTATCCTGGTCGCGGTCTTTATCTGGAGCTAGAGAGAGACCTCTCACCACCCTCCGATAACGTCATGTTTGATAACCAATGCTACGCCACCACACCCAGCTCGTCTAACGGGAACTCGGACCAGGACCAGCCGCACCACTTCCAAGGCAGGAGACCACATCATCAGGTAAAGCCGTCCTTAATATTTATCTTCGATTTTCATCCTTTATGTCTTTACCTACAAAGTAGCGTTGTGAAGCGCTGAGCAGTCCCCAAGGAGGCCGATCACACGATGTTCTGAATTTCAAGTATTAATACTGTGACAAAATTGAAAAACAATGAATATTGAAATTCACACGAACATATTCCACGTAACACAATTAAGAAAAAAATATACATAGTGCATTTTATATAAATATTATTTTACTATCCATAAACTAAAAAGTGATACATTTGTAATCCAGCTTTGTACAAATGCAAGCCCAGTAAAATGGAATGATTCATTGTTTAGATCACGTAGATTATTTTTCTGAATTTAACTTTATACCTAAATTTGATAATGCAGTCTTCTGGAGTCGACCAGCTTCTCTGTAATTCCTTTTCAAAATAAGCAAATTGGTAAATCCAAAATACACGTTTGACATTTAAAATTGTCGTTCTCGAAGCCAGCCTATTTTATTTCTAATAATTTTCGTTAATGGTGCTGGAAAGCCCTCGCCAGTATGCTTATTGTCCTGGGTCCCGCACTCCCTTAGGAACGTTCTTGCTTATTTTTTAAATAATTTTATATTCGTATCTAATATATTTATGTACAACCCATGATTTGATGTATATATATTTTGAAAAGAAAGAGTTTTATTTTCTCTTTGTTTTACGCATATGTTTTGCACACTTATAAACACTCATTTATGTTTCTTGTTTAATTATAGTTAATTGTTGTTCAAAATACGATTCAGCATTATTATTTGTTAGACGTCTATAGACGTTATAAGCTTGTCTCTAAGATAGATTGTTCAACCATAGCAAAGAAATTAGTCTTAAAATTGTTAGGCCACATTCCGACTTGAGTTGGGAAAGACTTACGAAACAAATATGTATGTTTAAAATGTATGGAGAGCGAATATGACGTGAACTGAAAAACAATAGGAGTAAATAATAGGAGAAAGGAAAGAAAACTAAAAACGTGAGAAACAGGATAGCACGTATGACAAGATAAATAGATATGAAATGGAAGGAGGTTACGTGCGTGCATATAAAGATATGAAAATTCGTCCTCTCTACCTATACCAAAAGGGGCATGGCTTAATGGTATGCATGTATTTGGTTTTATTTTAATTTCTGTAATTTTACTGTCAGCCAATTTATTTTCACTATGATTTAGATAAAAAACACTCTGAAATAACTTCATTGCCCTGTTAGAATTTAAGTATTACAGTTAACTAAATCTTAATATTTCAAGAATTTACGAGTATATTTCAAAATGAAAGGATTTTTCAACATTTCAAAATATTTTCAGATGCAGCAATCCGGAACGACACCAACGCCTGGATCCCCCACATCCCGATTGCTCTTAGAGTATGAGATGCATCTCAGAAACACTTTGGCTAAAGGCATGGATGCTGAGAGCTACAGCCTTCATACATTTGAGGCTCTTCTTTCACAAAGTATGGAAAATTTAGGTGTGAAATATTTTTTAAATTCTTCTCTCCCCTTCTAAATTTGCCTCTAATCATCATCTCTATAGAATGGGCATACTATTTAGAAATAATAGGTTAACTTAATAATTAAAATTGAACTTATATTGAGTTACCTTCTGTGAACTTGTGGTTAACATTCATATTACGCTAGTGGGCACTTCAGGTTAATTCAGCCTGTCAGATTCACTTTCATACTGGTTTTACTCTTAGGTAATATCACGTATGAATTGGAGCTTTTTGTAGCTCATACGCTACATATTAATTCTTGAAGCGATAATAAGCTACATAAAAGTGGCGCTATATAAATTTGCCAAAACAAGGGGCTGCAATAAATTGAACCAAACGATCGTCTTCGAATTTGATATCTTTGCCATCGGAACTTAGTTTTTATGTCAAAGCTGTGTGTGTTAGATAAATTCACACACAATTGTCTTCTTTTCACAGGATAGTTGACAATCTAACTCGATCTCAAGAGATTTCTTATCATCGTCATCACTTTATATTGTGTTGCAAAATAATTTCTTACCCAACCAAATTGTTAATTAGTTTTGTAATTGATCATATAATCAATTTTATGTAACATTTTTAAGGGTGGCCGTGAATTGAAAACATGAACAGAAAATTCTATATGTCGTATATGTCTCTGTATGTCGTATATGTAAAATTCTATATGTCGTATATGTATATGTCGTAATTTATATCAGCACTGATATTTTTGTGTGAATTGACGACCTTCATGGCCTAGCTGATTTGACGCATGTCTTCCAGTTCGAATTCCAATCCGGTTCGATTCTCATTGGAACCCAAGTATTTAAAAAAAAAGGTTCCAATTAGGCTATCACTTAAGGCTTCTCTAACGGGTTTTTAGTTGGTTGAAAAAGGTTGTCTCAAAGGAATAAAGCCATAAGATTGTATTGTTAACAATTAAAGAATACCAAATAATATATTTTAAGTTTTTGTGTGTTCAAAATTATTGATGTGTCTAAAATTTTGGTCATTTTCCTAAAAAAATCTTGCTTGTGAAATAAATAAATATAAGATTGCGTTTATTGAAATGGCATTTAAAAATGTTTGATAATTCTTTTGTGGTTAATTTATTACACATAAATGCGAATTCATTCTATGCAAGAAAATTTTACCTCATAAACAACTACATTTATAGGACGCTAACCAGAGATAGCGGTCATTGTAAATTACTTATATGCTGCAGAAAATAACAAAACACCAACCAAGGGAAGACGAATAACAATGAAACATTTGTATATCTTCCGATGCGTGTTAACAAAATATTCGACTTTTTGAGAGTACTTACTGTATGTGTAAAGTGTTCATGTATAATCATAAATTTTGATAAGACTTCTCAAAGAGGGTTGTCTTCAAGTGGTTCCTTAAGATGCACACGCCATCCATATCTCTAACACTTTGAGGTAAATAAAGTTTGATCCAATTAAAATATTACTCAAGAAAACTAAAAATAAAGATACTAAATTCATTCAATATTTTCTGACTTGTATGTTAATATCAAAATATACTAACCGACTAAAACTATTAAAAAATGGACTATAAATATAGTAAAACATTGAGTATAGCTTCAGAAATACCCAAATAGCTAAAAAAAAATCCAAAAAAATCCTAATTTACTTTACACATTTAATCAGATAATAGCAAATCACGCCTGGTAGCTACAGTAGCACCCAAGCGATTCCTCCCATGAATTGAAGTTGACACTAAAAATATAAAGTGCTCTTCGGGAGATGTATTATAACGATACAGTGTTTCACAAGTCATCTTTGTAATATTATATCTAAGAGCAGCGGTGGCTGGTCCCAAGGTGCATTGTTGCGCTGAGCACCAACGCACCTCGAGACGCTGAGCGAATATGAAATATCGCTGTCTCACGGTTTACTATGTCTTTCTCTGCCCTATATGAATTTGCGTTTCCGTCCGGTGCGAATTAGAGTTCGCTCCGGTAGTGTTGGCAAACTTGGCCGGTCAATTTGAAAGGAATATTTTTTTTTATTTTACTTGAAATTTTTTTGAATTTTCACTTACATAAAAATACTCGTACTATTTGTAAATATTCTTATACATATTTAATCTATACAAATATTTAACATTTTTGGAAGTCATGTTTGCAAATATATAATTTAATTATTGCGAATTATTTCTCCGGTTCAGCGCACCAACGCACCTCCAGACCAGCCGCCGCTGTCTAAGAGTATATATGATGCTCGTGTGTAAATTTGACATTCGAAGTATGAACCAAATTTTATACTATACACATATACATGAATACTTCAATTTGAACAATGCATGTTGAACAATGCAACAACAATTGTCATTTGCATTTGTAGAATAAATTCAATACTCGATATTACTTTTTATATTTAAGACTTTAAAACTTATTAGATACGTTTTGAAATTGTTGGTTGTAAATATTGTTTTTTCTTCTAGAATTTGCAGAAAGTCTTCCAGGCTCAAATCAACGAAGTCCTTATCCACCACGAAGACGTAAGTAATAAAATTTATTTTTTGCATATTTTATTTATCGACTAAAATTTATTTTAACGTTGAAATCTATGTTATTGTCAACCAAATTTGTAAACACACGTGTCAAGCTAAAGAAAAAAATCTGTCAAAACTGCAGTTCTTGTGCTGCATTTCTCATTGTAAAACTATTTCTAAATTCCGCATTTAGTAAATAATCTGTCTTAAATCAGGCTACCTTCTATATTCTAAAGTTTTATTAACTTCGCAATTGACAGTCAGCATGAATGTTGATACTCAACAAAGAAATCTGGATTGACTTAAAAAAAATATTTTTTTAACGATCCATTCATTATTAAGGAAAATGAAATATTTTGAACTTATTTGTACTTTTATGGATTGAATCTTTTTATTCAGAATGCGAATTGAAAGAAGATGCTGTGCTTAAGATGAATAAAGCAGCTTAAGATGGTTCAGATGCGTAACAATAATTAACTATTTTACAAATATAATGCATATGAGAAGTAAATAAGTTGCGACGAGTTTGGGAAAATATAAATAAATGTGACACGACCAAATGATACAACTTATGAAAGAGATAAGGCTAAACAGCCTTTATAATAGGAGATAACGCATGGCGAGGAGTATGAATGTGACAGAAGTAAAATATGTTTCATGATTAAATGAATTGGAAATATCTTATCTCTGCCTACCTCATTAGGGACATGGCGTAAAGGTGGTGATATTTATAAATATTATGTACTTTTGTATACACGACGGGTTACGTTATCTAATAATAAAATTTGCTAAAAAAATATTTTATACTGTAAAAAAAAATATTTTTTTACTGTGGGTTTACTTTTTATTTTGTTTTCTGCCATACGTTTTTATTTTTTTATTATTTATTCTTTAATCTAGATATGCAGGGGTGTGGGATGGAAGCCCCCCGATGCCCTTGCGGTCGGGCTCGCCCTACATTGGTGGGGTGTATCTCGGCCGGAGGAATGTTTGTGGGATGAGCCCGGACCTTTTAATGTCTTCTCTCTTGAATGTATTTTTTTTTTGTCAACTATTTATTTCCTGTGTTTTTTTTATATTCTTGTTCTACGTGTTCAAGGGTGTGGGCTGAAAAACATCTGGTGTCCCTGTGGCTGGGTTCGCCCTATATTGGTGGTGTGTATCTTGGCCGAGGGGATGTTATTAGATGAACCCAGACCTTTTGATAGCTTCTGTATTTAATGTATTATCTGCAATTTATGTGTTTTAGAAGTGTTATTTAAATACATTATGTACATACTATGTTGCTATCAATAAACCTATATTTATTTATTTATGTATTTAAAGTTA
Organism: Odontocerum albicorne; assembly: GCA_949825065.1. Classification (NCBI taxonomy): domain Eukaryota; kingdom Metazoa; phylum Arthropoda; class Insecta; order Trichoptera; family Odontoceridae; genus Odontocerum; species Odontocerum albicorne. The sequence continues at coordinate 49,608,579 of OX463838.1, read as the reverse complement.
ACCAATACGACATTTTATTTTTAAAAATATTTACGAAGGTGTTTTTTTCCATAAAATTTTAAAAATGCATTACAATCACTTATATTATTGACTTTGCAAAAAATACATACTTTGCAAAAAAAATGATAACAGAGCTGTGATGATGAATAAACTATGATGTTTGGTCAAAGAACCAGGATTGATTAAATTAGGTTTATTTGAATAATGGAATATTTTTCTTAAAATATTCATGAAATATCATCTGTATCACCCTTCAAATCTATATAGGGCAGGCAGAGAGAATAAACATGCACTTCATTGTATTATTTTATACATATTTTGTTTCTTTCACGTACATACACATTATCACACATACTTTCCTTTTATACAGGTTTTTCTTTATTTTATAGAAATCTTTGTAAATCAATGCCATGTTGTAAACTTTTTCCAAATAAATTTACTCCTAAGTTAAATCCGCACTGTTGAGAGGAAAAATAAGTAATAATGCTCTTTTTTTGGTAAAAAAAAAAACAAAAAAGCTGTTCAACTTCCTAAGTGCGTCGTATGCATACATCTAGTGCAAAATATGCAGTGTATGGGAGAAACATAAGAAACCCATATTTCTCGATTTTATATTTTTGACGATCCAAATAAGCCGCAAAGGACTAAGGACATGATCAGTCTTGAGAAAAAAACCATTATAAAAATGTATACATTGTTCTTCAAATTTAGTTAATATTCAGGTAACGAAGAATATTGAAATTTAGAACCAACCGATAGTTTTTACTCAACAAACATGGGCAAATATAAAGATAAACCACAACGTGAACCAAATATGTTTTTTCTAAAGATTTACGTCATGCATTAAAAATCGCTGATGTGTTAAGTAAGATGAATATGAGCGTTCTGAGATGGTTTAGGCATGTAGAATGAATGACTGAAGAAAGAAATATAAAGCGCAAATTCGAACGGGTGGAGTGGTAGAATCATACCAAGAAAATTTGGTTAAATTAAATGATTGATATTTTAAGACAAGGAATTGTAAAAGTAAGAAAAATGTAGGAGCTGTATGATAAGGTGTTTGGATGTAGAAGAGGAGAAGAATGTGTGTCGAGATAGAAAAGTCTGATGCTCTGTCTTCTCTGTCTACCTAGACAGAGAAATGGCGTGATGGTATGTGTTAGGTAAAAAATACTACTTATATATTCTTGCCCAGAAACTTACATCTGAGTATATGATAACGCGGAGCGCCTTCTTAACATCCGAAAAATCCCTTACTTTTTATATTTACCTGAAATGAAATTTTGAATTCTAGGTCCGGTTCAGCAGCAAGGGGGAGCCAAGTCTTCCACTCTTCCCCTTCCACACCGGCTGTCCGTGGAAAGGCCACCTAGTACGGGAAGGGAGAGATCAGAGAGAGATGGCTACTACAGGTGAACAGATATTTTATATATTTTTTAATTAAGAACAAAATACTCCATCGCGAACCTGTCTCGATACAATTGAGAATATTTCTTGAAAGTGAGATTCCATCTAATAACAACATTTGGAACAGTAAAGTTCATTTATAAATTGTATAATATAATCACAACAATTAAAAAAAACAACTTGTTTCCATTAAGAAATTAATATAAGTTAACATTTGACATATCAAAATAATATTGATTGGAGTAAATTATGACTTATGTAGTCTTTTTTCATCATCAAATATCCCCCAAATCAAATGTATTCAATATACAATAGCTTATAAACTATACGCTATATTGAATAAATTCAATATAGATTTGATATAATTCTTTATAAAGATTTGCTGTAAATCTTAAGAAATACACATTTGCTGAAATCTGAAAATGAGATAATGCTTGGTTGTCGATTTCAACGTATATGAATCGGCGATGCGGACATATTGAGAAGTGTAGTTGGGAGATAATATTGTCTTCGACTCCATTAAATACTATTATATATTATTCAGATTTAATAGATAAATAACATATTCCACATACATTATATTTTAATATGCAGACTTTTTATTAATTATTGATTGCTTCACAAAAAAAGTATTAATTTAGATTCAGATAAAACAAAATAAATGTTTTGTAGGATTTTGTTGTTGTGTCTTAACATTTATTATTTTTCATTTTAGCGACCGAAACGAATTGATGAGAGATCGTGAACGAGAACGAGAAAGAGACCGTGAGAGAGGCTACTTGAGTGATCACAATACTAGGTAAGATCACAATACTAGGTAAGATAACGAGAAAGAGGCCGGGAAAGAGGCTAATTGAGTGATCACAATACTAGGTAAGATCACAATACTAGGTAAGATCACAATACTAGGTAAGATAACGAGAAAGAGGCCGGGAAAGAGGCTAATTGAGTGATCACAATACTAGGTAAGATCACAATACTAGGTAAGATCACAATACTAGGTAAGATAACGAGAAAGAGACCGTGAGAGAGGCTACTTGAGTGATCACAATACTAGGTAAGATAACGAGAAAGAGACCGTGAAAGAGACTAATTGAGTGATCACAATACTAGGTAAGATAACGAGAAAGAGACCGTGAGAGAGGCTAATTAAGTGATCACAATACTAGTTAAGATAATAGAAAATAAAGACGTTTAAGAGTGATGTAAATAAATTGTTATCAAGCCATCGATCGGAATTGTGTCTACATAAGAAAAACTGAGCCTTATAAGTAATTAAAGTGAAAACCTGTTAACGTTTTTACCTAAATTTACTTATTTTTCTCCAACAATACACAATACATCACAAAAGAAAATAAGGGAATACTTGATTAATATTTTTAAATAATAATTTTTATATTTGTGTTTCAATCTGCCGAATTTATGGCTTGAAATAAATTTCTTCCAATCAACTCGCTTTAGTTTTATAAGTACTACCAATATCCATAACCGTGTCTTAAAACTAACTGTCATAAATCAAAATAATATTTCTTAAAAATTAACTAAAGATAAAAAAATATGGATTGTTTAAAGCACGTGTTTTGATTGCTTAATGGTGAGGTTAGATTTTGAATATCCAATTTAAATATAATTATATAAACTCATTTAAAATTGTAAAAAGCACACTCTCTTTTTGTATACTATTGTATACGTTTAAGGATAAAAATATATAAAAAAGTAAACCGTAAAAACACAACGAATAAATATTATTTTGCTAAAGTTGAAAGCTTTTGTTGTACTATACATATTATGAAGGGTCTTCCAAATTGAGCGGTTTTTTTAATTCTATTTTTTCAAATTCTTGAATAAAACACACCATTGGCTTGGATTTCAAAAAACTTTTTATTGGTCATTGAAGTATAATGTATGACATTTAAACACAAAAAAAACAATATCCGCCAAATGTCCACCTCTTGCAGTTCCACAGATGTCCACTCTTTTGTCAAAATTTTCGATGACATTTTGGCATAATTGTGGTTCAAACTCACCAATAACGCGAATAATTTAGTCTTCAGCTCAGGAATTGATTAGGGGTCATTCTTATAGACCTTGTTTTTTACTTAACCCCAGACAAAATAGTCCAACGGTGTCAGATCACATGATCTCGGTGGGCAATTAACATCACCGTTTCCGGAGATTACAGTACATAAAATAATTCAACAATTTGAACGCGTTGTTATATTGTATACGACTCCATTTTTATAAATGTCGTACATTACACTTCTCAAATATCACAAGACCCAGGCAAGTTCGCGACGCCATCTGTGTTTTATTCAAGAATTTAAAAAAACCGCTCAATTTGAAAGACCCTTAATATACATAATTTTGAAAAAAAAAATGTCGATTCATGAATTCAACCCATTTTATTTTGAATAAACCAAACTGAGAGAAAAAATCATTAATTATCAAATGTTCATTGTTATTTTTGTTTATTTACAACAGTAAATTTGATCAGCGTTGTTTGAGATACATTAAAAAGGTACTAGTATAATTGCTTCTTTTCATCTAAAGTAGCAAGCTACTTCAGCAGCTAAGAAATAAATTG